>JAEHOC010000081.1:0-371191 GCA_016834605.1 Chlamydomonas incerta
GGCTAGGAAGCGAGTTTGGCGTGCGGGCAAGAGCTAATTGTAAAGGGAGGCCAAAAGACAGGGCGCAAGGCTTCATTGGGTGCGCAACGTGACCATGACTTTTGCAGCGTAGTGAATGGCCAGGGCTCAACCGTCGGCCGTTAACCGGATGGTTACTTGGAGATCGGGGAGTTGGAGTTGGGGGGTTGACCTCGTGACCTGCCCATACCACACGCCACGCCACGCCACACCCGCCCCCCCCGCACACCCTGTGAGCAGGCGTCCAGACCGCGGCACTTCACAAACATAATACGCATGTGTATGCATGGTTTGGGGCACTGAGCTGGCAAAAGGGTCATGTGGTTGGCCGCCCAGGCAACTGAGGGAGTCGGTGTGTGCCGATGCCGTGTCGACCAGGTATGTCCGCGCCTGGGAGCAAGGAAGTCCGCCGATTGTGCTCATCATATACCCACGTTAGCACATCTCTTCCATACGTGCGCAAAGCTGTAAGGGACGTGCCCCGCGCGAAGTTGGCTTTCACCGACATGTAAAAGCCAACTGGGTCTGAAGAGCCACGCCAGGCACACAGGGCAAATCACTTATTTTTGGATGTAGCGATTTAAGCAATGTCAGCGCAGGCCAAGCCAGTGTGCGACTTGAAAGTTCAAGGAAAATCCTTGCCGCGCTCAGTAGCCCGCAAGTTTAACCTTGCCTTTGGAGTGCCGTGTGCAATGTATGAGGTGACAAGCAGAATGGCTGAACAACGTCCCGCGTGCAGCCCCAAAAGGCGAAAAACCGGGCGCCGAAGTACCGTGCCCCCACCACCTTCACTGCCCCTGCATAGTCGTGGAATCTGACTTCCCCAGTGTGACTCCGGGCTGACGATTACGCTGCAGCCCCGGTGTCCCCGCCACTGGATACTAGAGGTCTGTCCGCAAGCGCCAGCGCAGTCATAGCTGGGTTACTTCATGGCGCATGGCAAAACCAACAGCGCCAAATGCCTGGGTGCGCCACTTAGCAGCAGTGGTGGGGCCGCTCCACGCAGAACCATGTGAAAGCGATGGCGCCCCGACGAGGCCAGCTAGCACCGAGTACACTAGGGGTGTGGCTACCCGGAATTGGTGACGGCAGTCCTGACAACATGCGTGTATGGAAATGCCGGCGTGCGCGCGCAAGCGAATTTTTAGACCGCCCATGCGCCCATGCAGCGCGCCGTACAGCCTTTCCCGCAGCAGCGCCAGGTTGCACAGCAAAATCATACCACGTATATCGTATGAGCCCCAAAGGCCAGCAATTGGCGGCATACGCAAGGTGCACGTATAAGTCAGGGCGACATGGTCCGTTCCCAAACCGCGCACAGCTTTTTCGCAGTTTCTTAAAGAGCGCAGCAAACTATACATACGGACTTCCTAAGGGGGCGCGTAGGGCCATGTGAGCAAACTCGACTGGAAATCGAACCGTTCTCAGGCTAGGAAGCGAGTTTGGGCGTGCGGGCAAGAGCTAATTGTAAAGGGAGGCAAAGACAGGGCGCAAGGCTTCATTGGGTGCGCAAACGTGACCATGACTTTTGCAGCGTAGTGAAGGGCCAGGGCTCAACCGTCGGCCGTAACCGGATGGTTACTTGGGAGATCGGGGAGTTGGGAGTTGGGGGGTGACCTCGTGACCTGCCCATACACACACGCCACGCCACGCCACACCCGCCCCCCCCGCACACCCTGTGAGCAAGGCGTCCAGACCGCGGCACTTCACAAACATAATACGCATGTGTATGCATGGTTTGGGGCTACCTGAGCTGCAAAAGGGTCATGTGGTGGCCGCCCAGGCAACTGAGGGAGTCGGTGTGTGCCGATGCGTGTCGACCAGGGTATGTCCGCGCCTGGGAGCAAGGAAGTCCGCCGATTGTGCTCATCATATACCCACGTATAGCACATATCTTCCATACGTGCGCAAAGCTGTAAGACGTGCCCCGCGCGAAGTTGGCTTTCACCGACATGTAAAAGCCAACTGGGTCTGAAGAGCCAACGCCAGGCACACAGGGCAAATCACTTATTTTTGGATGTAGCGATTTTAAGCAATGTCAGCGCAGGCCAAGCCAGTGTGCGACTTGAAAGTTCAAGGAAAATCCTTGCCGCGCTCAGGAGCCCGCAAGGTTTAACCTTGCCTTTGGAGTGCCGTGTGCAATGTATGAGGTGACAAGCAGAATGGGCTGAACAACGTCCCGCGTGCAGCCCCAAAAGGCCGAAAAACCGGGCGCCGAAGTACCGTGCCCCCCACACCCTTCACTGCCCTGCATAAGTCGTGGAATCTGACTTCCCAACAGTGTGACTCGGGCTGACGATTACGCTGCAGCCCCGGTGTCCCCGCCACTGGATACTAGAGGTCTGTCCGCAAGCGCAGCGCAGTCATAGCTGGGGTTACTTCCATGGCGCATGGCAAAACCAACAGCGCCAAATGCCTGGGTGCGCCACTTAGCAGCAGTGGTGGGGCCGCTCCACGCAGAACCATGTGAAAGCGATGGCGCCCCGACGAGGCCAGCTAGCACCGAGTACACTAGGGGTGTGGCTACCCGGAATTGGTGACGGCAGTCCTGACAACATGCGTGTATGGAAATGCCGGCGTGCGCGCGCAAGCGAATTTTTAGACCGCCCATGCGCCCATGCAGCGCGCCGTACAGCCTTTCCCGCAGCAGCGCCAGGTTGCACAGCAAAATCAAAATAGTTTGCTGCGCTCTTTAAGAAACTGCGAAAAAGCTGTGCGCGGTTTGGGAACGGACCATGTCGCCCTGACTTATACGTGCACCTTGCGTATGCCGCCAATTGCTGGCCTTTGGGGCTCATACGATATACGTGGTATGATTTTGCTGTGCAACCTGGCGCTGCTGCGGGAAAGGCTGTACGGCGCGCTGCATGGGCGCATGGGCGGTCTAAAAAATTCGCTTGCGCGCGCACGCCGGCATTTCCATACACGCATGTTGTCAGGACTGCCGTCACCAATTCCGGGTAGCCACACCCCTAGTGTACTCGGTGCTAGCTGGCCTCGTCGGGGCGCCATCGCTTTCACATGGTTCTGCGTGGAGCGGCCCCACCACTGCTGCTAAGTGGCGCACCCAGGCATTTGGCGCTGTTGGTTTTGCCATGCGCCATGGAAGTAACCCCAGCTATGACTGCGCTGCGCTTGCGGACAGACCTCTAGTATCCAGTGGCGGGGACACCGGGGCTGCAGCGTAATCGTCAGCCCGAGTCACACTGTTGGGAAGTCAGATTCCACGACTTATGCAGGGCAGTGAAGGGTGTGGGGGCACGGTACTTCGGCGCCCGGTTTTTTTGCCTTTTGGGGCTGCACGCGGGACGTTGTTCAGCCCATTCTGCTTGTCACCTCATACATTGCACACGGCACTCCAAAGGCAAGGTTAAACCTTGCGGGCTCCTGAGCGCGGCAAGGATTTTCCTTGAACTTTCAAGTCGCACACTGGCTTGGCCTGCGCTGACATTGCTTAAAATCGCTACATCCAAAAATAAGTGATTTGCCCTGTGTGCCTGGCGTTGGCTCTTCAGACCCAGTTGGCTTTTACATGTCGGTGAAAGCCAACTTCGCGCGGGGCACGTCTTACAGCTTTGCGCACGTATGGAAGATATGTGCTATACGTGGGTATATGATGAGCACAATCGGCGGACTTCCTTGCTCCCAGGCGCGGACATACCCTGGTCGACACGCATCGGCACACACCGACTCCCTCAGTTGCCTGGGCGGCCACCACATGACCCTTTTGCAGCTCAGGTAGCCCCAAACCATGCATACACATGCGTATTATGTTTGTGAAGTGCCGCGGTCTGGACGCCTTGCTCACAGGGTGTGCGGGGGGGGGCGGGTGTGGCGTGGCGTGGCGTGTGTGTATGGGCAGGTCACGAGGTCAACCCCCCAACTCCCAACTCCCCGATCTCCCAAGTAACCATCCGGTTACGGCCGACGGTTGAGCCCTGGCCCTTCACTACGCTGCAAAAGTCATGGTCACGTTTGCGCACCCAATGAAGCCTTGCGCCCTGTCTTTGCCTCCCTTTACAATTAGCTCTTGCCCGCACGCCCAAACTCGCTTCCTAGCCTGAGAACGGTTCGATTTCCAGTCGAGTTTGCTCACATGGCCCTACGCGCCCCCTTAGGAAGTCCGTATGTATAGTTTGCTGCGCTCTTTAAGAAACTGCGAAAAAGCTGTGCGCGGTTTGGGAACGGACCATGTCGCCCTGACTTATACGTGCACCTTGCGTATGCCGCCAATTGCTGGCCTTTGGGGCTCATACGATATACGTGGTATGATTTTGCTGTGGCAACCTGGCGCTGCTGCGGGAAAGGCTGTACGGCGCGCTGCATGGGCGCATGGGCGGTCTAAAAATTCGCTTGCGCGCGCACGCCGGCATTTCCATACACGCATGTTTGTCAGGACTGCCGTCACCAATTCCGGGTAGCCACACCCCTAGTGTACTCGGTGCTAGCTGGCCTCGTCGGGGCGCCATCGCTTTCACATGGTTCTGCGTGGAGCGGCCCCACCACTGCTGCTAAGTGGCGCACCCAGGCATTTGGCGCTGTTGGTTTTGCCATGCGCCATGGAAGTAACCCCAGCTATGACTGCGCTGCGCTTGCGGACAGACCTCTAGTATCCAGTGGCGGGGACACCGGGGCTGCAGCGTAATCGTCAGCCCGAGTCACACTGTTGGGAAGTCAGATTCCACGACTTATGCAGGGCAGTGAAGGGTGTGGGGGCACGGTACTTCGGCGCCCGGTTTTTCGGCCTTTTGGGGCTGCACGCGGGACGTTGTTCAGCCCATTCTGCTTGTCACCTCATACATTGCACACGGCACTCCAAAGGCAGGTTAAACCTTGCGGGCTCCTGAGCGCGGCAAGGATTTTCCTTGAACTTTCAAGTCGCACACTGGCTTGGCCTGCGCTGACATTGCTTAAAATCGCTACATCCAAAAATAAGTGATTTGCCCTGTGTGCCTGGCGTTGGCTCTTCAGACCCAGTTGGCTTTTACATGTCGGTGAAAGCCAACTTCGCGCGGGGCACGTCTTACAGCTTTGCGCACGTATGGAAGATATGTGCTATACGTGGGTATATGATGAGCACAATCGGCGGACTTCCTTGCTCCCAGGCGCGGACATACCCTGGTCGACACGCATCGGCACACACCGACTCCCTCAGTTGCCTGGGCGGCCACCACATGACCCTTTTGCAGCTCAGGTAGCCCCAAACCATGCATACACATGCGTATTATGTTTGTGAAGTGCCGCGGTCTGGACGCCTTGCTCACAGGGTGTGCGGGGGGGGCGGGTGTGGCGTGGCGTGGCGTGTGTGTATGGGCAGGTCACGAGGTCAACCCCCCAACTCCCAACTCCCCGATCTCCCAAGTAACCATCCGGTTACGGCCGACGGTTGAGCCCTGGCCCTTCAGAAGGGTGTGGGGGCACGGTACTTCGGCGCCCGGTTTTTTCGGCCTTTTGGGGGCTGCACGCGGGACGTTGTTCAGCCCATTCTGCTTGTCACCTCATACATTGCACACGGCACTCCAAAGGCAAGGTTAAACCTTGCGGGCTCCTGAGCGCGGCAAGGATTTTCCTTGAACTTTCAAGTCGCACACTGGCTTGGCCTGCGCTGACATTGCTTAAAATCGCTACATCCAAAAATAAGTGATTTGCCCTGTGTGCCTGGCGTTGGCTCTTCAGACCCAGTTGGCTTTTACATGTCGGTGAAAGCCAACTTCGCGCGGGGCACGTCTTACAGCTTTGCGCACGTATGGAAGATATGTGCTATACGTGGGTATATGATGAGCACAATCGGCGGACTTCCTTGCTCCCAGGCGCGGACATACCCTGGTCGACACGCATCGGCACACACCGACTCCCTCAGTTGCCTGGGCGGCCACCACATGACCCTTTTGCAGCTCAGGTAGCCCCAACCATGCATACACATGCGTATTATGTTTGTGGAAGTGCCGCGGTCTGGACGCCTTGCTCACAGGGTGTGCGGGGGGGGGGCGGGTGTGGCGTGGCGTGGCGTGTGTGTATGGGCAGGTCACGAGGTCAACCCCCCAACTCCCAACTCCCCGATCTCCCAAGTAACCATCCGGTTACGGCCGACGGTTGAGCCCTGGCCCTTCACTACGCTGCAAAAGTCATGGTCACGTTTTGCGCACCCAATGAAGCCTTGCGCCCTGTCTTTGCCTCCCTTTACAATTAGCTCTTGCCCGCACGCCCAAACTCGCTTCCTAGCCTGAGAACGGTTCGATTTCCAGTCGAGTTTGCTCACATGGCCCTACGCGCCCCCTTAGGAAGTCCGTATGTATAGTTTGCTGCGCTCTTTAAGAAACTGCGAAAAAGCTGTGGCGCGGTTTGGGAACGGACCATGTCGCCCTGACTTATACGTGCACCTTGCGTATGCCGCCAATTGCTGGCCTTTGGGGCTCATACGATATACGTGGTATGATTTTGCTGTGCAACCTGGCGCTGCTGCGGGAAAGGCTGTACGGCGCGCTGCATGGGCGCATGGGCGGTCTAAAAATTCGCTTGCGCGCGCACGCCGGCATTTCCATACACGCATGTTGTCAGGACTGCCGTCACCAATTCCGGGTAGCCACACCCCTAGTGTACTCGGTGCTAGCTGGCCTCGTCGGGGCGCCATCGCTTTCACATGGTTCTGCGTGGAGCGGCCCCACCACTGCTGCTAAGTGGCGCACCCAGGCATTTGGCGCTGTTGGTTTTGCCATGCGCCATGGAAGTAACCCCAGCTATGACTGCGCTGCGCTTGCGGACAGACCTCTAGTATCCAGTGGCGGGGACACCGGGGCTGCAGCGTAATCGTCAGCCCGAGTCACACTGTTGGGAAGTCAGATTCCACGACTTATGCAGGGCAGTGAAGGGTGTGGGGGCACGGTACTTCGGCGCCCGGTTTTTCGGCCTTTTGGGGCTGCACGCGGGACGTTGTTCAGCCCATTCTGCTTGTCACCTCATACATTGCACACGGCACTCCAAAGGCAAGGTTAAACCTTGCGGGCTCCTGAGCGCGGCAAGGATTTTCCTTGAACTTTCAAGTCGCACACTGGCTTGGCCTGCGCTGACATTGCTTAAAATCGCTACATCAAAAAATAAGTGATTTGCCCTGTGTGCCTGGCGTTGGCTCTTCAGACCCAGTTGGCTTTTACATGTCGGTGAAAGCCAACTTCGCGCGGGGCACGTCTTACAGCTTTGCGCACGTATGGAAGATATGTGCTATACGTGGGTATATGATGAGCACAATCGGCGGACTTCCTTGCTCCCAGGCGCGGACATACCCTGGTCGACACGCATCGGCACACACCGACTCCCTCAGTTGCCTGGGCGGCCACCACATGACCCTTTTGCAGCTCAGGTAGCCCCAAACCATGCATACACATGCGTATTATGTTTGTGAAGTGCCGCGGTCTGGACGCCTTGCTCACAGGGTGTGCGGGGGGGGCGGGTGTGGCGTGGCGTGGCGTGTGTGTATGGGCAGGTCACGAGGTCAACCCCCCCAACTCCCAACTCCCCGATCTCCCAAGTAACCATCCGGTTACGGCCGACGGTTGAGCCCTGGCCCTTCAGAAGGGTGTGGGGGCACGGTACTTCGGCGCCCGGTTTTTCGGCCTTTTGGGGCTGCACGCGGGACGTTGTTCAGCCCATTCTGCTTGTCACCTCATACATTGCACACGGCACTCCAAAGGCAAGGTTAAACCTTGCGGGCTCCTGAGCGCGGCAAGGATTTTCCTTGAACTTTCAAGTCGCACACTGGCTTGGCCTGCGCTGACATTGCTTAAAATCGCTACATCAAAAAATAAGTGATTTGCCCTGTGTGCCTGGCGTTGGCTCTTCAGACCCAGTTGGCTTTTACATGTCGGTGAAAGCCAACTTCGCGCGGGGCACGTCTTACAGCTTTGCGCACGTATGGAAGATATGTGCTATACGTGGGTATATGATGAGCACAATCGGCGGACTTCCTTGCTCCCAGGCGCGGACATACCCTGGTCGACACGCATCGGCACACACCGACTCCCTCAGTTGCCTGGGCGGCCACCACATGACCCTTTTGCAGCTCAGGTAGCCCCAAACCATGCATACACATGCGTATTATGTTTGTGAAGTGCCGCGGTCTGGACGCCTTGCTCACAGGGTGTGCGGGGGGGGCGGGTGTGGCGTGGCGTGGCGTGTGTGTATGGGCAGGTCACGAGGTCAACCCCCCAACTCCCAACTCCCCGATCTCCCAAGTAACCATCCGGTTACGGCCGACGGTTGAGCCCTGGCCCTTCACTACGCTGCAAAAGTCATGGTCACGTTTGCGCACCCAATGAAGCCTTGCGCCCTGTCTTTGCCTCCCTTTACAATTAGCTCTTGCCCGCACGCCCAAACTCGCTTCCTAGCCTGAGAACGGTTCGATTTCCAGTCGAGTTTGCTCACATGGCCCTACGCGCCCCCTTAGGAAGTCCGTATGTATAGTTTGCTGCGCTCTTTAAGAAACTGCGAAAAAGCTGTGCGCGGTTTGGGAACGGACCATGTCGCCCTGACTTATACGTGCACCTTGCGTATGCCGCCAATTGCTGGCCTTTGGGGCTCATACGATATACGTGGTATGATTTTGCTGTGCAACCTGGCGCTGCTGCGGGAAAGGCTGTACGGCGCGCTGCATGGGCGCATGGGCGGTCTAAAAATTCGCTTGCGCGCGCACGCCGGCATTTCCATACACGCATGTTGTCAGGACTGCCGTCACCAATTCCGGGTAGCCACACCCCTAGTGTACTCGGTGCTAGCTGGCCTCGTCGGGGCGCCATCGCTTTCACATGGTTCTGCGTGGAGCGGCCCCACCACTGCTGCTAAGTGGCGCACCCAGGCATTTGGCGCTGTTGGTTTTGCCATGCGCCATGGAAGTAACCCCAGCTATGACTGCGCTGCGCTTGCGGACAGACCTCTAGTATCCAGTGGCGGGGACACCGGGGCTGCAGCGTAATCGTCAGCCCGAGTCACACTGTTGGGAAGTCAGATTCCACGACTTATGCAGGGCAGTGAAGGGTGTGGGGGCACGGTACTTCGGCGCCCGGTTTTTCGGCCTTTTGGGGCTGCACGCGGGACGTTGTTCAGCCCATTCTGCTTGTCACCTCATACATTGCACACGGCACTCCAAAGGCAAGGTTAAACCTTGCGGGCTCCTGAGCGCGGCAAGGATTTTCCTTGAACTTTCAAGTCGCACACTGGCTTGGCCTGCGCTGACATTGCTTAAAATCGCTACATCAAAAAATAAGTGATTTGCCCTGTGTGCCTGGCGTTGGCTCTTCAGACCCAGTTGGCTTTTACATGTCGGTGAAAGCCAACTTCGCGCGGGGCACGTCTTACAGCTTTGCGCACGTATGGAAGATATGTGCTATACGTGGGTATATGATGAGCACAATCGGCGGACTTCCTTGCTCCCAGGCGCGGACATACCCTGGTCGACACGCATCGGCACACACCGACTCCCTCAGTTGCCTGGGCGGCCACCACATGACCCTTTTGCAGCTCAGGTAGCCCCAAACCATGCATACACATGCGTATTATGTTTGTGAAGTGCCGCGGTCTGGACGCCTTGCTCACAGGGTGTGCGGGGGGGGCGGGTGTGGCGTGGCGTGGCGTGTGTGTATGGGCAGGTCACGAGGTCAACCCCCCAACTCCCAACTCCCCGATCTCCCAAGTAACCATCCGGTTACGGCCGACGGTTGAGCCCTGGCCCTTCACTACGCTGCAAAAGTCATGGTCACGTTTGCGCACCCAATGAAGCCTTGCGCCCTGTCTTTGCCTCCCTTTACAATTAGCTCTTGCCCGCACGCCCAAACTCGCTTCCTAGCCTGAGAACGGTTCGATTTCCAGTCGAGTTTGCTCACATGGCCCTACGCGCCCCCTTAGGAAGTCCGTATGTATAGTTTGCTGCGCTCTTTAAGAAACTGCGAAAAAGCTGTGCGCGGTTTGGGAACGGACCATGTCGCCCTGACTTATACGTGCACCTTGCGTATGCCGCCAATTGCTGGCCTTTGGGGCTCATACGATATACGTGGTATGATTTTGCTGTGCAACCTGGCGCTGCTGCGGGAAAGGCTGTACGGCGCGCTGCATGGGCGCATGGGCGGTCTAAAAATTCGCTTGCGCGCGCACGCCGGCATTTCCATACACGCATGTTGTCAGGACTGCCGTCACCAATTCCGGGTAGCCACACCCCTAGTGTACTCGGTGCTAGCTGGCCTCGTCGGGGCGCCATCGCTTTCACATGGTTCTGCGTGGAGCGGCCCCACCACTGCTGCTAAGTGGCGCACCCAGGCATTTGGCGCTGTTGGTTTTGCCATGCGCCATGGAAGTAACCCCAGCTATGACTGCGCTGCGCTTGCGGACAGACCTCTAGTATCCAGTGGCGGGGACACCGGGGCTGCAGCGTAATCGTCAGCCCGAGTCACACTGTTGGGAAGTCAGATTCCACGACTTATGCAGGGCAGTGCGGTCTCACCCCGTGTCCCCCCCGCTGTGGGCACCGTCCAAAATTGCACTCACTTCGACCCCACAAAACTGGGCGAGACAAAGTTCCGACTAGGAATTTGACCTTATGATTGCGAGGTCACAAGAAGGGGACAGTGTAAACACCATCACGGCTACGAGGGAAGCCACCATTCCGAGGAACGCAGCAAACCGCAACCCCCGCTTGGCTGCCAACCCAACTCACAGCTGCGTAGGCGCGTCGAAGCTAAGCCGCAGCCCGCCAAAGCCACACCAAACAGCAGCATCACAAAGCACGCGGCTCATAAGGCACCGCAAAGTCTTCCACCAAGCCCGAAGGCGCAACACAGGGCAGCGCCCCAAACAGCAAGCAAACTGGTGTGCCTGTGGCACGATCTGGGCCCAGCCCGAAGGCTCAACACGGGGCAGCGCCCCAAACTGCAGGTCTGTGTGCCGGGGGCACGGGCTGGGCCTAGCCCGAAGGCTCAACACGGGGCAGCGCCCCAAACCGCTGTCTGATAACGCAGCATAGGGAAGCATATCTACGTTACGTTCCGAGGAGCTACGGCGATACTCCTAAGCCTCTAGGGCCCAACCCCTAGCCCGCGAGCCTTGGCTCGTGTGGGGGCGCACAACATTTTCGTTGTCGACCTTGGCTTTCGTTACCAACTTTTTGTAGCCTTTTACGGGCTCTTTGAATGCGGCATTGGTTCAGACGGGGTGGGAATCAGACAGGCGCTCTGCGCCCAGACTTGGCATCGAAGTTTCGGGGCGGCCGGTCGCGCGGGGCGGCTGGTTCGCGGGTTGTTACGGCTCGGTGATTTTCGTTTTCCGCGTCGGTCCTGGGTGGTCCTCGTGGCTGCCCGGGGCTCGGCGCCCGCAGGCGCAAGTTCCCCGCGCCTCCATGGCGCGCTGCTGGCCTCGCAATTCTGGGCCTCCGCCTTCTCAAGAGCCGGCGTCGTACAGGAGCACAGGGCCTCAGCCAGATTGAGGACGCTCCGCTGGTGCTGGCTCCTGCGTTGTCGGTGTGCTAGCTGGCCGCATGTCGGTCTGCGTCGGCCTCCTTCTCGGCCGCCTGCATCGTTTAGGAGCAACGGGCCTCAGCCAGATTGAGGACGCTCCGTTGGTGTGGGTGGTGAAGGGATGTCTGTGGGCTGCGTGTCGGTTTGCGTTGGTTGCCGGTGTTGCCTGCTTGCTCGGGGCGCTTCCCTGTGTTGTGTTATCAGACCGCGGTTTGGGGCGATGCCCCGTGTTGAGCCTTCGGGCTAGGACCAGACCGTGCCCCAGGCACACAGACCTGCAGTTTGGGGCGCTGCCCTGCGTTGAGCCTTCGGGCTAGGACCAGATCGTGCCACCGGCACATCAGTTTGCTTGCTGTTTGGGGCGCTGCCCTGTGTTGCGCCTTCGGGCCTGGTGGAAGACAGTGCTTCGGCACCAGATATCGAGAGAAAGCAGTGCTGCGTTAGATTGGGCGTCGCCAGACTATATGCCTGGTGTACCTGGTTTTGCGTCTGGTGCTGTAGACAGCGCTTTGTGCGCAGACACGGTTTGCTACACTTTGTGGGGCTTTGGCGGGCTTACGCTTGGCTTCGACTTGCGAGGTTAGCAGCTGAGACATGGACCTAATGCACGTGTTGGTGGAAGGTCGGCAGCCTGCTGGGGGGAGGGTGGTTTCCCTTCGGGCCGGAGATGGTCCCTCCTGACCTGGGTGCGGGGCACCCTTGCTTGGTCGGACTGTCCCTTCTTTGTAATGTCGCATTCATAGGGAAGCGCCCCGAACAAGCAGGCAACACCGGCAACCAGTCCAACCGGGGCCAGGAGCCCCGCCCGCAGCACCCGACACCGGGCCAAGCGTTAACAGCCAGGGCGCAAGCGTCCAGGCACGAGCGCGCCGAACCAAATGAAAGGCACCGCAACATTGGAAACCAGCCACGAAGGCCCGTCAACGGGGCAGCGCCCCAACTGCAAGTGCCAATGGCACAGTCTGGTCCGGGCCCGAAGGCCCAACACGGGGCAGCGCCCCACATCACACTGAGGCAGCCACCCACCCACCAGCACACCACCACGCCGCGCGACGGGCACCCCGCCCTCCACCCGCCCCCCCAACGACCCAAGCCGACCTCACAGCTAACCCCGCCCGCGCTCGGAGGCGGACAAACCCGACAGCAACCCGGGCCCCCGGGCAACGGCCCCAGCCCTCAAAACGACACCCGGGACACCCTACTGCCGATAGCCGACGCGCCTTCCGGTCCGCTAAGGACCAGCATGCTGACGAAACGGCCGGGGCTAGAGACTGCAGAACCGTAAGGCCGCAGGCAGAGACGACGGCGGGCCAAGCGCCACGAGGAAAGACGCCGAGAAGCACACCGGAACTGCCATCACCACTTGTGCCGGGCCACGAGCGACCACTAGGGCCATCCGCAACCTGCGCACACAGAAGCCGCAGAAAGCACTACAAAGAAGAACCCGCGCGACCGGCCGCCCACGCGGACCCGGCCGCCATGAAACATCGAGGCGAAGCCTGGGCGCGGAGCGAAGCTCTGACACCCAACCAGTCTGAACCAAGTCTGGAACCACGTCTGAACCAAGTCTGGAGCCAGTAACAGGCTGAAAAAATTTTGCAACGAAAGCCAAGGTCGACAACTAAAAAGTTGTGCGCCCCCACGCGAGCCAAGGCTCGCGGGCTAGGGGTTGAGCCCTAGAGGCACTATATGTATATTACCCCTTATGGGAGGCTTTCAGGAACCTTGCCAGCGTGTCAAATCCGTAGTCCGAAGTTTGTCTCACTGCCGTACGGGCCTCCCCGTGCGGGGGGCCTTGGGGGCGGCTAGGGGGTTGCAAGGACGCCAAACTCGTCTCCCCAGATCCCCCCCCCCCGCGCTCTCAGTCCCTTCGCGTACATAGTATTAACTTGCTGGCCGATTGGGGGGGTGGTCTGCGTTTGCCTGGGGTCGAAATGGGCGGGTTTTGGTTCTCCGGCTGGTGTGCGCGAAGTGCTTTCGAAATGCGAACGCGAATATGCGTGACCATGTGTCGTTGTAGTCGCTAGCACGCATAGAAGGCCGGTTAGCAAGACTCAGACACAGCAAGCATGTTACCTCGTCCAGACGGTAACCTCCACGGGCGATGGAGCAGCGCCGCTGACCAATCACTGATATAACCAGGTTGTGATGGCTGGGCTGGTGGACGGCTGGCGGGCTGGCGCGGAGCGGAGCAGTGGGGCGCATGGCATCCGAAACCAACCTGGAAACACGAGCGCCACCGTCGCCCAGCAGCACATGCGAGGGAGGGAGTGAATGGAAGCGTAAGAAACCAAAAGAAAGAAGCGGGCCTGACAGCAAGGAACAAAACAGCACCCAAGTAACGGCGTTCGGGGTGGGCGGCTGTCGCTGCGGTTGGGGCTGGCGCGGGCTGGAACGGCACTACCAAGGCGGAAAGGAAGGCAAGTATGAGAATGGTGAGGATTAAATGAGTGTGGCAAGGCAAGTACAGCAAACCGGTGGCCGCGGAAACTGTAAGGCAGCGCGATGGCTGCACGGCTCATCCCGGCGGTACTGCATGCGGCATGGGCCCATATGGCCCGAATGCAAAGTGGCACGCGCGGTCCCGCGACAGGGGGCCGCCATGCGGGATGCCGGGGCGGCTAGCAACAGGCAGCAAGACACCAAACCAAACCCCCGCCACAGGACATAAACAGGACAACCGACGGGGCGGACAGCAATGCGGTTCCCCACACCCGGGGCCGCGGCGGCTGTTAACAGCGGCCGCGGGGGCGCCGGCGGCCCAGGAACAGACGCCGCGGGGGCGGCGGCGGCCCAGGAACAGACGCCGCGGGGGCGGCGGCGGCCCAGGAACAGACGCCGCGGGGGCGGCGGCGGCCCAGGAACAGCAGCCACGGGGGCGGCGGCGGCCCATCCAGGAACAGCGGCCGCGGGGGCGGCGGCGGCCCAGGAACAGACGCCGCGAGGGCGGCGGCGATGAACACGAAACCAAATATATACACAGAAACTACCAGTAAACGCGTAAGTAAAAGCTGCAGGTGTCACCAGTGATGCGTCTGCGCCAACTCGATGGGGGTGGCTGTGCTGTCGAAGTGGCGGCGCCGTGCCAGGTATTGCCGGATTAAGCCCACGAGCTCCGCGTACTCGGGGTGTTGGCACTGCCGCCGTTGGATAAAGTAGGCTTGGGGCGTGGCGTCCAGCACACGCGAGCAGTCGCTGCTCGCGTATCAGTCGGGCCCGCGAGTAGCCCATCTGTGCCAGGGCGGCGATGAGGTTGGCGGATTCAAACACGAAATTCTCAACTTCCATGACCACGTGCCGCAGACGGTGGAACTGGCCGGTGAAGATATTGCGCTTGCTGGCCTCATTGACGTTGCTATCGGCCCCGATGAACCGAGACAGGCACACCCCGTCAAACACGGGCTGCACCCGTTTGTCGTACAGGCGTGTGGTGATCCGAGCGTCGCCGCCAGGCGTGGTGCGCAAAATAAGCAAAATGTCCAGGAAGGGCATGGCGGTGGTGCCAGCGGGGATCTGCGTATGCAGGTGGGGGTGCGACTGCGCTTCCACTTGCAGAGACGTTGGGTAGAGCCCATGCAGGTCGGCGTAGTGCTGGTCCACGCTGAGAAGGCGGCTGATGAAGCGGTTGTTGAGGGCGAGCAGGTCGTCCAAGTACCGTTTGGTGAGACTGAACGCGCGCAGCACTGCTTTCTGCCGTGCCGTGGTGGCGGGCTGCTTCATGAAGCGGTACTCGTACCAAGCCAGGAACAGGTTGGCAATAGAGGGGGCGGCGGAGATGCCCATGGGGATGCCGCAGGTCTGCTGAACGAGGGCGAATGTGCCGAACAGATGAAGGTGGAGCGAACCAGACTGCGGAAGGGCCATGAACTGGGCTGTCGAGAACGTGTGGACGGTGATGTCGGTGAGGGGGTCGCGCCGGTACGCCGGCAGGACACTGGCTTCCGCGGCGGTCAGGAGCGAGGCCTCGTGCGTGTGATGGCCATCGGGCGTCTTGGGCGGGGTGATGGTGACCGAAATGGCGGCACACTGGGCGTGGGCGAGCGTGGCCGTGATCAGGGACGCCATGGTAGCGGCCAAGTCGTCGTGTGGGATGTTTGTGTAGAGGCGGGCGAAGTCGAAGGCCTGCGGGGCGGTGACGTGCGCGCGTGGGAGTTGCTGGGCGTTGAACTCGTAGATGGAGTCCACGACCGCGCCAGAGTGGAGGCAGAACCAGGGGTCGGAGCCCGTGTGGGCCTGCCACATGGCACGGAAGGCGTCGGCGAGGGCCCGCAGACCGGCGGTGACGACGTCACTGATGGCGGTGACCGGACAATCATGCGAGCACGCCAGGAAGCGCAGGCCCGGTGGCGTCTTGTGCATCTTCATGGTAACTGCGTAATACGCGGCGTCCTTGGTGGTGTTGAGCTGCAGGTGGTGGATGCCAGCGTTGGCCAGGTCGGTGTTTTGCTGTGTGAGGAAGACGTGCATCTGCTCGACCGTGGTGGGGGCGTAATACGGTTGCGGGGCGGCTGGTGGGCGGGCAGGAGGCGGGGGCGGGCTCGGGGTAGCCTGATGGGCCACGGGGGCCACGGCGGCTGGGGCGCCGCTGGCTGGGGGCGCGGCACCTGGGGCGGCGGCCTGCGGCGACGGGGCGGGAAGCGGTGGCGCGGCTGCAGGGACGGGATCGGCCGTGGCTAGGCTAGGTGAAGAGGCGGCGCCTTGTGCAGAGGCGTTGTGAAGCGTGGCGGCGGGGCCGGCGGCGGCGAGGACGGGGGCGAGGGCGGCGGCGTTGGGGGTGGTGGCGGCGGCGGGGCTGACGGGGTTGAGGGTGGTGGCGGTGGCGCGGGCGCGGGCGACGACGATGGGGCCGGCGCGGACGGGCGCGCGGGTGGGGGCGGTGGCGAGGATGGGGGCGGGGGTGGCGGCGGCGAGGACGGGGGCGAGGGCGGGGGCGCGGACGGGGCCGCGGACGGGGGCGGGGGCGGGGGGCGCGGGCAGCGGCGGCGCGGACGGGGGCGAGGGTGGCGGGGTCGGCGGGGTCGAGGCCGGCGCCGATGGTGGTGGCGAGCGCGCCGACGCTGGGGTCGGCGCGGAGGGGCGCGGACGGGGCCGGGGTGGCCGGCGGGGTTGTCGGCGACGGGGCGGCGGCGGGGTTGGGGGCCGGCGGCGGGGCCGCCGGGTGCGGCGGCGGGGGTCGGGGGCGTGGGCGGCGGCGGCGGCGGTGGGGCTGACGGGGTGACTGGCGGTGGCGGAGGCGGGGGCAATGGGGGCGGGGGGTGCGGCAGGGTGGGGGTCGTCGACGGCGGCTGGGCCCGCAAGCGCGGCGTACGGGGGCCGGCGGTGTGGCGGCAGGCATCGTCGGAGCGCGACGGCGGGGTCCGCGTCGGTGGGTGTCGGTGCGAGCCCGATCTGGGGTGGTGCGTGCGGCGGGGCTGGGGCTGGGGCTGGCGGCAGCTGGGGCGGAGAGGCCGGCGGCGGTGGTGATAGCGGCGGCGACGGGTGCAGCGGCGGGGGCTGGGGCGGTTGGGGCGCGGCCGGCGGTGGCCAGCCCAGGTCACGTAGACACGCGCGTATGTAAAACTGCTTGCAAACCACTTGAATGGTGGACGCGCTCTTATCCGTCAGCGTGAAGACGAAGTGCTCCTGGTATTGGGCGAGTTCCCGTTGGTCAGCTGCTGTGAAGATGGAGTCACGCCACGGAAACTCGTACTCGCCCTGGTCGGCTGCAATGCGCTGCCCAACCTGTTCCGCGAAGACGTGGGCCCAGTCAGACACCATCAGCATCGTAAACCTGGAAATATTAATCCTGATGATTTCTCAAGCCCGTGTGAAGAATTGCGAAGTATTGCAACCCGGCCATCCTGGACCAACACCAGAGCCTCCGTGGCTAATAGAGGGTGTTACAGGTACCCAACGTCCCGGAGTATGATGTCGTGCTCAGCAAAACACAGCGCGTGCCCGAAGTGATAACATCACATGGATGGTCATCTCCTCCTCCTCCCCCCCTCCTGTAGTCCGGTCAGCCACACGCACCACCCAAGTCCCGCCAACCGGGCGCGCCGTTTGCATGGACGGGTATGCCCCACACTCCGCCGCGGGCCCAAGGGGGCAAGCTAACCGTGCGCGCCGTTTGGATGGACTCCCGTATACCCGCCCCCCCCCCCGCAACAACACACACACACACCCGTAGGTGGGAGCCGCACAGGAGGGAAGGGGCGGGGCGTGCCAATGACAGCGGCGGCGGCGGCCAAGCTGCGTGTGGTGAGTTACACAGGGGTGACACAAGTACCATGATATGTGAAAGGTATGATATAATAACCGTACGGGTCGCAACAAAACTCTTGTAGCGCTCGTTCGCTCCCAGAGAAGCCCGCCTTCAAGCGGCCGGCCACGACACGCCCCCGAGCCATCCACGCCATCCGTCTCAACGCCACAGCTGCCACCCAATAAAACCTAACTTCGTCTCAAAACGCTAGCGGGAGCACTAGCGGCACCCCAAAACACGTAGCAAGCCAGCGGCAACAACACCGCGCGCGGCGGGAATGTGACACCTACCCAGCACCCAACCATAATAATATCAAGAGGCCGATGAGGCCCAGCAAACATAAGCACACCGCGAAGCATGCATGGCGGGATCAACCGGTTTCCACACCTAAATGATACGGCCAACGACCAAACATCCAGCCAACCGACCCAACCAACCGACCGGCCGCATCCACCTGCCTGGGCCGACACGCCACATACACACACCGTCAAACCTGAAAGAGAAAACCAAAGCAGCCCCATCACACCACACCATTGACACGCCACGAAACGTTCTAGCCTCTTTGTGCATCCGGCGGTCCACTGTTGTTCCCCCCCTGCAGCTGTCCAGCCCCCCCTCTGCAAGACCCCCTACCCCCCCCCCCCCACACACACACACAGAGATCCATCACACACGGAACCCATACACCACACACCAGACCCACCTACGTCGTACGGCCAATGCACGGCTAGACGCACATGGGGACCGCATCACTCGGCCGCCCGGCATTAGCCAGCTAGACAGCCCACGCAGCCCACTCACCCACCACGCCGCGTCTGCCGCCGACCCAAGCAACGCCCCAATCCTAGAATCCACCCACCCCGCCGCACCTCCACAGCGGCATCCTATATTATAAAAAAAACAGACGCACCGGAAGCCTCTAAACCGGCGTTAAATGTCACTTGCGTACGGTGCGCCGACACATTCATGCCTCGATGGCTCAACATTTTGCGCAGTCCAGATAGCCACAATAACATTCCTGCATGCTGCCCGGAACGCACCCGGGTGCATGCGCGTGCGCACTCTCACACGAGCGCACGCGTGCGTGTGCCAGCCAGCGGGCGCGGGCGGGCGGCCGTCAGCGCCGTACCCCGCCCCTGGTCGGCTGCATGTGTGTGCAGGTTGCCAGCCACCGGCTGCCCGTGACCCGGAGATGCTCTTGCTCGTGCTCAAGTGCTCAGCTGCTCAAGTGTTCAGCTGCTCAAGTGCTCGGCCTCTAGCTACAGATGAAGCGCTCCTGCTGCTCAATGCTCCGGCTCTTACTCATCAAGTGTGCGTGTGCTCATCAATGTGCGCGTGTGCTCATCATCAAAGTGCGAGTGCGGCGTTCACACGAAAGCCGCCGACACTCTTTCGAAATTAGCCTGGACCAGCGGCGGCGAAAGAAGGGCGCCGCCCCCATGCGGCACGTCGTGCACGACCGACCGCGCACACATCCAACCCGGCCGCCCGCCGCCATCCATCCACTCAGTCGATCAATTGCATTCCTTTGCGGTACAACTATTATGATAATGATGGTGATAAACTGGCCGGCATTATGCGGCAACGAACACAGCTTTCGGCTTGCATGATTGGCCGACCCGCATGCCACCTGCACCTGCTTGCTACACACATTGTTGCGCGCATACGTTACGAGCCGTACACTGTACGGCACCGGCACGCGCCATCGAAAACAGAATTCATGGGCGGAGGCGCGTGCGCCGTCCGGCTTTTGTTTGCGCATGCGGCACACGGGCGATGCATGCAACGAGCGTGCGCACAGAAAAGAATGGCGATGGCGATGCGCGCGCGTGTGCACAGCAGATTGACCCAAAGCCCAGGCACGTTCGCCCGCTCATGCATGTGTGTCGGTGTGTGCCTTGGTTGGTGGTATGCTGCGTGCGTGGGTAGGTGCTGTGGCCCCATCAACATAGACAGCAACATAGACGCTCGCCGCCCGTGCACCACCCATCCACACGTACCCCCCAGCTCCAGCCCCATTAGCCCCAACCCCATTAGCCCCGCTCCCCATTCAGCATTTGGAACCCCTTCATCAAAATAAAAACACAGCACGCACCCAGGCAGTATTGATCATTCGTGCAGTAGCCGCGTGGTCAGCACCCCCTTGGCTGCCGCCCACTGCATGGACAGCAGCCGCCGCCTTCAGTTCACATTCATTCCTCCACGTAAGAACCCGCCGCAGGAAGCCGGCCCAGATCATTGATTCTGACGTCATCTAAATACATACATCGGAAACTTTCGCACGTCGTCAGGCAATCAGCATGCGCCGGGCCCGCCGCTGCCGCCACGCACCGTGCGGCATGCACGGGTGCCACACGGGTGCCCAAATGACAAATTCCGGATCGTGATAGATCCAGCGGCACGCAGCAGCACTGCACTGCACTGCACTGCAGCCGTCGCACGTGCCTGCTCGGCCCATGTGGATCACCATCATCATGCATCAGCCGCAGCCGCAGCACCTCGCAGCCGCAGTGGCAGCAGCACCACGCGAAACGCACATACGCACATACACACCGCCGACCCGTGTGCGCGTTGGGATAATCACTGCTGGCTGCTAGCCAGCCTACCCCCCGCCCAGCAGCAGTCTCCCCTCCCCCCTCCCCCCGCCGCCGTCCACCGGGCCGTGTGTACGTACGTAGCCAGCCCTCCACCCGCCTACCACTCATCCACTCATCCCTCCAGAAGCAGCAGCAGCCGCCTGCTGTGTCATCCACAACGCAGCAACGCAAAGCAGCTACAGCCGTACAGTATGCCTCCAGCCGCCGCTCAGATATGTATATCTGAGCGGCGGCTATCAAATACATTTCTCGAATTGATCGATAGCTTGCGCGTCCACACATCCACCGCCGGTCGCGCTTGATGAAGGACGTACGTAGGTTGCTTGCGATTTTTAGCCCACCCGCAGCATCCACTTAATCCACCCTCCCCGTACTCCCTGCCGCCGCACGCACCACACGTCCGTACGACATGTACGTGCGTGCCGCCTGCTCGTGCCCGTGCCGCCCCGCCTTCCCAGGGCTTCCCGATTCCCCATTCCCCATCAATCCATTAATCCTCCGCCTTACTAATCGGAGCAACGCCTCCGTCTCTCGTTTGGTTTCCGTGTGTTGTCCAACACACGCAGGCACGCACATTGATATTTTGTATGTACGTACCGTATGGCGCCGCCGCATCAATACGGCAATCAATCAAAACAACAAAACGCGGCATCCGGCCGCTGTAATCATGTGGTTGATGGTGGATGATTGCGGCAGCCGCGATTGGACCTCCATTCAGTACCCACCATGCCACAGATAGAATCCATCCAGGCGACCCCGGCAGGTCGGCATCGGTACGTAGCTACGTAGGTAGCCGTAGCCAGGTAGCTAGGTTAGCAGGCGTAGCAGGCGCGACGACCACGCACGCTCGCACAGTCGCACCGCCGCTGCGGCGGCGGCAGCATGCAGCCGCGCTGGGCGCACACGCGCGTGCGCGCGCGGCACACATGGCAGCGCGCGACGCAGCGCACGCCCCACCCTTACTACTTCCACACATCCCACAGATCCGCCGCCGCTGCCGTCCGCCTGTTTGATTTGGTACTCCGCAACGCCCCCGGCAGCAGGCGCAAGCCGCCGCCATGCACCGCCGGCAGCAGCAGTGGCAGTAGGAGCAGTGGTAGAGGAAATCACTTCCGCAGTCACGAGTACACACACCCATCCACAATCAACGAGCTATTGCCGCCATCCACGTTATTTTACGTACAGTTTCAGAGCATGTGGCCCGCCACCCGGACAATTCGCGGCATAGCCAAGCCCTATACGTACATATGCGCACCCACGCCCACACGCTAGCCTTGCTTGGCGCACGTGCGGCACCCATCGATTGTGTACGGCCCCAGCAGTACGTGTGCGGGCCCAGTCGATCGCCGCCTCGCTGCTGGCTGATTGCCCGCGCGACTCGCGAACACTCACGAACCCAACAATCCACCCATCCAACAACGGCCCGGCAGCCAACACCCGGTGCACGCAGCCGGTGGATAGGGCCCCAATCGCAAGCGAGCCATGCACGCACAGTACTGCCCCACGCACTCATTTGTGTAAGCTCCCCCCCCCCCCCCCCCGCCGCTCGCAAGGGCGGCCCACCCCCGACCCCCATTCGGTTTCCACACATGCGCACCCGCCGCCATCACCATCAACACACGCCACAGAGCGGTGACCTAGGTGAACGGAGCCGGCCGTCCGTGCGGAACGCAGCAGCTAGTGGGCAGCTAGGCCCCAGCAGCAGCACACAGCAGCGCCCGGACTGCACGACGGGCGGGCGGGCTGCAGCCGATGGCTGCGCCCGGTACGCCCGGCGGTCAAACACGCAGTGCAACGGGGGGCGCACGCAGTGAAGCCCGCGCTCTGTGCTGTGCCCCTTCCTTCGTTGCTTGCTTGCTTGCTTCCTTCTTGTGTGCTCCCCCACTACCATCTTTGCAACCCATACACACAGCAGCAGCTCCCCCCCCACACACACACACCAGGCGCGTGCGACCGAGCGATGTTATTATTCGTATCACATGACTTGTGGGGGGGGGGGCGACTGAGTACGGCACGGCAAGGCACGGCACGGCACGGCACGGCACGGCACGGCACGGCACGGCACGGCACGGCACGGCACGGCACGGCTCGGCACGGCACGGTAAGCAAGCCCCATGCGCAGCCGCCGCCGCCGCCAGACAGGATACAGTCCTCGCATGTGTTGGCCTTTTAGACAATCCCCATACCTTTTTTGGGTGCAATCAGTATCATCATCAGTTGTGAGTAGTGGTGCTCCCAAGCACAATTAACAATTCGTATGTTGCCTCAATGAAGATTGTATCACGTGCACGTGCAATCGGTTTGAGCGCTTCCAAGGGCGCGAGGGCCGCGGTGCATGAATGAAGTGCAGGTGCAGTGAATTACCGTGACGTGCAGTTGCTGCAATAAAGGAGTGCAGGAATCAAACAGCTAAGAAGCAACGTCTACATATACACACTGTATCATCTAGCCGCACACGACGCAAACAGCCGCCGGCACGTCCTCCATGCAGCTGCCCCGGCGCCACTGCCGCCAGCGCTACTGCCGCCAGTGCACGGCCGCCGCCGCGAGCAGGGCGGACAGGTGTGCGGCCAGCTGCTGCGCGGTGGGGCGGTGCTCGGGCCGGGGCGCTAGGCAGGCCTCCGCGCAGGCCCTGTGCGTGTGAGCGTGTGTGGGGGGGGGGTTGTAAACACCAGCCCAATCTAAACCCAAGCGAAACTAGACAAGGGACAGGCAGGTGCAGTTTGCGGCAATTCAGGGTAACGGTATACTCTTGCGTTTCGGGGCGGAGAGTGTAGACGGGGCGATGTCGGCGCGCCGTCGACGAAATGCCACCCAGGCTCGGCTCGCGCACAGCAGAAACAGACACGCAAACACGCAAATGCAGAACACACGACTTACCTGGCGACCAGGAAGATGACCCCGGCGCCAGGCAGCAAGCGCCGGGCCAAAAGAGCGACATGCGGTTAAGGGGAAAGGCGAGGTTCGGAAGGGCGGGGCACAGTGAAGGGGCCGAGGCGCATCGGCTGGTAGGAAAGGGTATGAACAGCACAAAAGATATCACGCACGAGCCTGGGTGGCAAAAGAGAAAGGTGGGGGCGTCAAAGCGGGTTAAGAGGCAGGCGCCGACTGCATGGGGGGGTGAGGGGGGGGTGCGTGTGCAGGTAAGTATGGTAGCTGGGCGTGTGCGTGCAGGCGCGTGCATGGCCGGGCGCGTGGCGGGGCTGGCGGCGCCGAGCCCGACCTCACCCTCGCCCCACACTACCCCCACCTCCTCTGCACCTCCTCGCTCTGCACCACCCAGCCCGCCCAGCCCGCCCAGCCCGCCGCACCTGTACGCGGGCGGCACGTGGCGGCCCCAAGCCGGGCGCAGGCCCCGCACCGCCACCATCTCCGGCAGCGCGCGCCAGCAGGCCGCGTCGCCGCCACCGCCGCCGCCGCCGCCGCCGCCGCCGCCGCCGCCGCCGGCACTGAGCGACTGGGTCAGCAGCAGGTCGGCGTACGGCAGGGCGCCGCGGTGCGCCAGGGTCCAGGCCAGCAGCCCGAGGGCGTACACGTCGGCGGGCGGGGCGGGCGGAGCGCCTGTCGGGGTTGGGTTGGGTGCGTGTGGGTTGGATTCACAGTTAAGGAAGTGGTAGACGGGGGGGCATGTGGGATGTGTGTAGGGTGTCCTGGAAGGGTGGGTATGTTGGAGTTCTACATGACAGAGGGGAGCCCGTGGATGGACCGCCAGCGACACGAGCAACCGGTATAGGAGTCACACACACACACACACACACACACACACACACACACACACACACACACACACACACACACACACACACACACACACACACACACACACACACACACACACACACACACACACACACACACACACACACACACACACACACACACACACACGCACACACACACACACACACACACACACACACACACACGCACACACACGTGTGCGTGTGTGTGCGTGTGCGTGCGGTGGTGGCTGTTAGATGGTGTGCTCTGGTGTGCCTTGCCGTTGCCTAGAGGTGGTTAGCCCGCTGGGCCCTGCGGCGGTTTGGTCAAGAGTAACCCAGCTGAGGTTACTGGTGTGGCCCGGGGTTGGTGCGTTCTCTCCGGTGGACTCCAGAGCAGGATGCGCTCTGGGCAGGAGAGGCGCGTGGTAGCAGCAACGAGAGCCTGGAGTGCCCGTTGTTTGCTGGTTGTCCCGAGTACTCGATCACGAGACTCGATCAGTCAACCGTGGAAACCGTACGTAGTTACACACACACACTCACACACACACACACACACACACACACACACACACACACACACACACACACACACACACACACACACTCACAATACACACAATACTCACGCTAGGCGCAGTGGCAAGTGGACTTTAGAGGCCAAGTTCACTTATTGCGGGGGCCACTTGCGCGACTCATGGCTAGCGCTGATCCAGTATTTTACTGATCAGACCAATGCCAGAAGGTAGCGATATTACAGGGACGCCTGGTCGGGCCCGCGAGATCGAGGCTCCAGCTCGTTCGCGCGCGCCTGGCGAGCAGCCGATGCTTGCTTCTCCTGCCTCGGAGAATCCTCGCGCTCCCGCATCGCTTTCCTTCCAAACGTGGCACCTCCCGCCCGGCTCGTCCGGGTGCGCCAAAGCCGATGATCAGCCCTCCCACATCTCGTTCGATGCAGACGACGAGGTCTGGGAGGCTGCTTTCAAAGAGCTTAGCGGTCTGCGTCCCAAAATTGGGGGGCCCAACGGGTTGGCCCACATCCAGAAATGGATGTCGCGGATGGACGACCTCGTGTTTTCCCTGTGGCTGGCCAGCAGCGGCAGGCTCATAACGCATGGCGAGGATATCGCCCGCGTTCGGCGGCAGCTGCGCGGCCTGCGCCACGAACACAACGCCCGCGCCAGCGCGGCGCGTACCCACAGCTCGCGGCTGGACCAGCTGTCGGACACCGTTCGGCAGCTGCAGCAGCAGCTGGAATCATTCGCGGCCGCAACTGTGGCCGTGCTCGAGGTGGAGACTGGCGGTGGAGCGGCGGCCAGGCTGGTGCAGGGCCCCAGCGCACCCCCCAGCATCCACTCATCTGCAGCAGCGGCGGCAGGCCGTCCGGCGTCGCCGCCGGGCGTGCCAACCGCCGCTGACTGCCCCTGCGCCGCGGCGGACCCTGCGGCAGGAGCGGCCACACGGCCGCACTAGCCGCACCAGCTGCACCCGCCCGCGTGCGCGCATCCGCTGCCACTGCCTAGCGCGGTGGCGGCCAACAAACTTCTGTTCCGCGGCGTGAGCAGCGAGCAGGCGGCGGAAATGGCGCGCGGCGACTTCACTGCTCTGGGTCTGGGAGAGGGTCCGGTCGGCATGTATGAGCGTCGCTGGCGCGCTAGTGGCACGGGTCGTGTCTGGAATGTGGAGGTGGTGGTGACCAGGGATCAGCGGGCAGCTCTCATCCGGGCTGCTGCGCGGATAAAACACACCGCAGGCGTGACGGTGGCGCCTTTCCTAACGCCGGAGGGGCGCACAGCTAGGCGCGCGAGGCAAGCCCAGTTCGACAGCCTTGTGGAACGGGGGCTGCAGCCGTACTGGCGGGGAACGGATATTGTGACTGAGGAGGGGGACCGGCGCCGCGTACACACAATGCAGTAATGCATACGGCGGATCACTGAGAGCGGCGCGCGCTGTGTAGGGTTTCGAGGCTAGTGGAGGCTAGGGTTGGCGTGACGGCGACGCTAGGACATTGACGGCATGGCAATCAGACCTCTTCTCATTTTGTGGCTGCCCATAGGCGTATTCTGCCCTGTGAGGGAAGGACTTCGGTAGTTTGTGCCCCAGTGTGCTTGCTGTGCAGTTGCCTTGACTACGTGTGCCTGACTTGGTTTGGTGCATGACCTATTGCTAGTCGAACAAACAATGCATAGCGACAGTGCCGGCTCACAGAAGTCGATGAGGGTATGCCAACAGGGCAGAAACGGCGGGTTACTCCGCAACTTCGCGCATATGCTTGGGAGACACGCACTACCAGACTATGCGAACACTACTGTGCTGGAGCCTGGCTCCAGCGCTGGTTAGTTGTTCAGGACACTCGATCACGAGGTTCTATCAAGCAACTGTAAACCGTAGTTACACACACACACACACACACACACACACACACCACACACACACACACACACACACACACACACACACACACACACACACACACACACACACACACACACACACACACACACACACACACAGACCGGCACAGTCTTCACACCCAATACCCACAACCCGATTACACACACCTCGGAACTCTTCGGGCGGGATGCAGTACAGCGGCCGGCCGCCCGCCACACCCGCCACACTTGACACCGGACCAGCCACCGGCCAGACGCCGCCGCCGCTGCCGCCGCCGCCGCCTGCCAGCGGCACCACCAGTGCCGCGCCGCCAAAGTCGGCGAGCTGCGCCGTCCATCCGCGCGGGTCAGCCGGGCAGGAGCGCAGGTGCACAGCGGCGGGCGTGAGGGTGCGGTGAAGCACCACCACGCCGCTGCAGCTACTGCCGCCGCGACTGCCCGAGGCGGTCGGCTGTAGCGGCTGTAGCGGCGGCGCCAGTGCGGTGCCGGAGTGCAGGTGCGCCAGCGCCGCCGCCACGTCGCGCAGCGTCCTCAGCAGCGGCTGCATGAGGCAGGGGCGTGTGTTGGGTGGGTGTGTTGGGTGGGTGTGTTGGGTGGTGTTGGGTGGGTGTGTTGGGTGGGTGTGTTGGGTGCGTGGGTGTTGAGTGCGGAGTGTGGAGGTATGGGTGTGGAAGGACTCGCAGCATACGCAGCATACGCAACCGAACTGTTCGTACACGGTAGTCTGGAGGTCCAGGAAACAATTCCAGGAAGTATGAAAGAAAGGCGGCTATCAGGAGTCTGCACGCAGCATCGCTCACCTCCCACACACGCGTCAGCGCCGCCGCAGGGGCCGCCGTCCCCATGACGACGACATCGGGCAGCAGCTGCCCCATGCCGTTGCGACTGCCGCTGCTGCCGCTGCTGTCCGCCCGTGGCGCCAGCTGCCCCGCCGCCAGGTCAACCGCCGCCGCGCCGGCCGCCGCCTGCTGCGCCTGCAGCGCGGCCGCCAGGGTGCCCAGGTCCGCGTCCGTCACCAGCGCCAGGCACACCGGCGAGGGCAGCGGCAGCGGCTGCGGCTCAGGCTCAGGCTCAGGCTGAGGGGTCAGCGGCTGCGGCTGTGGCTGCGGCTGCGGCTGCTGAGGCGCTGCCTGCGCGCCAGGAACGGCGGCGGCAACCCCGGCGCCGGAAGCATCAACCACGGTCGCGGCAGGGAAGGTGGCGGCAGCCGCGGCAGTAGCAGGGGAGGTAACAGCTGTAGCAGCGGCAGAAGCAGCGGCAGGGGAGGCGGCGGTGGTGCTGACAATGCCGTCGCCGTCCTCCAGCACCCAGGGCAGCATAGCCAGGGGGCCGGGCGCCGCCGCGCCTGTGGAGGCGGCAGTAGCAGCGGCAGCGGCGGGTGACGAGCTAGGGGCCGCAGCTCCGGACGCGCCGCCGTCGGCGGCGGCAGTAGCCGTGAGGTAGTCGCCGGCGACGGCGCGGCGCGGCACGAGCACGGCGCTGGTGCCAGCCCCGGCGCGGGAGCTGCCAGCGCCGGAGCCGCCAGCGGCGGTGGCCGCAGCAGGGCCGGCGCCGGCGCAGGGCGGCGGCGGCACCAGGCGGCTCTCCAGCACGACGCCGCAGTGCCAGGCGACCACCTGCAGCGCGCAGGGGCGGGGTGCGGGGGAGCACACAGCAGGGTTCACACGCAGTGCGTGGTGTGTAAACAAATGCAAACTGAAGCACATCATAAGCAGCCGGCATGAACACGTAGACAGGGCGCCGCAGGAGGCCCGACCATCCATTGGCCCGCTACGCGCCTTGACAACGCCCGGGTGCGGCCGCAGCCGCAGCAGCAGCCCCAGCTCGGCCGCCGCCGCCGCCGTGTCCAGACACGCCGCCCGGTGCGCGCGCAGCTCCTCCAGCTGCTCCGCCGCCTCCAGCTGCTGCTGCTGCGCCTCCAGCTGCGCCTGCGGCCAGTGCAGGCCCACGGCAGGTGGGGCTGCTGCTGCTGCTGCTGCTGCGGCGGCAATGGCGGCACCGGCTGCAGCAACGGCATTGGAGGGAGCCGCGGCGTGCGCGGCGGCGGTGACCACCACAGCCTGCGCGGCTGCGGCGGCGCCCGCTGCGCCCGCGCCGGCGACCGCGCGGTGTGCGGCGTCGATGCAGGCGGTGTGACCGCTGCTGCTGCTTCTGCTTCTGCTGCTGTGACTGTTCGCGCCCTGCTGTGGCTGTGTGTGGCCGCGCGCAGCCGCCGCCGCCACCGCCTGCGCCGCCGCCGCCGCCGCCATCAGGCAGGCCAGGTCCACGCCGCCAGGCATCTCCGTGAGCTTAACAGTCAGAGGCACCGCCGCCGCCGCCGTCGTGATGGCTGACGCCGGCAGCGCGCGAAGCCGCTGCGGCTGCTGCGGCTGCGGCTGGTCGCTATTGCCGGGGTCACTCTGCGTGCTGCCGGCGGCGGCGGCGGCGGCGTCAATGGCCGCTGCTACCGCTGCTGGGTCGCTCGCCGCGACAGCGCCGCCGCCGGCAGCAGGCGCAGGCGCACAGGCGGCGGCGCCGCCGGCGCCGCCGGCCACACCGAAGGCCGCCGCCACGCGCGCCGCCGCCCGGGACAGCGCCGCCGCCTGTTCCGCGCCCCTCACAGCCGCAGCGCCCGCCGCGGCCGCGCCCGCCGCGGCGGCGGCAGCGCCGCCGCGTTGCCAGGGCGCGTCGCTGGCGGCGCCGGCGGCGGCGCCGGCGTGGACCGAGGTGGTGGCGAAGGACATGCAGGAGGCCGAGCCGCACGAGCTCGCCAGCAGCAGCTGGCCGGAGGAGGAGGACGAGGGCGAGGGCGAGGGGGAGGACGAGGAGGACGCGGTTACGATTGGGACAGCTGCCGGCGCTGGCGCCGGGGCCGGGGCCGCGTGAGGGCCCGGCACGTACGCATCGGCGCGCCCGCCCGTGTTCCCCATGGGCCGCTCCTGCTGCGTCCGCTCCAGGTGGTTGAGATCAAGATCAAGATCCAGATCCGGCAGCTCCAGCTCCGCGGCAAAGGTTACGACGCCGGGGCCGGCGGTGTGCTCGATGGCGGTGAGGCGCAGGCCGCCGCCGCCGCCGCCGCCGCCGCCGGCCAGCGCGGCGCGGCGCAGGTGCCGGCGCGGCGCGGCGCGGGACTGCAGCGGCGGCAGCTGGGAGGGCTGCTGCTGCTGATGTCGCAGGGAGGGTGGCAGCAGCAGCAGCGGGGAGGGCGGCTGCAGCGGGCACCACCTGTTGGCGAGCAGCAACCGGGCAGGTACGTAGCAGGGGGACGCGGGCGGGGGGTTGGTTGGATGGTTGGAGAAAGGAGGGCCGGAAAATGAGGCACGGGCAGGTGTGCAGGGGCAGGGCGGGGATGGGTGGGATGGGTATGCTTTCGGGTGTGACAGGAATTCACCGAGGATCCAGCAGGTTCAGGGGGTCAGTCAGTCAGTCAGTCAGGGGTGGAGCAGGTGAGGGGAAAACACGGCACGGAGAAGGCAGGGGCGGGTGCGCGCGGGAGTACGGCAACCCCCGGGGGGCACGGTGGAGCCGTGCAGCGCCCGCAACCCGCAGCAGCCCGTGCGCCGCAATCGGCCGCACATCCAGCAATACCGGCAGTCTGAAGCATGCGCCCACCCCTCCTCTAGTTGACAAAAAATATGGGACGCCGATCCCCCCAACCGCGCACGCCACTGCCACTGCCACTCACCCGCTGTCCAGGTCGTCTCCGTCGTCGACGGCTGCGGCGGCAGCGGCTGCGGCGGCTGCAGGCACATCGCCCATTATGGCAGTAGCACCGGTAATGTAGCACCGCGCCGGTGGCGGCGGCGGCAGCGACACGGTGCGGCCCGCGCCCGCAACCGCATGGAGCGGCTCGCCATGAAGCACAGCAATTGGCGGCGGCGGCGGTGGCGCAGCTGCGGGTGCGGCGCTGGCCGCCGCCGCCGCCGCCGTCACCACCTCGCTGTACTCGAGGTGGGCCAGCTCGAGCCACCGCACATCACCAGCAGCAGCAGCCATAGTCGTTTGCTGACGCGCGGCGGCAGCGGCGGGTGCCTTCGCGCCCGTTACCGCCGTCAGCGCCAGCTCCGGAGAAGCCAGCGGCGCCAACGGCGGCGCGGACGATGAGGGGCGGCCCAGCATGCGGCCGCAAAGAAGCGCCGCCGCTCCCGCTGCTCCTTCCGGTGGCGGCCGCGGCGGCATGTGGCTGCTGTCGCCGCTGGTGCACCCGCCCGGAGCTGCGTCGGGCCGTGCCGCCAGCGGCCGCGGCGGCGGCGGCGCCAGTGCCGCCAGCAGCCGGCACGTGCTGCAGGCGGCGGAGCTGCGGGTGTCCCCGGAGGCGAGCCCGCCGCCGCCGTCGCCGTAAAAGCCTCTGCCGGTGCCGGTGCCACAGCCGTCGCCGTCACCGGCGCCCATGCGGCCGCCGCAGAGGCGGTGCCGGCAGCTGCTGCCGCCGGCCATGGACGCCGTCGCCACCGCCGCTGCAGCAGCGGTGGACAGGGCGCAGCAGCAGCTGGGGCCGCTAGCGGCGCCGCCAGTGTAGTTGCACGTGTCAACCGTCACAGCGGCGCCCGGATGCTGTGACGGCTGCTGCTGCTGCTGCTGCTGCTGCTGTTTCAACACCGCTGCTGCTACTACAGCCACGCCGTGGCCGCCGCTGTCCTTGTTTTTGCTACTGCTGCCGCTGCTGCGCCTGACAGCGGCCGGGCCGCCGGCGGCGCCGCCGGCGGCGTCAGCTGCGGCGTCGGCGGCTGCGGCGGAGCCAGATGAGGAGCTGCCGCAGGCGTCGGCAGCATTGACATTACCATTGTCGTTGGCGGCGGCGGCATTGGCGGCGGCTGCAGCTGCCGCTAGCTCTTGGACCTGGTCCTGGTCCAAGTGCATGTCCAGAAGCTGCAGCGGCTCACGCACCCGCCGCCGGCTGACGGAACCGCCGCCGCCACCCGCAGCAGCAGCAGCCGCTGACGGCGGCGGCTGCTGGTCCCAAGCATAATGACCGCCATACTCCCACTGCCTGGCCCGCCGCTGCGCCGGCTGCGCGGCCAGGGCGGAGCAGCTGCCGCGGTCGTGCGGGCCCTGCTGCTGCTGCGCCTGCCGCGGCAGGGCGGAGGAGCCGTCACGGCCCCACAGGGCGCTGCCGTCGCCGTCGCCAACGCTCACCAGCGTCAGCGCGGTCACCTGCTCGTCGAAGGGCCCGCCCGCCGCCGCGGCTTCGCCTGCCGCCAGCTCCGCGGCCCACAGAGAGCTGAACAGCGCGGTGCGGAACTGGTACCAGTCCTGCGGGCGGCGTGGCATGCGGGGGGGTGGGGGTGGGTCGCGGATTGAGTGGGCAGGATGATGGGCAGGCTGGGTACGTAGCAGGAGTTGAGGCCCAGCCTCCTGCACGGCCGTGGTGTGTATGGGTCAATGGGTGGTATGGATGTGTGCTTGCAGCGCCACCGCCCGCATCGCCATTGGTTGCTTCACCCCCGAGTACTCCTGACACGGGCTGGACCCCCCACGGGCAGGCCTGACCCCTGAACGCCCAGCGGGCAAACCCGTGCTCGGCAACGCATAGTCAAATGCACAAGCGCAAGCGCCAAATAAGCTCGATCTTAGGTCCTGGCTCCAACTGCGTTAGTTTCCGGTCGCTGCAAAGCCCACTGGCGCATTCTCATGCCCGGAATCATTGTTTTATCTCTATGATAATTAATGCTAGGTAAATCACAAATGGAGCGGCGTCGCAGCTATGTGTTTGCGCGCGTCGCAAATCAAGATCACAAATACGAATACCAAATGCAACATTAAATACGAGTTATTGGACTTCTTATGTGTTCTAAAAACTATTAGCAATTTGCTGACAGCATGTAAGCGGCCGCGCCAGCAGTTCCCCGCATGCCGGAGTATGGAAGTCAGTCCTCCGCCGGAGCCCGTGAAAACACGTGCGCCGCGACCCCATGACTCCAGACCGTGCCCCATCCAACCGCCACCTTCCCGGCTCACCTGTGCCCCGTAGCCATACGCGCCCGCCACGCCAAGCCGGCCCGCCGCCGCCGCCAGCCGCACATAGGCGTCGAAGGACATGTCTTGATCACAATCATCATCACCGCCGCCGCCAGTGATGGCGCTGGCGTCAGCAGCAGCTGCGCCAGCTCCCAGCAGCGCCAGCCCCAGCCCCATGGGGTTTAGAGTTTTACGGGGTTTTAGGGGGTCGTCGTCATCATCCGCTGCCGCCGCCGCCGCCGCCGCGGGGGCAACGGGGGCGGCGGCAGTGGTGCCGGCTGCACTGCTGGCGGCGGCACCCCTGCCACGTCGCGCGCCCTGTACGGCGGGCAGCAGCCGTGGCTGCTGCTCATTGCCGCGGAGGGGCTCGGGGGAGGTTGGGGGCGAGGCGGAGGCGCGGGGGAGGCAGGGCGCCGTCAGCAGGTCGGTGCCCAGCTCTCGCCAATCGCGCGCTCCGAAGCAGGAGGGCAGGCCCGGCAGCAGCAGCTGCACCGCCACCGCCGCCGCCTTGTCAATGGCGGCCGCCGCGGGGCGTGGCACGCGGCTGACCGCTACGGCGGCCGGGGGTTGACCGCTACTGCCGATACTGACACAGCCGCTACTGCTGCCAATGGCTGTGGCGGCGGTGTTTGCAGCGCGTGCGGCGTGAGTCAGAGCCGACGCACCGCAATGGGCGCCGCCGCTGCTGCCGCCGCTGGCGGTACCAGTGCTGCTGCTGGTGAGGCTGTCGCTGCCGCTGTTGCTGCGGGCGCGCGAAAAACTCTGTGCAGCAGCAGGCCCCTTCCCAACCGCGGCGGCTGCCCAAGGTGCCGCTGGCTCTGCCTCGGGCGAGGTGGCGGTTGGCGCTGCACAAGCGCATTCGGCCTCACATGGCAGGCTACCGCCCGTTTGGACGGCAGAAGGTGCGGAGCCACCGCTGCAGGCGGGCGCACACGACTGCAGCGGCGGGGCTGAGGCTGCGGCCGCTGTTGGCTCAGCGCACCAGCCCTCCGCAGCCCCGATGGTGCCGGCGTCGTTTCTGTCGCGGTCGGCTATGCCGCAGCACGCGCCTGCTTGGAGGGAAAGCGGACCGAGGGAGTCAGGTCGAGGGGATCAGGGGCGCGCAACCGCAGAATGGCGACTCCGGCACCTGACACCGGCACCCGACACCGGCACTTCAAGCCATGCAACGTTACTCCTTCAATTATGATTCCCATGGACTTCACACCACACGGCCACTCTTCGGTGTGCGTCTGCTGGCTAGCTAAAAGGTAAAGGTAAAGGTAAAGGTAAGGCTAGCTGTCTGACTTAAGCATTAGACCGCACAACAAGTGGCCGAAAAGTACCTGAGATCCCGTTAACGCATACGCGATCTACAGTTTTTTGGTGATCCCACAAAAGTTAAATTCAGCCTTTGCTGGCACAGGCGCAAACGGGGGCGCGCACACATCTTGACAGACCGACCTGTTTGACCGCGCTTCGGCGTTTGAGCGCATGGTGCTGAAAATACCACAGAGTATCTGCGGGCAGAAGATGCCCCAGCAGCGCGTTGAATGAAAGCGCCACACGGGTCGGAATCGTGACAAGTTCTACGAACTCACAAATGTGGCCTAAAACGCGCGTTCTTGCCCAAATATCTGCTACTTGGCACATTACCTTTGTTCTGTAGTTGTCTCTGGCGCGGCACAGCGCCGGGGCCGGCCTTTGTAGACGAACTCCCCAGTTTCACCTCGCTCGAGCTCCTCAGCGCAGGACTGGCCTCGAATGCAGAATTGTATCAGTTTCTTGAGCCACATCCGGCAGTGGGCTCGCCAGCTGCGCGACGACTCGCACTTGCTGCTGGAGCGAGCCTCAGCCCCAGCGCTTATACATTTTTGAGCTGCCACAAAGCATTTAAATGAACGATTATTTTGTCTTCAATGGCTGGGGCTGGCTAAGATTGCTCGAAACCGTCTATCCCACCCGAAGTGTTGTTGCCCCCTTGTGCAAACTGTTTAACGGCATTGCGTGCTTGCTGTGTACTATTTGACATCTATTACGAGAGTCGACATTGCGCAGCCCCCAGCAGGCCTGGCCCATTGGATCAGGCAGGCAAATGGCCAACTACGACGCGCCTCGTGCATCCCTGAGTTGCGTTATTTCACATCGCTATATAATAGGCAATAAATTAGCCTGTGTAGAAAAGAAACCTTGCCTCGCTCTTATACAAGCCTGTCGGTTGGGCAACCGCACGTTGAGGCAGACGTCGAGGGTTTCTGGGTTTTTCATCGCTGCATCACGCTCCGAACGTTTCCAGGACTGCAAGCATACCGATAGAGGTTGATGACTGGCTGGTGCCGAGGGGGGGGGGGGGGCGAAGCGAGAATGTGAGAGGCCCAGCACGCACGCCGGTTGCGCGCCTGTCTGCTGCTGCCCCCCCCCCCACACACACACACACACCGCCATGCACTGCTTTGCAGCTAACACTAACTTTTTTCGTGCTGGTTATTGCTAGCCTGGAGCCAAGGCCTGGACCACTCGACGGCGTTTTGCATTCGTATTCACTAGCAAACGCATCGCTCACTGGTTACGCCGGCGCAAAAGTCGGCCCAGCAGCACCCGCCCACCCCAACACGCACTGCACATCAATTTACCAGCAGCCCGCACTATGTAAAGCTGCTTTAAGCCGTTCATGTGCTCTGTCCCATCCTCCCTACCAACTAACAAACTGTTTTGCGCGTATTGAACTGCATGCTGTTGCTCTTTGTACAAAGGAGAAGGAACTTGACTTCCGAAGGCAGTTAGGGCTGACGATTTGTGTGCGCGCCTCCCATCCATGCCAGGTGCTGGCCTGGATGTTGGGAGCTAAACGCTGGGCTCCAGACGACGAAACTTGAAATGCTTGCTAGACGAACGCAAGGCCTCATCAGCAGCATCACGGCCTGCTGCCCTTGCTGCCCCCGACTACCACCTACCGCCATTGATCGCAATCGGAATTCTCCCCACGCACGCTTCTCCCGCGCTCAGTCCTCTTGGGTGCACTGCATCACGCACCGTTACCCCCTCCCCACGCACCTTGCGCGCAGCACACCCATGCAGTGCGTGGGGTTGAACGAATGGGAACTGACAGGGGTGCCTGGGTAGCCTGGGTGGGAAGGAAGGGGCGGGCACGAACGCGTGCGTGTTTTCCCGTGGCCGCCCTCAGCCCACTGCCTCGCACCTTTTCCATCTAGCCCGTGCGCTGGCCAGTGCTTGTACCACTGGCATGCTTTCTAAATGCGAATGGAAATGCACATGGCGGCAGAGGAAGTTGTTGACGCTTGCAAGCGGCTCACAGTGATGAAAGCGGTCAGCAGCACGCGCTGAGCGAGAGCAGACGTGCGTGTTACCATATCCTCCATTTACCGTGCGCTGTGTGGACGCCGGGGACCTGAGGGCATCTGCAAGATACGCACTGATTCGCACCCGCTTGCCGCGTGCCACGGCGCGGTCCTGCTGCTACGGCGGGCTTGGCGCCATGTGGCGAAACGAGCGGCCAGTTCGTGCGATGTGCGATGATTGGCCGATGCTTGCGATAGATGCCCAGATTCAGCGGCCTTGATCGGGGGCCCTGATGCAGTTACAGGGCTGTGGCTGTGACGTCGTGCGCCGTGTGCGTGCGTGCGCGTCACTTCCTGTGTACGTGTGCGTGTGCGTGTACGTTTGCGTGCGTGTGTAGTGTGTGCGTGTGGCGCGATGGTCCCTTCGTCTCCCCGGGCACCGACCTATCCTCGCTCAGTATCCATCCCCTGGCCCTCACACGCTTCCCCTGGTGCCGACCCCATTCAGCGACGGAAGAGTGAAGACAAACGTGGGGAGACAGGCGACATGGGAACACTCTGGTAATAGGCGTTGGGGAGAAAGGCAGGCAAGCGCCGTCAGCCGCCACCGCCAACTCTGGGGCCCCACCGCCCCAGCGAGGCCGTCAGGCGTCAGCCGCCTGAAATTAAGCGATGCCGCCCCAACGCAGACGGGGATGCAACAGCATGGCGGCAAGTCCCCGCAGCGCCATGCATGAGGCGTTGGAAGCGGTGGCGGCCCCGGTAGGTGGATGGCAGCGCAGGAACCACATGACAGCAGGGCCGCCGGACATCACGGCCTTGCTGGCTGCCCGCGATGAGGCCCCCCCGCCCCGCCCGAGCGTTGCCTTCAAGGTGGCCCTGCAGCAGGCGCTGCGGGATGCGAGTGACCGGTAGGTGCGCGGTGTGTGCAGTGGTGGCTCTGGACGCGCTCTGCTGATCCAGGGGACAGGTCCACGCCTGGGAGAGGGACTGGGTGGCGGACGGCGGCTCTCTCCTGTGCCCGCGGGGCCTGGTGCCGCAGCTGCTGCTGGTAATCGCGGCGCGCGCGGACAATAATTAAGGGTCCTACCACCCGCATCAGGGCCGAGCCCATCGCAGCCGCCAGAACACCACCGCCAGGCAGCGACGCACGCCTCGACGCCTGCATGGGCAGTCAGACCGCAGCATCCGGCGCTCCTGAATGTATGGACTGCAGATTGCGCCAAGTGTGTAGCGCTTTGCATGTGCAGAACGCAAGAAACGCGAGATCGGGGCTGGGCAGACATTGCGCGCCTATTTTGTGCAAAGCGCCGCACACTTTAACATCATTGTCGCAACCATTATAAACACATGATCCAACGACTCCAGACAGATCCAGATCCTGCGAGTTGCGTGCAAAGAAGCACCGTTGGCATATGGTATGTGTGAGGCCGATTGGCTGACAAGCGCCAGCCGAGCAGCCCCCGTCGTGGGTCGGCAAGCGGTCGTGCACGGGTTCGAAGTGAATCCACGTGTGTGTGTGTGTGTGTGTGTGTGTGTGTGTGTGTGTGTGTGTGTGTGTGTGTGTGTGTGTGTGTGTGTGTGTGTGTGTGTGTGTGTGTGTGTGTGTGTGTGTGTGTGTGTGTGTGTGTGTGTGTGTGTGTGTGTGGTGTGTGTGTGTGTGTGTGTGTGTGTGTGTGTGTGTGTGTGTGTGTGTGTGTGTGTGTGTGTGTGTGTGTGTGTGTGTGTGTGTGTGTGTGTGTGTGTTTGTGTGTGTGTGTGTGTGTGTGTGTGTGTGTGTGTGTGTGTGTGTGTGTGTGTGTGTGTTTGTGTGTGTGTGTGTGGTTACAGAGTGGTGCGCACGTTCTTGCGTGCCTTCCTGCTTCGTGTAAACCGGAGGCCCGGGCCGGGGTGACCCTTATAACGCCAGTGCAATATTGTCCTATTTATTGCTCTCCCCTTGCAAGGGGTATTTCCCTACTCCTATGCTCCCAGATGGAGCTGAGTAGTGCGGCTAACCTGACAGGCTCAGATTTCAGCATCACTTCGCGCATGCTTATGCTAAAGTCTAGGCCACTGCTCGCCCGTAATTCGGTTTAGGCTGCACATTGCATGGGGGGACGTGGCGCTCATCCTCCACCTCATTGGCCGTACATAAAGGGCACGTCCTCTCCTCCCTAGGCCTCTCCCAGGCACGGTTCGCGGTGATTGGCCAGCAACATAGACGGAATCTCATCAAAAGCTTATGCTGTGCAACTAGTATGAATGCTCTACTATGGTCGTGCATGGTCAGCGGTGCGGACCCTAGTGCACTTAGCCCCATCCAATGCTTGTGTTTGCATATGTGTATGCCGGGTTGCTTGCCGTCTGAAGGGAATGCGTGCGGGTCCGCTACCAGCCTTTCGTGCTCCCACGCCCTCGTCAAATGGCCCCTGAAGGTGGATAAGATAGGTCCGTCAGGTAAGACCGTGCTTGCTCTCCACTCCTCCCTCGTCTCGTGTGTGCCCGGCCAATGCCACGCGTCGACACCCTGTGCCGCCACAAAGCGGAGCAGCCGCGCGCACCACCCGTCGCCCATCGGGTTCGCCCATGCCTCCGTCAACTAGCGCATCAAAAGCCAAACTTCTATTTTGTGCGGAAATCCTATTGTATAAACCCAGACTTTGTTTGGCTATGACGAAGTGCAGCGGCAGTTGGGCCAGCTCCGCAAAGACGTGTGTGTCTCATAGTTGAAACGATTAAGGAGGTTGTCACGGAGCCAGGACATACAGCCTGCGTACCGCACGCCAGTGAAGAGGCGCTGCGCTCTGCGCTGGATTGCATACGTGTAGTTGCAGGGATCGGCGTAGGAGCAGATAGGGAGCCGAGCCTCAGACAGCGGCGACAGGCGGACAGGGTACGGTTTGTTGATTGGGCCTGAGCCCTTTCGGTTATTAGTGGCTGTCAGGAGGGAGCAAGGGAACCTTAGGCGGGCGCCCCACGTGTCTCATGCTGCCGTCCTCTACCCCGCCCGTCCGTTTCGCGCAACTTGCGTGCGGCACGAGAGCCGGGAACCTGAATGACGTCGCTCTGTGTGGCGTTGTGGTGCAGTGCACTCGACGGCGTCTTGCACTCGCATTCATTCACTCAGCTAGCACTTCGGTACCCTGCGTGCCACCACTAAACCTGCCGCCCCCGCTACGCTAGCCGCGCCCCACTGCCCGCCCCCCTACGCCGCCCGCCTGCCCGCCCCTGCCCCGCATGTCCGTGCACCGCGAGCCGCCGCCAGCCCAGACGACCAGCCATGCCACGCCTCGCAATCTCGCTTGATCGGTGGCGCGCGCCATCTACCAGCAGCGGGTGCGTTCGTGCAATGCCCACCCACACATGCACACGCACACGCACACACGCTTTACTTCGCTAGCTGACCTAACACTCCCCATCCCATCTCCTGCACGCCATGCTCCACAGCACACTAATCATCATACTACCGTACGCCGTGCATCTGGCCAATCAATCCCCATCAATCCCCATCAATCCCCATCAATCCCCATCAATCCCCATCAATCCCCATCAATCCCCATCAGTCCTTGAAGTCGGCGACGCCGGTGGCGCTGCAGCAGAAGCTCGCCTCGGCCTCCGCCAGGCAGGGGCTGGCCACCACCTTGATCAGCCGCTGCTCGCCCTTGCCCTGCGTGGCGTGGCGTGGCGCGTGACGTGTGGCGTGTGGGGGGTTTGGGTTTAGTTAAGCTGGGGTTGGGGTTGGGGGTTGGGGTTGAGTGGGCAAGGGTAAGGAATTGTGTGATGAGTGTGCGTGGGTGATGAATGGTGCGTGGGTGGGTGGGTGGTGGCCACACCTTCCTTTTTGAATCAACCGCATGTGTGTGCGCGGGTGTGCGCGTGCGTGTGTATATACACGCGGCACTCCTACGCACCCCCCCCCTCCCACGCACCCGCACCTGCTCCGCAGACCTAGGCGGCGCACAGGCACACGCAAACAGGACGGGCACGCACACACACGCACGCAGCCCGGGCGTGACCCCAGCCACGCCTAACAGGCCGCGCACCCCCTGCCGCCCGCACCAACCCGCACCAACCCGCACTAGCCCGCACCAACCCGCCCACACGCCCCCCCCGGTTGGTTGGTTTTAGCTTGGGATGGTGTTCACAACCCCCCATCGCCCGCCCGCACCTTGCGCAGCGACAGGCGGGTGGTGGAGGCGTGCGCCATGACGTGGCCGCCCACGGGCTTCTTGGGGTCGGACACGAACATGGCGCCGCCGCCGGGGTCCGACACCACCTGGTGTGTGGGGGGTGGGGATTGGGGCTTTTAGGGTTTAGGGTAGTGAGGGATTGGGGGTGGTGGGGTGGAGGGTGAGGATGGGTGTGGGGTGGGTGCTGGGACGTGAACGAAGCGGTTGGCGGGACACCGCCGCCCCGGCCACCATCACCGCCCTCCGCAACCATGTAAGGCCCGCCGCCTCGCCCTGCAACCACCTTCCAGACCCCCCCCCCACACACACACACGGCACGCACACGCGCCTGGTTGGTCACCACCACGGCCACATTGAACTCCTCGCTGATCTGTGTGGGGGGGGGCGGGGGGGGGGGGGCGGGGCTTCGGCGTGTGTGTGTGTTTGTGTGTGACGGTGATGAAGAGGGGCGGGCAGGTGGTACGGAGCATGGCGGGGTGGGGTGCGTGCATGCATGCAGGTTGTGAAACGCGAGGTACGACGTGCGGCGCTTCCGCTGCTGTCGTGTTGGTGCCGTGTACCTTGGCGGCCCCAGCTGCCCCAACTACGCCAGCCCCTTCACTCTGGCAGGGGAGGGGTGCATTATAGTGCATAGGGGGAGGGGGTGGGCGCGGGTGGGCGGGGGTATGTAATCCCCGGGAACAACAGGGGCTCCGGTCCCGGAACATGATGACATGCTTTCCCGTTGCCATGTCGCTACCGAAGCGGCTGCAGTCAGTCGCCCCTGCAGCCGCCGTAACCGCCGTACCCACCTGCCACCGACCGATCTAAACCCGCCACACTCCGACCCACGCACCCACTACACACACCCCACCCCCACCACCCCAAACACCCACCCAGCCAGCCACCCACCACACACACCACCCCCATCCCCATCCCACCTTCTTCAGCTTGGCCAGCACGTTGTTCAGCCGCTGCTGCCGCTCCGCCAGCTCACCGCGGCCCGTGAAGTCGGTGCGGAAGGGCGCCGTCAGCGAGTCCACCACCTGCCGGGGGGCAGTAGCGGTAGCAGTGGCAGTCGCAGTAGCAGGTGTGGGGTGTGGGGTGTGCGTTGTGGGGTGTGCGGTGTGCGGTGTGCGTGGGCGGTGCTGGGATGGTGCGCGGGTGTGGTTTGTGACGTGGCAATGACGGGTGATCAATCAAGTAAGGGCACGGTGGCACGGATGCACATACGAACACATACCCCCGCCATCCCCCATTCCCCCGCTCCCCTCCACGCCCCCGCCCCCCGTTTACCCTGTATTGCTGCAAACTGCACCTGCCTGTTCCTTGTCTAGGTTAGTACACACACCCCACCACGCCCGCCCGAAGGTGCCCCCCGCCCCCCGTCCACGCCACCCCACCGGCAAGACACCCCACACCCCACCCACCCACCCACCAGCAGCCGGAAGCAGGCCTCCTCCGCCATGAGCGCCGTGAGCGAGATGAGCAGGTCTGAAAGGAAGAGTGTGTGTGTGTGGTGGTGGGGGGGGGGGTGGAGGAAAGGTGTGTGTGGGGGGGGTGATAGTTGTGCGGGCGGACTTCGGTTTTTGGTTGTCGGTTGGGCGGGGGCAGGAGGCCGTGCGCGGTAACATAGCGGGAAGCGGAACACACGGCATACACACATCTATTACTCAAATACCTCTATCCTGGCAGTCTCCTTGTGGTCTCCTAGTGCTCATGGGCGGTCGGCAAGCCCGCCCAACTGCGCTTCCCCACCCACCCGCGGTTCCATCTATCATCGATCGACTCCTACTCTTCATGTTGGTGTTGTTCTGACACGCTTGCTTGCCTCTGCCCCTGCCTCCTGCCTCCCTCGTCCGCCACCAACCGCGCGAGCCCCACCGATCGGTCCTGCGCAACGGCAACGGCCACGGCTCCTTCTCGCCCGCCCCCCCACCCGCTCCTCGTCGGCCAGCTAGCGCGACTCCCCCGCCTCGAGCTCGAGCGCTGCCGATAAGGCCGGAACCAACCCCTAAAGTTCCAGCTGGAGATCAAGCGCATTCCATCCCCTGCGTGTTGTTGACACGTTGGCGCCGGGGCCTCCTAGCCCTCCCCCCCTGCGCTTCCTGAACAGCATCCACATGAAGCTCATCTTGCCCACCCTGTTCCGGTTTGGCCCCCAGCCAGGGCTCGTATCTTAATGATTATAGACTTTAGAGGCCCGTTTTGGCGGGTTTCTGAGTTTCAGAATATAGCATTGTTTGGGGGGGGGGTCTGGGGGGCAAGCCCCCCAGAAAATGTTTTTAAAGCTTGACTCAAACATGGAAGTCCAGCTGTAAGGACCGAAAAGTCTGGCCCCAAGCATATCCCGCAAAACAAGATACGAGCCCTGCCCCCAGCCCTCGCGGCGTGTTGTTGAACTCCGGCCCTCCCTGCGACACGTTGGCGCCCGGGCCTCCTAGCCCTCCCTCCCTGCGCTTCCTGAACAGCATCCACATGAAGCCGTACCTACCCATCCGGATCCCGTTTGGCCCGTTTGGTCGTCTTCAACCGGCGGTTCTCCTTGTTGTCCCTGCCCTCCCTGCGGTTCGTAGAGTTCCTGCCCTCAGGATGGAGGTCTGCTTCCGCATCATGGAATCCAAGTGGGCTGCCCGGTGGTTGAACTTGGACATGTATTCACCCTTCGCTTGGTGCTCTCTCATCTACGGTAACGCATGCTTGGGAGGCCCGATTCGGCCGCGGCCACCGATAGGCACGGTTAGGTGGTTTAGGGAGTATATAAAACCCATTCCCCACCCACCCACCCTGCTCACCGGCCTGGTGCTCCGAGGTGTGCGCGCGCGCCACCACGATGTTGCCCAGCACCGCCTGCGCGTGCAGCGATGCAGGCAAAAAGCGCGGGCGAGGCGGTTGTGTTGGTTGGTTAATTCGGTAGTTGATTGGTTGGCTGGAGGGGAGAGACAATGCATGCGTCCCAGTACCGCACGCCCCGTGTGCCGGGTGGTGGTGATTGGGGTGGATGGTGGGGTGGCGGGGCGTGTGGGGCTGCACCCACACACATACAGCCACCCAGCACGCACAGCCCCAGCGTCTCCTCTAAAGCATCTTTTCGAAAGCATATCTCCTCGAAAGCATCTTCTGTAGAAAGCTGTCTACGCATATTATTTAAAGCACCTCTGCAGCCACCGCGCGCGCACCTCGGGCTCCATCCCGAAGCGCGCCGCGATCTCCTTGACCAGCTCGGGCCGGAACGTGCCCTCCGTGTCGATGAAGGCCGCCTGGCGCGGGTACGGCACGGTGCGATACGGCACACGGCACGGTATAGTGCGGGAAAGGTGGCGGAGGTGGCCAGCAGGATGGGGCGCGGGTGGGAGAAGAGGGTGTTGGGGTTGGAGCGTTGGGAGGGCAGGATGAGGATCCGTGGTCAGAACCTGCCCTCCCCTGGCCGCCCCTGCCGCCGTCGCCACCACCGCCGTCGCGCACCTTGCCCGCGCCGCCGCCCTCCTCTGTGGGCAGCTGCGTGGTGACACACAGCGTGTGAGCCAGCATGGTCTTGCCGCACCTGAGGGCGTGATGGGACCGGGTGGGAGAGGGGGTTGGAGGAGGCGGGGGGTGAGGAGGGGGTGAACGGGGAAAAGGCAGGGGGCATTGGCGTGAGAGATTCGTGTGCATGTGTGTGTTTTGGGATCTGTGGCAGGAACTCACGTTTCCCACCTGCCCATCTGCCCACGGACCTCCCCACGGCCCCACCACCTCCCCACCTCCCCACCTCCCCACCACCTCCCAAACTTCTCCCAAACACCTCCCAATCACCTCCCAGCCACCTCCCAACCACCACCCACCTCCACTCGCCAAACATTTCGGTGAGCGCCTTGGTCTCAAAGCCGCCGCCCAGCAACTCGTCCACCGCGGTGCAGCCGGTCTGGGCGCGTAGGTGCGTGTGTGGGTAAACACGTTGGTTGGGTGTGGTTAGGAACGGTCGGGAGTTGGCTGGGGGTTGGTTGGGGGTTGGTTGGAGGGCGATTGGGGGTGTGCAACGCAGCGCGACGCAGCGCAACGCACCCCCTGACGATCACCCCTGACGCAACCCCTGCAGCTATGTCGCAAAGCACACGCACCGCACCGCACACGCACTGTCGCACCCGGATCCGGATGATCTCCCGCTCCCGCGCGTGCGCCGCCTCCGTGGCGGTGCGCCAGCCGGAGGCCGGCACCAGCTTGCGGGCCATCTGGGGGCGTGTGGATGTGTGGGATGTGTGGGCTGGGGTGGGTGCGGGTGTGTGGGTGTGTGATCAAGATTTCCAATCCCAACCCAACCCAACCCAACCCAACCCAACCCAACCCAACCCAACCCAACCCAACCCAACCCAACCCAACCCAACCCAACCCAACCCAACCCAACCCAACCCAACCCAACCCAACCCAACCCAACCCAACCCAACCCAACCCAACCCAACCCAACCCAACCCAACCCAACCCAACCCAACCCAACCCAACCCAACCCAAATCTTCCATGAGGGTGCTGCCGGTGTGGATCTTTTGATCTTTTGATCTTTGGATCTTGTGATATTTGGATATTTGGATATTTGAGGTGCACACCCTCATGGCGCTGGCCGGGCGCTGGTCGTGGAGATGCGCGGAGGGCACCGTGCGCCCTGCTCTCCCCCCCTCCACCCTCCACACAGCGCCACCCTGCCTCCACACCAATCCCCTCCGAGCACACCCCGTGCGAGTCCCGTCCAGGGCAGGGGTTGTGGAGATGTGGGGCGGTGTGCCCTTCTCTCCCCCTCCACCCTCCCATCCCATCCCATCCGCGCCAAGCACGCCCCGTCTTAGTTCCACACACCCCACGCACCCACCACCAGCACCCCCCCCCCCCGACCTTCACCCTCCCCCCCCCCCACACACACGCACACACCACCACCCACCAGCACGCCGGCCCCCCACCCACCTCAACCATCTTCTCGATCTTGGCCTCGCTCAGGCCCTTGATCTCCGCCAGGTGCTGTGTGGTGATTAGGGAGGGGGGAGGGGGGAGGGGGTGTTTGTGTGTGTGTGTGTGTGTGTTAGAGAGCACAAGGGAAAACGACAAGCAAGCAAGAGACTGTGCGTGCGGTGCGACGTTCGCGGATTACCTGGAGCGCATACTTCACCAATGGCGACCGACCTGCCGAGCCGATATCGCGCTTACCCGCGAACCTGTGACGCCCATCTACCTATCCTTGGGGGGGGGGGGGTTTAGTGACCACACGCTCCCAAGGGTGCAACCCTATGCGAGTGGCCTACAACGGTCCCAGGCACTCCTAATCCCGGTCGCCCGCCCGCTGATCGTAGCCAGAACTCACCTACAACCTGTGTGTGTGTGTGTGTGTGTGTGTGTGTGTGTGTGTGTGTGTGTGTGTGTGTGTGTGTGTGTGTGTGTGTGTGTGTGTGTGTGTGTGTGTGTGTGTGTGTGTGTGTGTGTGTGTGTGTGTGTGTGTGTGTGTATGTGTGTGTGTGTGTGTGTGTGTGTGTGTGTGTGTGTGTGTGTGTGTGTGTGTGTGTGTGTGTGTGTGTGTGTGTGTGTGTGTGTGTGTGTGTGTGTGTGTGTGTGTGTGTGTGTGCGTGTTGGGTGCGTTTGTGTGTGCAGGGGGGAAAGGGGAGGGTGGGGGAGCGCGGCCGAGGTCAGGGTCGGGATCGGGGTCGTTTGAAGGGCGTTAGTGAAAGTCGGCTGCACATCGACCACCCACCCAAGGTCCACCCTCCCTGAACCACCCACCCTAGCCCACCCGCCTTAACCCACCCTAACCAACCCACCCCCGCCTTGACCCGCCCCCGCCCTAACCCACCCCCACCCTAACCAACCCTAACCAACCCACCCCCGCCCTGACCTACCCCGCCCTGACCCGCCCCCGCCCTAACCTACCCCGCCCTAACCCACCCCCGAACCCCCACCCCCACCCCCACCCCGACCCGCCCTAACGACCCACCCGCTTGGGCACCATGAGCAGCGCCTGCGCCGTGTGCACGCCGCCCTCCTTGGCCTTCTTGATGTCGGCTTTGGGGGGGTGGAGGACACGGGGGTTGGAGGGAGGCGGGTGGAGGAGGAAGGGGATGTGCTTTCCAGCAGCCCGAGCGCAACCAGACTGGGACAAACCAAACCCATGCGCATGCGGCAGTGTGTTGGACAACACACGGAAACCAAACCCGCCCAGCAATGCGGCAGTGTGTGTGTATGAGAGCGAGAAGGTGGGTGGGTGTCGTGGGTGGGTGTCGATGGTGGGTGAAGGCCGTGAGGGGTGCGGGGCTGGCAAGGAGGAGGAAGGGTACGGAGGCGACATCAGGGCATCGGCGAGGGCTGGTGATGGGTGGCAGTGTTGCCTGGCAGGCGGTACGGAACGGTGTGCGGTCCCACCTAACTGGTCATCCACCCATCTATCGCCCGACGGCGGCCGGCCGATGCGCGCCGCCACTGGTCGCGTGCATCCCGCACGCGCAAAACACACCCGCACGTGCGCGCACACACACCCGGACTTAGATCTGGTTGCGGTTCGGCTGGTACTCAAAACCCCGCACCCCACACGCACCCCAGGCCACCCACACCCTACCCCACCCATCCCAACCCCACACATCCCAACCCCACCCACCCGCGGAGATGCCCATCGTCTGCAGCGTGTCGATGGACTCGAAGTCCGCCTCCGCCACCCCCGCCCTGTGCGGTAATGTACGTGTGGATGAGTGGGTGTACCGTACGGGTGCCGTACCGCCCCGCGTTGTGCGTGCGTGCGGTGTGAGGTGCGTGCGTGCGACTGGTGCGGAAGGTGCGCAAGGCGCGATGTGACTGGTGAGGTCCGGGGGAACGGAGGTCAGACCGACAGGAGTTCTCGGTGGGGGCGAGAGCGGGGTCTCCGCTGAAGCCGTAGTCGCGGGCACCATCACGTTTCGCCTCGCACACAAGCAGCACATGTAACTTAGACCCGTGCAGCAGGCCTCTTTAGATAGATGCGGCCGCCCGACAAACCCCGTCCCAGCTGCCTCTCCACACACGCCGGGCACACCCCTTCTCACACGCCCCATCTCGCCCCCCCCCCAATTATCCCGCCACTCCAGACCGCACCGCCGGCGCCCGGCCGGCGCCGCCCCCATCCCCACGCAGCCAGCCACTCACTCCTCCGGCGCCGGCACGTGCGCCTCCAGCGCCGCCTCCGCCGCCGCCGCCATGGAGCCCGCCGCGGGTGCTTCCTTAGATGTTGCTGCTACTGCAGCCGCTGCCGCTTCTCGGGGCCCCTGCTACAGCCGCTGGCGCTGGCACGCTGGACCCGGATCCTGCAGGTGGGGGAGCACCCAAAGAGCAGGGGCGGGATTGAGAGGGCAAGGCAGCAGCAGGGGGGACACGGGTGGCCATCGGCCCCATCCATGGGTACCACGCCTCCACGCCACGCCGCGCCACGCCCCAGACCGTGCTGACGCCGCCCAACCCCCACCCCGCTTTCTTTCGCCGCTTGCTTTCCCCGGTACGTTCCCTTCCCCTTCGCGAATTCATGTTTGAATGTTTACAAGCACTTGGGGTTGGCGATGGTTTCCTTGACTGGGTACGTATGCTACACAACGGCACGCGTTCTGCAGCACTGGTCAACGGACATCTGTCACAATTCATGGAACTTACAGCTGGCGTACGGCAAGGATGCCCACTTGCTCCACTGTTATATCTTGCAATCGCTCAAGCGCTTCTCTCATGGCTCAACAGCAAGGGGTTTGGTATTGACGTGCATAAACTAAAAGCCTCACAATATGCAGATGATTATTCACAATTCCTACGCAAATTGGCTGAGATACCAACGTTCATTGACGCTATGGTAACGTTTGGCAAGGCCTCGGGGCAGCAGCTGAATATTACAAAATCTGAGGCTATTACTATTGGCGCCACATACTCGACTGCCAATCCCACAGCGGCAGCAACGCAGCCTCAATCAGCACTACGACTGGTTGCGTCGGCGAAGACGCTTGGCATACACTTCAACAATAATGCAGGACCACCGCCAGCGCTTAATATGGCACCGACACTAGAAAAAGCGAATGCTTGTATGAACCGCATTGCAGGGATGTCGCTCACTACCTTCGGCAGGGCAGCAGCGGTGTCAGGATATGCACTGAGCAAGACACTGTACAAATTGGAGTTTGATGGCATACCAAATGATGGATCACTGGAAAAAATCATTAGCAATGCTGCAGCACTGGTGGACCGGGGAATCTCACCAGCGGCATACAGAAATAATCCACATGCACGATTACCCGGGGTCAGCAACACAATTCTAAGTTTACCTGTCAAGTGCGGGGGATTTGGTATGTTACCGGCTATACAACATGTGCGGGCTCGCCATGCGCTACTAGGAATCAGAGGTATAGCGGGAGGTGGACGCACGATGCTGAAATTTAACCCCCCATGGTCGCACAACCTGAAAAATGCAGTCTGTCTACACCACCCAGCAGCGCAGCCCCTGGCGCTCCTGACGGCACGTAAGCACCCCACAACGGGGAGGCCGATCGTGTTGGGGAAAGTGGTAGACACGGGCTGTGCACTGATTGAGCGAGTGTGCTCCGCGCTCATGAACCTACCGGAACTTGTGATACTCGATGCCAATCTACTTCAAGCGGGGCCATGGGTTTCGCAAGCACCGTTGTGGGGCAACCCAACCTTGACTTTTAGACAGAGAAATGGTGTGAATGTATTTTTGGAAGGGGGCTTCTCGGATATTGTTGCACTAGGCTCAATTACCACAGTCGGAGACGCAGTGAGGGCTATTGATACGTTTGCACGGGTTAAGGAGAAATTGCAAGACGTGCCGGCCAATACCAGAGCCCCACCCCGGATACGGAGTGAATGCACACGCGCTTACAAGGAAGATGTGATTGATGCGGGAATTTTTGGAGGACTAGGGATAGATTTGATGCCGAGGCCCCTGAGGAATGGGATAGATGCATTTCGACGCATGCAAAACTTGATTAACCACTTGCCTGCGGGATGGACAGAAGCGGCACGAACAGGCATGGGACTAAACCAGGATCAAGCATACACGGAAATGATTGACCATATAGTGGGGTGCCTTGGATGGAAGATGAACAATCAACCAATTCCACTGGCGACCGTTTCGGTGAAGCAGGCCACGTACCTGCAGATGCGTGAAGCGTTTGGGAAACTAGCAGAAAAACATGCTGATTTTGTCCACGAGGCTAAGGGTGGTAACGTAGGTGATATAGTGATGGCGATAGAGGACAAGGAACGCATCTCGAGCACATATGAACGCTTGTGGAAGCTTAAATGGGAAGCAGAGCAGAAAGAAGCCTTCTGGAGGCTAGCAGTGGATGGATTCCCAGGCTTCTCGATGCACAGAGGGCAAGGTCATAAATGCCCATGTGGGGTGACGGATGCACAGTCTGACCGCGCACACCATTTCAGCACGTGCACAATTGCTAGCACGCTACGGCTGCATATTCAGGAAGCGACAGACATAGGTGATGAGGATCACATAATTGAGTTGATAGTGGAGCGTAAGAATCTGTGGCTAGTAATACCGCCACACGAGGCTATCCAGCAACCCATCTGGGACGTTGTATGCCTGGCTGCGATCTCTGCCATGGAGTACGGTAGGAGGCTATTGTTTGCCTCCAGAGGGGAACAAGGCAAGGTAGAAGAAACAGCGATTAGCAGGATTAAAACGCAAGTTATAGCAGACTTTTGGGAGCGTTTGCAGATGTATGTGAGCCTGGGCATCAAGCCAAGGGGGTGGGACGAAATCCCACCAGGCCACCCTTGGATTGAAAGAAGGGAAGACGGGAGTATGTGGATCAATAAGCCGACTTTCATTTCAGTTGAAGAGGAAGGAGATTGAGTTTAGAAGATGGTGGCGCTCCCATGGGAGCAAGGCCTATTAGCCCAAGGCGCAGAGTAGGCTGTCGGCGCTGCAGGTGGCGCGCCCCTGAGGTCTAGAGCAGGGCGTCCGTACTAGTACGTGCTCGCTGGCTCGTGAGCTGCGTCAGCAGGTCCCTCCTGTAACCAATGCAATCTTCCCCTTGCCCTCGCGCTCCCTGCTGGCACAGCGCCGCGCTGCCGCAACGTCGGGTCAGCCGAGTCCGGAGCGCAGCCAGTTGCTACGCGCGCACAGACGCCGGGTCCGGCAACGGGGCGACAACCTTTCGAGGGCACCTTTTCCCACCCAGCGCGTCATTGAGCTAAGCATGCGTGGTGAGTAAGGAAAAGCAGCCGTGCGTGCTGTAAGAGCTGCAGCCAAGGCTGCCGCCTTCCAGAAGAACCCTGCGTCCCGAGCTCCCAAACCCCGCGACACGCCGCCTCCGCCTTCGCCGCTCACCTGACTTCGCTCTGGGCAGCAAAACTGTAGCCGCAGCAGCAGCGGTGTGCAGGCAGGTAGGCTCCTGGGGGGCTGTGCTCCAAAAGGCGCTCCTGCTCGTTTTGCGCTGCCTCGCGCCGCGCTTCGCCTCTGCTGAGCTCTGCTACTGTGTGCTGCGTGAAGCGGGCTGCAGCTCTGGCTGCAGCAAGTCGAGGGAAGGGAAGGAAGCAAGGTGCCCAAAAGGTGTTTCGGAGGTTTTGGCGCGAAAGGACCAGTCGCCCGTGGGTCGTCGCGTCGTCGCGCTTCGGTGCAGCGAGTAAGGAATGAAGAAGTCGTTTGTGTTGTACAAATAAGATGCGTGTCAGGACAGTGTAATTTGCGCTCGGCTTCGATGCTCCGCGCGGCGATCGGTCTCGGCACCTACCCGACCTGCGCAGCGCTCTCCTCGGCCGCCCCCCGGCCTCGCCCCGTCACCACCACCGCGCCAGCCGTACTTGCTTGATCTGACCTCTGCCGCGGACCCCACACAGATGCGGCCCCGTCGTGCCGCACATCCAGCCTTCCAACCTTCTCTTCCGCTCCTCGCCGTGGCGCGCCCTCCCGTGTGCACCCACGGCACGCCTCCGCCGGGCTGCCCCGCCAGGCCAAACCTCCCTCCCCACCGCCTCCCTGGGTTTGGCATCCCAGCCCGCAACGCATCTCCCGTGCGACACACGCCGTGAGACGCCGCAGATACGGTGTGCTTGGGCCAGGTCAGAACCCGCTTATGTCACACATCCTTGATCGACATCAGGCCTCCACCACCCGGGTGCCTGCTACTCCCCGGCCAAAGCTTTGTGCTCGAAACCACCCGGTCGATTGCCCCCCCCCGATGTGCTTTCTAAAGTGTGAACGCACGTGACGCCAGATAAAGTTGATGTCGCTAGCAGACTGTGTAAGGCTTGCATTGTGACATCGTTGGAGTACGGCGCGTGCCGCCTGAGCACAGCACGCTGCACCCATTCTTCATTGCACCTCCCCTGCGCAGCAGCGCTGACTTGCCTTGCCACATGGACAGCACGGACACTGGACAGCCTCCGCTCGCGTTTGGCAAGCATTTGGTTTAGCCTGCCTTTGGGCTGCAAGCCATCCCCGCCCCCTGCACCTCACCCGCTGCTGCGTGCCGCCTGATGAGACACGGCTAACCGCCCGAAAGACAACAAACAGCGAGAAGCACGGCTTTCTATTCACGACGGCCTTGCTCAGCAGGCACCGCATCAACGCCTGCCTGTGAAGTGCACATGCCCGCATGCATGGGGTCCGAGGGACCTTGCGCGTGACTGTGCATGTCGAGTCAGGTGTGGCGCAGATCGGGGATCGGGAGCACGTGGAGGGGACGCGGCTGGCAGTGGGCGTGCCACTGGCAGGACCACGTACGTCCGTGCTTTCCCCACAGCGGCAACGTACAGCCACACGGACAAGAAGACATTAGCCCTGCTGCCCGCTGCGACTCCGGAGTAGCCCCAAACACCCGGCAATGACGAGGAGGCGGCGGAGCAACATGTGTAGACACCATCATGCTTCACATGCCCCACTAACACGGCCCAAGCCAGTCGACAAACCGAGCCGCAGCTTCGCCGCTCCATGCTCCACGCCGCGCCGCAACTGCCATGCCGCTATTATAGCTGTCGCCAAGAAGAACGATCCCTACAAAGATGAGTTATGAATGCGACATTACAAAGAAGGGACAGTCCGACCAAGCAAGGGTGCCCCGCACCCAGGTCGGGAGGGACCATCTCCGGCCCGAAGGGAAACCACCCTCCCCCCAGCTGTCTGCCGACCTTCCACCGACACGCGCATTAGGCCCATGTCTCAGCTGCGAACCTCGCAAGTCGAAGCCAAGCGTAAGCCCGCCAAAGCCCCACAAAGTGTAGCAAACCGTGTCTGCGCACAAAGCGCTGTCTACAGCACCAGACGCAAAACCAGGCACGCCAGGCATATAGTCCGGCGACGCCCAATCAAACACCAGCACTGCAGAAGAAAAGGCACCGGAAACCCAACGCACAAGCGCCCGCCGCCCACACCCCAGACGCGGGGTCAAGGGGAGGGGGGTGGGGAGTCCACATCATCAGGCAAGACCAGGACCAGGCAGTCCCCAGCACCCCGGGCAAGGAACGGATGCACAGACGGCACCGTATCCCAGTCTTTTGGGCGAATTCCCAGGCTAACAAAGGACTGCAGCCGACCCCAGAAATCAGAAACAACCGACACACTAATGCCCATGACATGGGCCGAAGACAAAGCCCGACCCGCACGCAGCCCGGCCATGACCACCAGCTGCCGGCCCAGATCCAGGGCGGACAGCGCAGCAAGGCAGACCACATCCCACACCGGTTGAGTTATGCTCTGCAAGGATCGGACATGGCACAGTATCCGCTCCCCCTCGGCCCCCGCGCTTCCCCCCGGCCGCCCCCAGCACTTATTTCACGCCCGCGAGCTTCCCGCAGATGCTGAAGAATCTGGCACACGCGGTATGCAGCTGTTGCGGGCAGCGGGCCGGGGAATCGCGGGGATTCTGGCGATGCAATTACACCCGCAGCTTCGCAGGTTACCATGAAGACAGCCCAGCGACGTCCTTGCTGTCCTGCTGAGTGTCGATATCACATCCTGTCAAAAAGCGCTCTGCCGATGTCAGTTCGCCCGGCAACTATCCATCGCCCTGGTTCCTGCTAAGCGGCCCTACCCACGCAAGTGCAAGAGCTTTTGGCAGGGCTTTGGCCGGAGGGTCAAAACGAGTTGAAAGGGCAAAGCGCGAAGTTAAGCCGTCCAAGCAGTTTCCCGCCCGGTAATGGCACTCAACGTGCCAATTATACAATTATGGGTGTAGTGTTGAGTTCGACATATGCATCTTTGATGGGATGCATCTCCAGGGAGCAAGCTCACAAGCGCAACTCAGCAAGCGCACCGAGCCAGCACCCCGAAGGTTGTCAAGAAGTTGTATGATAACCCTTGTTTTATCCTGGTGTACTCTGTCTACTGTATTTTGAAAACAGCACATGAGCCCTTCGCGCGACCCTGCTTGCACTTGGGCATTCACCCTCAGGCCCTATTGCATTCTTATCCCCTTTCATAGATTAGGTCTCCCAAAAGGGCTCAGGGGGCAAACTCGATCACTCGAGCGCGAGCCACTCGACAGTCGTTTTCGCAGAGACTCGAACATATTTAGCAGGAAGCTCATGCAATTCCAACCCGCAGGTGTATTTAGAAACCGGGGCAAGTCCCGGCTCTATGCGAAACGTTCATTCCGGGCGTAAATACTGGCCTGCTACACTAGATCCTGCATAGGCGCTAGATTTTGTTATAATTGCGAGCGAGCGACCTTAAGCGCCGAGAGCACAGATTAAAATCGGTCGTTGGGGTTGCGGCGGTCGCGGGGGTCGCGGGCGGGTCGCACCCCGGTGGCGGTTGCGGTCGCCCCCCTCCCCCCCCCTCCGAGCAACGCACCCGCCACCCCCCCCCCCGTCCACCCCGCGCACTTCCATCTCGTTTGATGGGAACGGGAGGTCGGGGCATGGGAGGTCGGGGCATGGGAGGTCGGGGCATGGGCCGGGTGCCGGCACCGTGGCGGGAAAAACCCACCGGTGGGGATCGAGAACCGCGGGCCCGCGCTCAGACGTTTCTACCGCAAGCCGGCGGCGCTGCGGCTCCGGCCCATCACCCCGCCCGTCACGCCCTTTCACCTGCAGCGCACCGTGTCGCTGGATGGAGGGTGCTGGACCGGGCGTGGCCCGCGGGGTTAGAGCCGCGCGGTCGGCTGTGTGAACAACCCGCGGGACCAACCGACGCCGCCTGGGTTTTCTCGCGTGTGGCGGCTCCTCGCTCCGGCGCCGCCGCCGCGCAGTCTCATCGGTAGCCCCCTACACACTCACCACTTGCGAGCGCCCGCCGGAGGCCGCGTTGCAATTTAACGGCAGGCGATGATGTCACGCGGCACGTTTCCGGATCCTCGTCAGATGCGGGGGCTTCCGGCAGCGCACAACCCAACACCGTTCAGGCGCAACGCACTCGCATACAGACCTCACGCCGTCTGCCTCGCAAACTCACACACGTCTCCAGCTCAGCCGGCGCACGCTGCTCGCACGCTCTGGCCGCGGCCGCCGCGGCGCTCTCGTGGTGCCGCGGCGGCTCGAGCGGCTGGTGCTCGGCTGCGGTCCCCGCTCGCACACTCGCACACACCTCTCCAGCTCAGCGCACTGCCTTTCGCGGCGGCGGCGGCGGTGGCGCATCTGCGGCTGGCGCGATGCTGCTGCGGCCCGAGCCCTGGCCGGTGGCCGCGTCGCACTCGCACGCGGCGGCGGCCTGCTCGCCTCTTCTCGCCTCTTCTCGCCGTGTCCTGCTGGCTAGGTGCGCTGTCTCCGCTGTCCGCTGTTGGGCCTCGGGCGCGCTCGCCCGCGGTCTGTGCTGGGGCGTGTCTGCTAAGAGCTGCCGGCCTCGCGTCCTTATTCCTCGCACCACCGACGCTGCTGCTGCTGCTGCTGCTGCTGCTGCTGTCACGCTCCGCTCTCGTCGCCGACCCTGGCCGCCGCTGACCGCCGCCGCCTCTTGCTCCCCTCCCTCCCCCTTCCCGCTCCGACCCAGGCACCCTCCACCGCCCTCCTCGTGCTGCTGCCGGCATGCCGGCCGGCGGCGGCGCACGCACTACAGCATCTACGTTCCAGACCCACCCTCGCCTCCCTGCACAATCAAGCGTCCGCCCCTGACTGCAGCCACTGCAACACCCCAAGACTGCCGCCGCGGCTGCCTGCGTGCGTTGCTGCTGGCAGCCCGCCCGCCCCGGCCCCAGGCCTCTCCCCATGTCCCTCCGCGGCGTCGAGGTGAGCGCGTGTCCAGGCGTGCAGGGGCGGGGAGGGGATGGGGGGGCTGAGAGCTGGGGGTTGGGGGTTGGGGAGATCATCAAAGCTCGGGCCAGGGAGCGGCGGGGGTCAAGGTGTGTACGTTGGGAGGGCGACGGAGGGGTCCCCAGGTTCCCTGATTTATTCCGTGGCGGTGCTGGCGGCGGTGGCGATAGTGGTGGTGGTGGCGGCGGCGCCCGCGGCAGGGGTGCCACCGCTGCCGCCGCCGCTGCTGCTACTGCCCCCCGCCATCCTAGTTCCTGAGCCTGGCTGCCCCTGACCCCATCTTACCTCGTGCTTTCCCCACCCTTCCCGCGCCGACCAGGCACATGCCGCCCGTGGCGCCGCCGCAACGCTGCTGCCGGCGCACGCCCCCACGATGGCGGCACCAGGGCTCCCGCCCGCCCTGGCCCGATCCCCAAGCTCCCAAGGCCGCCACCTCCATGCCGCCGCCGTTGACTCAGCGGCGGCGGCGGCGCGCCCGCCCGCCCTCGCTGGATCCCCCCTACCCCCCGCCCCGATGAATTTCGAGGTGAGCGTAGGTCGGGAAGAGGTCGGGATGTGGGCGGGGTTGTGAGAGCCAGCCAGATCGGAGCCGAATCGGTGGGACGGGGGTAGGTGGGGTGTGTTTGTGCAGGCGCGTGTGGTGGTGAGGCCTGCCGGGAGAAGTGTGGGTGGGGGTATGGTTTTTATGGGTGCAGTTGGGGGGTGCAGCCGGGGGGTATAGTTGGGGAATGCAGCCGGGGGTGCAGCCGGGGTTGATGCGGGAGCGCGGGTAATGGGCCGTGGGCGGCAGAAGCCAGAAAATGGCGCACCCGTTCGCACTGTTTGCCTGCTTCGCGCACGCCGCCGATCTTCAACTCTCATCACGCCACCCCCATACATCCACCACTCCCGCCGCTCGCAGACTACCAAGGTTTGTGCCGCCGCCACCGCCGCCACCGCTGCCGCCGCGCGCCGTGGCCCGTGGCATGTCTTCCTCCCGCCCGTGATTCCGAGGTGAGCGGCGGGCGCGTGGCGTGTGGCGCGTGTGCGGGTTTGATCAGGCTTGCCGGGCGAACCGGAGGTCGGGGGTTGGGGGCTGGGGGTTGGGGGTGGGCGCAGCCGAAGCTGGGCCGGCGAGATGGATGGTTCGTGCAGGAGTGTGTGCACATGCGGGGGGTGGGGGTGGCGGGGTTAGGCCCGTGGTGGTCACCGCGGCGGTGGGTGGGGGTGGTGGCGCCGCTGCCTGTCGCTGCCCCCGCCGCAGCCGCCGCAGCTGCCACTGTATCTCGTACTGACCCACCACTGACCCTGGCCGCTCTCGCCGCTCTGGCCGCTGAGCCAGGCTGCCACCAACCCGCCCCCTCTTGCTCCCCTCCCCTCCCTCTTCCGGCTCCGACCAGGCGGCATCCGCTAGTGCCACGCCCATGGCAGGAGCCCGGCGGCACCCAAGGCCGGCCGTGCGTGCCTTCCCGGCCGCGACGGTAACAACATCCGCCGCCCCATGCCGCCGCCACGTCCGCCGCCGCCGCCGCCGCCGCTGCCCTCCCCCCCTCCCCCTCCGCCCACGCGGACTCGAGGTGAGCGTGTGCGTGTGCGTGTGCGTGTGCGTGTGCGTGTGCGTGTGCGTGTGCGTGTGCGTGTGCGTGTGCGTGTGCGTGTGCGTGTGCGTGTGCGTGTGCGTGTGCGTGTGCGTGTGCGTGTGCGTGTGCGTGTGCGTGTGCGTGTGCGTGTGCGTGTGCGTGTGCGTGTGCGTGTGCGTGTGCGTGTGCGTGTGCGTGTGCGTGTGCGTGTGCGTGTGCGTGTGCGGGTGCGTGTGCGTGTGCGTGTGCGTGTGCGTGTGCGTGTGCGTGTGCGTGTGCGTGTGCGTGTGCGTGTGCGTGTGCGTGTGCGTGTGCGTGTGCGTGTGCGTGTGCGTGTGCGTGTGCGTGTGCGTGTGCGTGTGCGTGTGCGTGTGCGTGTGCGTGTGCGTGTGCGTGTGCGTGTGCGTGTGCGTGTGCGTGTGCGTGTGCGTGTGCGTGTGCGTGTGCGTGTGCGTGTGCGTGTGCGTGTGCGTGTGCGTGTGCGTGTGCGTGTGCGTGTGCGTGTGCGTGTGCGTGTGCGTGTGCGTGTGCGTGTGCGTGTGCGTGTGCGTGTGCGTGTGCGTGTGCGTGTGCGTGTGCGTGTGCGTGTGCGTGTGCGTGTGCGTGTGCGTGTGCGTGTGCGTGTGCGTGTGCGTGTGCGTGTGCGTGTGCGTGTGCGTGTGCGTGTGCGTGTGCGTGTGCGTGTGCGTGTGCGTGTGCGTGTGCGTGTGCGTGTGCGTGTGCGTGTGCGTGTGCGTGTGCGTGTGCGTGTGCGTGTGCGTGTGCGTGTGCGTGTGCGTGTGCGTGTGCGTGTGCGTGTGCGTGGCGTGTGCGTGTGCGTGTGCGTGTGCGTGTGCGTGTGCGTGTGCGTGTGGCGTGTGCGTGTGCGTGTGCGTGTGCGTGTGGTGCGTGTGCGTGTGCGTGTGCGTGTGCGTTGCGTGTGCGTGTGCGTGTGCGTGTGCGTGTGCGTGTGCGTGTGCGTGTGCGTGTGCGTGTGCGTGTGCGTGTGCGTGTGCGTGTGCGTGTGCGTTGTGCGTGTGCGTGTGCGTGTGCGTGTGCGTGTGCGTGTGCGTGTGCGTGTGCGTGTGCGTGTGCGTGTGCGTATGCGTGAGAGGTCTGGAGGGCAGGGCAGGGCGGGGCTGGGTGCCATAAGCTTGTCATTCGCCGTGGCGCTCCGCCGTTTCCCCTCCCCCTCCCAAGGGCGCCCGAGACCCAAAGGTTAAGGCCACACCACCTCCGCGCTCTGGGCTGGGCTGGCTGGTTTGGGTTCTCTTGGTCGATTCGCTTCGGTTTCTGGAATAAACTACCCTCCCACCTCACCCCACATCCACCCACACGTTCACCCCACCCATTAGAGTTCTGCCGCTGTATCAAGCGCCACCGAACCGCCGCCGCCGCCGCCGCCACCGATCCGCCGCATCCACCGCCGCCGCCACCGCCGCCGCGAGCGGAAGACTCCTGCCACCGCTCCCTGCCGCCCGGCAGCCCGCCGCCGCCGCTGCCGCCGCGCCACCGCGGTGGCTCCACTGCCGCCGCCACCGCCACCGCCGCCGCCGAGGCCGCCGCCGGCCCGAGCGCCCCTTCCCACCCTGTTCGTGCCGAGGTGAGCATGTGCCGTGTGTGTGTGGAGGCAGGCTTGGGCGTGCTGGCGCGGGGTGGTGGGTGGGGTGCAGGGGCGGGGAGGTGTGGGTGGTTGGGTGGATGGCTAGGGGGGGGGGATCCACAGGGTTGGGGGAAATTTGTTCTCGCCGTTATCGCTGTCGCCGTCTTCGCTGACGCTTTAACCATCTCGTCTTGCCCCTTCCCGCTCCGACCAGGCACCCAAGACCCTCATCCGATGACCGCCGCAATTGCCGCGCCCGCCGCCGCGCCTCCCCCACCGCCGTGCCGCCGCCGCCGGCGCCACTGCCGCCGCCGCCGCCGCCGCCGTGACGCCGCCGCCGCCGTGACGCCGCCGCCGCCGTGCCGCCGCCGCCGCCGTGCCGCCGCCGCCGCCGTGCCGCCGCCACCGCCGCCGCCGCCGCCGCCGCCGCCGCCGCCGCCGCCGCCGCCGCCGTGCCGGACGGCAGTAGCACCAGCGCGCCACCTACCCTCGCCCGCCGCACGACCCCACCCCCCACCCCCACCCCCGTGCGTGTCTCAAGGTGAGCCTGTGCGCGGGCTGCCGGTTAGGCGTGGGGCTGCCATTAGACGTAGGGACACATGGAACGGGGAAGGTGGTGGGGCTGGTGCCGGCGCGTTGTGGTGGTGGTGCCGGCGCGCGGTTCACTCGAGGGGCAAGGTTTTCCATTCCACCCGGCGCACGCAGGTGGTTCACATACAAGATGGCATGACTAGCATGACCGGGACAGGGCCGTTTGAAGGGCTGGCTGCGAGCCGACACGACCATCACGACACCCCTCCCCTCCCCTCGCACCCCCCCCACCCCACACCCACCCCACCTCGCTCCCCACCCCAAACCCGCACACTCGCAGACTACAAGATGTTTCCCGCCGCCACCGCCACCACCGCCGCCACCACCGCCGGTGCAACCGCCGCCGCCACCACCGCCACCGCCGCCACCGACACCGCGGCCGCGCCGCACCAAGCGCCGCGCTCCCGCATCAAGCGCCGCCCCCAGGCCACCACCGCCGCCGCAAGCCCACCAGACCCCCCACGCACCCCCACCCCCACCCCCCGCCGATCCATGGCGGCCTGCCGCCGCCACTCCACCACCACCGCCGCTCCGCCACGCCCATCGCCGCCGCCGCGACCGCTGCCGCTGCCGCTGCTGCTACCGGCCCGAGGCGCTACACACCCACACGGTGACGGAGCCGGCCGCCGCCGCCGCCGCCGCCGGCCTACCTCCGGTCACCCTGGCCCGACGCTCCCCACCCCCCTGTGTGTGTCGAGGTGAGCGAGCAAGGGACTCGTGTGTGATTTGGGATCCGGCGTGGAGAACGCAGGGGCGGGGTGGGGTGTGTGGGGAGGGGGGATGCCGAGCAGACCCGGGCATGACCGGGTCGGGACTGGGGGCCGGGTGGGGGTGCACGGTGCGTGGCATGGAGGGGTTGTGGCGTGGGGGAGTCGCGACCAGTACCGTGGTGGGCGTAGCGGCAGTGATGGGTGGCACGGGGGTCGTCAGCAGGAACAGGAGGAAATTTTACTCCCGTTCAGCAGGGGTTGCGGCGGTCTGTTGGCCTGTGCCAACAACTCCCGCTTCTCCGTTTCCCCACACTCGGGGTACCCCACCCCACCCTACCCCCACCCACCCACAGGCGCCGCCGCCACCGTGCCGCCGCCGACCAAGCACCCGAGACCGGCTGGAAGCACCCCTACGCCGGCCCCCTCCCGCCCGTGCCCCTCCCCCTCCCCCCGGCGCCGCCTCGCGCGCCGTCCATCCACAACACCCGCCCGCGGCCGTCTCCACCTTCTGCTGCTGCTACTGCCGCGGCTGCTGCCATTGCTACTGCCGTCACTACGGCCAACGGCGGCGGCAGTAGCTACGGCTATAGCAGCAGCGGGAGCAGCAGCTCGGCCTGCTGCTGCTGCTGCTGCTGTGGACTCCGCCGCCAACCGCCAACCACCACGGGTGGGTCGGGCGCCGGGCGGTGGGCGGTGGTATGTTTGTTGTGTGGGGTTGGTGTGGGGTTGGCGGGCGCTGGATGCGGAGGTACACAGATAGAGGGGAACATCAGGGGAACATGCACACGCGATCAGCATCGCGTCGGTATATATGTTTGCGGGCTGGGCGGCGGGCAATGGCTGCCGAGCGAGGCACGTTGGTGAGGCCTCCAGCTGCGACGTGCTACGGACCAACCCGACCGTTCGCACGCACGCACACCAATCCACGCATGCACCCACCCAACGCACGTGCCGCTCTGTCTCAACAACCCCCCCCCCCCCCCGCCCCCGCCCGCCCCCCGCCCACCCCCCATCAGTGGCGCGCAGGCGCTCCCGCTCGCTGGCGCCCGCCGCCGCCGTCGCCGCCGTGCTGCGCGGCTGCTGCTGCTGGTGCCGCCGCCCAGGACAACACCCACCTACATGATACATCGCGGGCGCCGCCGCCACGCGCCCTACGCTAGCTGCTACCGTGGCGGCTGCTGCGCAAGTCTACGCAGCACGCAAGCCTTCCCGCAGCCGCCGACCCGACCCGCAAGACGCTCCCCAAGACACTTCCCCAAGCAAGAGTCCCACGTACAGCAGGTGTGTGCGTGTGACGAAGGATTGGGGTTTGGCATGGGGTTTGTTGGGTGTCTACACGACTGGCGCTCACGCGGCCCCCCTCCCCCCGGTCTTCCTTGTGGTCGAATGTCGGCGTCAATCCCCCCCCCCCCCCCCGACCTTTTACTCATCCCCGCTGGCCGTGAATGGCGGGTGCCCAAATGAAGCCCACGCACGGCATTCTAACATCCTCCCCCCCCCCCCCCTTGCCCTCTCCTCGCCTCGCCTCGCCCCCCTACCTGCCCCCGCTGCCCGCGCAGCCACCGGACGCCAGACATGCGCCGCATGCGACCCCCCGAGGTGCACGGCGCCGCCGCCGCCGCCGCCGCCGCCGCCGCCAGCAGGGGTGTTGGGATGCCTCCACCTCGTCGGGGTGTGTGTGTGTGTGTGTGTGTGTGTGTGTGTGTGTGTGTGTGTGTGTGGAGTGGCGTGTGTGTGCGCGCATGTGCACGCGTGCGTGATGCGGCTCTACTCAAGTAATGCACGGATAACATGCGGCGGCTGGTGAAGGGGCGATCGGCTTCTTACTTCGCTGCGTGCGCTATGCGTGTGATTGCTGCGTACCCTACCGTACCGTACCGTACCGTACGCACAGGCAGCGATAACGCCTCCCATCTTCCATTGACGCCCGTACGTCCGTGCAAAACCCCATCCCCCCCACCCCAACCCCCCACTCCCCCGTACGTGCTGTGCGTGCCCCCGGTGTTGCTGCCGCCGCCGCCGGGTGACGAGACCTGGCGGCCGCGGCAGCAGCGGTGGCGCGTGGCGGGGGCGGGGGCGGCCGTGCGATCGATGGCTACAGCGCCCGCCGGGCAAAGGTGGGTGGAGCTGGCGCTGTGCGGTTGCGGTAGGTTGCTTTGTGCACATGGCATGGGGTGGCTCGGGTTTGGCGTACACAGTTTTCCCACCCCACGCCACCGCACCCCCACCGCAACGCGCAGCACTCCACGCACCGCACCCACGTGTGGCCACGTGCACCGCACTCGCTCCCCTTGCTGCTTCCTGCTGCATCCTCGGGCCCTGCTGTCGTGCCGCCACGCTGACTGACTGCTGCCGCTGCGCACACCACTACTGCGCCTCACCTCGTGTGCAGGCGGGCGGCGGCCGCGTGCGGCCGCTAGTGGCGGCTGCTGGTGCTGGTGCTGGTGCCTGTGTATCGAGCTGGGCAGTCTAGGTGCGGCTGCTGAATGGATGGTGATGGTTGGCGGTGGCTTGGCAACGTGTTGGTGCTGTAGAGCGCGTGAGCGAGAGTGTGCAAGCAAGAGGAGTGTGTGGCTGCAGTAGCGCGTGTATTGATGAATGGCGTAGGCACGGTTGCCAGTGTGGTCGTGTGTAGGCGTGGCAAGGGTGTTGAGGCGCATGTGTATAATAGTCGGGCGGTTTGGATGTTGTGCTGGATACTGTATAGAACATTGTTAAATACAGGTGCAGCCGTCAGCAAACAAGGACCGCCGTCGTCCAGCAGCAGCCTCGCTTGTTTGTGCAGGTTGTTGTGTCCCAACATGTCCCAATCAAAGGAGGCTGGCAGTGAAGACCGTTGCAGTCCGACAGACTTTGCTTGTGCAGGGTGCCTATATAATTCCCTTGTCCCTTCATTCACAGCCGGCAGAGGGCCAGCCTCCAGTGTCCCTGTCCCAGGATCAGATGTGCAGCCCAGCTACAGCGCAGCTACAGCGCAGCGTGTGCAGCTTGCACGCTGTGTGCAGGATTCGTGATCATATCTCGCCCCTTGCAGGCCTTGCCTTGCTCGCTGCTTTGACCCTACGCAGGTTCGCAGGTATCGCAGGTGTTTGCATGTTGGTGTTGCAGGCGTATGCAGGACCCTTGCAGGCGCCGCAGGCATCACAGGTTTGCAGGCTTGCCTGTTATTGTTGTCGTTCCCGTGTGCAGGATCCCCGCAGGCATTGCAGGCTTGCTTTTCCAGCGGTCTTACTTGGTTTGGTTTCTGGTTTCCCAGCAATGGATCTTACTTGGTTTCCTGGCTGGCCTACGTTTACACACGCTTATTTGGTTTCTTGGTTGGCTTCTCATACGTTCACACACGCTTACTGGGTTTCTGGATGTCCTACGTTCACACCTGCTTCCTGGGTTTACGTTCACACATGTTTACATGGCTTCTTGGCTGGCTGGCCTACGTTCACACACGCTTACTGGGTTTCTTGGCTGGCTTATGTTCACACACACTTACTGGGTTTCTGGATGGCCTACGTTCACACACGCTTCTTGGGTTTGTGTTCACATACGCTTCTTGGGTTTACGTTTACACACGCTCACTTGGTTTCTGGATGGTTTATGTTCACACAGTTAGCGTAGTGCTTGCGAGTGAATGCGAATGGAAGACGCACGATTAATGGGTTTCTGGATGGCCTACGTTCACACACGCTTACTTGGGTTTCTGGATGGCCTACGTTCACACACGCTTACTTGGGTTTATGTTCACATACGCTTCTTGGGTTTACGTTTACACACGCTCACTTGGTTTCTGGATGGTTTACGTTCACACACGCTTACTGGGTTTCTGGATGGCCTACGTTCACACACGCTTACTGGGTTTCTGGATGGCCTACGTTCACACACGCTTATTTGGGTTTATGTTCACACACGCTTCTTGGGTTTACGTTCACACACGCTTACTGGGTTTCTAGATGTGCTACGTTCACACATGCTTCTTGGGTTTACGTTCACACATGTTTACATGGCTTCTTGGCTGGCCTACGTTCACACACGCTTACTGGGTTTCTTGGCTGGCTTATGTTCACACACGCTTGATGGGTTCCTGGATGGCCTACATTCACTGTCGATTGAAGAAGTGGTGGTGCTGTAGATAGGAAGCGTGAGCGAGAGTGTGCAAGAGGCGTGTGTGCAGCAGCAGCAGCAGCAGCAGCACATGTACATGCTAGAGTGGTTGAGTGCGTGGCTGAGGTGGGTGTGTCTCGGGCGGTTTGGATGCCGTTCTGGATGCGTGTACCAACCGTGTACAAAGGTACAGCTGTCAGCAAACACGTACAGCCATCGTCCAGTTGCAGCCTTGCTTGTTTGTGCAGGGTGCCGAGTCCCGACATGTCCCAATCAAAGGTGGCTGGCAGTACAGACCGTTGCAGTATGTCTCTTGTCGCTTCATTCACAGCCGGCAGAGGGCCAGCCTCCAGTGTCCCTGTCCCATGATCAGGTGTGCAGCCCAGCTACAGCCCAGCCGCAGCTCAGCGTGTGCAGCTTGCATGCTGTGTGCAGTGTCGGTGATCATATGTCACCCCTTGCAGGCCTTGCCTTGCTCGCTGCTTTGACTCCACGCAGGTTCGTTGTGTTATTCGTTCCTGTGTGCAGGAGTCTCGCAGGCATCGCAGGTGGTGCAGGCTTGGTTTTCCAGCGGTTTTACTCGGTTTGGTTTCTGGTTTCCCAGCAATGGATGTTTTTGGGACTTTTTTTGGATGGTTGATGTGTGATCGGTGACGTAACATGTGTAACATTCAATGACAGAATACTCGTGCACGCCTCCCATCGCTCCACCACACAAGGGTTGTGGGCAAGCTATGGGGACACAGCAGGGCTGCAGCGGGTTCAGCGGGCAATCATGCACTGGGGCTCGGCAGGGTACCTAACAACAAGCCAGCCACAGGATGTGCTCTGTGCATGCCTGCCCCGAAACGGGCCGGAGGCATTACTACTGGGACACAGCAGCGGTGCAGGGACACAGGGTAGGTAGCCAAGCACACAGCCACAAATCTATTTCTGGGCTCAGCACAACGTGAGTCAAACGGTGGGCGAGGGATTGGGGCGCAGCCGCTGAGGAACAGCGGTCCGCGCGTGCACGACACAGGAACGCGTGCTGAGCTGCATGTGTCGCCTCTGGGGGCACCCCTGGCCCACCCCAACCCTCAGCAACTCCATACTCATTCGGCTGCATCCGGAAAACGGCGACCACGCTGGAGCCCATGGCTAGAGCTTTGGGCGCAGGGCAATCAGAAAGGCTCACGCGGTGATGGCGAGATCATCCGCGTGTTTGTCTGTGACTCGCCTAGCCTCGCCGTCTCCATGCCTGTGCCGACACCCTGTTGCGACCCTGCCCCCGTGCCTGCCTCTCTGCAATCTCCCCCAAGATCTCTCCCCCCCTATCCATAAACCTGCCGGTCCCCCTCCCCCTGCCCCTGCCTTCCTGTGCATCCCCTTGCCTACGGTACCTGCCTGTGCGGCTGTGCCTATCATGTCCGTGTCTGTGCCTGCTGAGCAAATTCCCGCCTCCATGGGGCTGTGCCTCTCGTTGTCCAAGGCATGTCCCTGTCTGTGCCTCCCCCTGCCTACTCCCAGCCGCCCTGCCTGTGCCTGCCCTGCGTCCCTGCCTGCGCCGTCCCCTGGGCACACGTGGCGTTATTGCCGCCGGGGTTCAGCCCTTTTTCAGCCCTACAACAGCTGACACCCCTTGCCAGCCCAGGAAATAAAGCCAGTCCGTCACCAGCAATTCACTTTTTAGATAATCAATTCGGTACCGTACCGTACCGTACCATACTGTACCGCGTACCACAGGCCGCCGCACCCCCGCTGACCACACCACGCATCCACCCCACTCCGCGCCCCACCCAATTCGTTGCATGCAGCACAGAGCTCCCAATCAGCCAGGGGAGGGGCTGCGCGCTTTTTGGACACACCACGATGTCAGCTCAGTTCCACAGCCTCTGGCGCTCGATCGAGGTCAGCCTTCGAGATCAGCGTTGTGGACGCACAGTCATCTATCTGCTTTTGACTGCGCCTGGGTTGGGCGTAACCTGCTTCTCGGGACTTGGGGTTGGGTTCAGCTACTTCCTCTTGTTCGCGCTGTAACACACACCACACGCACCCCACGACGCGCCATGCCTCATCCACCTCCGCCTCCTCATCCCCCTCCCCCTCACATGTTTCTGCATGCATGTACATGAACCGTCGAATGAGCCGCCGGCGCCTGCCGCGCCTCCCGGGCCCCACCCAGCCCTGGACCCATCACCACGCACGCTCTCAGCCCCGAAGCCATACATGGAGGGAGGGAGGGAGGGAGGGCCCCGCACGGGCTAAGGGCGAACAGCCCTAGGCCCCACATGGGCTAGCGGCGAACAGCCCTTAGGCCGCCGCCGCGTGCGCTCGCCCATAGCCTGCGTTCGCCCTGAGGAGGCCGCCAGCGTTCGCGCGTGCGTGCGTGCGTGCGTGCGTGCGTGCGCCTGGCCGTTGCTTGCGCACTCACGACACCGTTGCGCTACGAATACCGAGGCCAGCCCGGGCTAGCGTGCCGCCGTGAGCTAGCGCGCCGCTGTGCCTGGCGAAGGAGCCCCGGCCGGCGGGGCCCTGCACGCCAGGCCAATGCTGTGCAGCCCGGCGCCAATACTGTGTAGCCCGCTGCGGAGCCCACTGCCGATGCTGCGAAGCCCCAGGCCCAGGCCCAGGCCCAGCCCCAGGCCCAGCCCCAGGCCGACCACGGCAAGCCCGAAGCCGGGCGAGCTCAGCCAGGCGAGCAGGAGCCGCGAGGTGCTGTCACGCTCGCTGGCTCTCCGGCGCCTGTTGCGGCTGCTGCGACTGCGACTACTACCATTAGCTGTGTCCGAGCTTGGGAGGTCGAAATCGGGAGGTGCGGGGGCTCCCGGCACGGTGGCCTGCAACGTTCGCAAAACACACAAGGCCATCAGCTTCCAAGATGACACACGGTGCGCTGCTTGACCATCAGCACATAAGCGGCCGTTGAAAGCCGCCGGGAGCTCGGGCAAACGATGTATGAAGTTGACAATTAAATTGAAACCCGACAGCTACCGTGCACAGCGCGCCAAATCACCTTCACAAAGCGAGGCTTAGTAGATCGGTGCTGCGCACAGGACAACACGTTGGCACCAGGCTGCGCCTGCAGCCCTGGGCGAGACCTGCCCTGGCCCATGGCGCATAAGCAAACCTCAACATAAGCGTTTGATAGATATGTATGTACAGTATTTGATGCCGCTAGAGCTGCTTATTCTGGTTCGGGCCGGCTAAAAAACCGAGTGTTCCGGTGCATGCGTGGGAGCCGTTCAAGAGCTTCTATTTCAGGTTCTGGTATTTATCTCAATGCTATAAAACGTCAAAGTAAATGAAAGCCCCAACAGCACACACACAAACCGCGATTGCGCCGCCCCCCCCCCCCCCCCCCCCCCCCCCCCCAAGCCCCCCCCCGCACGCCAGCCACGACGCCAGCTCCAGCGCCCACGCAAGCCCTCCAGTCCGATTTCCATCACAAGACTGCATATGTCATCCACAGCAAGTACCGTGCGCTCGTCCGTGACCTTTTGAGAGCCAGTTGGCGCGCCGACGCGTCAGGCTCGCGTGCCCCTCAAAACACACACACGCCCGCAAAAACCCCTTCGCTGCCGATGTCCCCTAGCTGCCACACGCACTGCCGCGCTCACCTCCGGATCAGGGGCAGGCGCAGCCTAGATAGCGCGGCCAGCCATGCGCCCGACTCACGCAGCGCAGCGCCAGCGGCCCCGTCAATCGCCGCACGCCCTCGGACGCCGCCGACTACTCAGGAATCGGCGCGCCACCGCCTGTTGTGGGGGATGGGCGCTCGGCCGTGACCTTTGAAGAGCCGATTGGCGCACGTGCAACGCTGCCGCGTCAGGTTCGCGTGCCCCCTAAAAACACACACACGCCCACAAAACCCCTTGTCTGCCGGTGTTCCCTCGCGCGTCAGGCTGGCGTGCCCCTAAAAACACACACACGCCCACAAAACCCCTTCGCTGCCGGTGTCCCCTCGCGCGTCAGGCTGGCGTGCCCCTAACAACACACACACACGCCCACAAAACCCCTTCGCTGCCGGTGTCCCCTCGCTGCCACACTGCCGCGCTCACCTCCGGATCAGGGGCAGGCGCAGCCTAGATAGCGCGGCCAGCCATGCGCCCGCCTCACGCAGCGCAGCACCAGCGGCCCCGTCCATCGCCGCACGCCCTCGGCCGCCGCCGACTACTCAGGAGTCGTGGCGCCACCGCCTGTTGTGGGGGATGGGCGCTGGTCCGTGACCTTTGAAGAGCCGATTGGCGCACGTGCAACGCTGCCGCGTCAGGTTCGCGTGCCCCCTAAAAACACACACACGCCCACAAAACCCCTTCGCTGCCGGTGTTCCCTCGCGCGTCAGGCTGGCGTGCCCCTAAAAACACACACACGCCCACAAAACCCCTTCGCTGCCGGTGTCCCCTCGCGCGTCAGGCTGGCGTGCCCCTAACAACACACACACACGCCCACAAAACCCCTTCGCTGCAGGTGTCCCCTAGCTGCCACACGCACTGCCGCGCTCACCTCCGGATCAGGGGCAGGCGCAGCCTAGATAGCGCGGCCAGCCATGCACCCGCCTCACGCAGCGCAGCACCAGCGGCCCCGTCCATCGCCGCACGCCCTCGGCCGCCGCCGACTACTCAGGACTCGTGGCGCCACCGCCTGTTGTGGGGGATGGGCGCTGGTCCGTGACCTTTGAAGAGCCGATTGGCGCACGTGCAACGCTGCCGCGTCAGGTTCGCGTGCCCCCTAAAAACACACACACGCCCACAAAACCCCTTCGCTGCCGGTGTTCCCTCGCGCGTCAGGCTGGCGTGCCCCTAAAAACACACACACGCCCACAAAACCCCTTCGCTGCCGGTGTCCCCTCGCGCGTCAGGCTGGCGTGCCCCTAACAACACACACACACGCCCACAAAACCCCTTCGCTGCAGGTGTCCCCTAGCTGCCACACGCACTGCCGCGCTCACCTCCGGATCAGGGGCAGGCGCAGCCTAGATAGCGCGGCCAGCCATGCACCCGCCTCACGCAGCGCAGCACCAGCGGCCCCGTCCATCGCCGCACGCCCTCGGCCGCCGCCGACTACTCAGGAGTCGTGGCGCCACCGCCTGTTGTGGGGGATGGGCGCTGGTCCGTGACCTTTGAAGAGCCGATTGGCGCACGTGCAACGCTGCCGCGTCAGGTTCGCGTGCCCCCTAAAAACACACACACGCCCACAAAACCCCTTCGCTGCCGGTGTCCCCTCGCGCGTCAGGCTGGCGTGCCCCTAACAACACACACACACGCCCACAAAACCCCTTCGCTGCCGGTGTCCCCTCGCTGCCACACTGCCGCGCTCACCTCCGGATCAGGGGCAGGCGCAGCCTAGATAGCGCGGCCAGCCATGCGCCCGCCTCACGCAGCGCAGCACCAGCGGCCCCGTCCATCGCCGCACGCCCTCGGCCGCCGCCGACTACTCAGGAGTCGTGGCGCCACCGCCTGTTGTGGGGGATGGGCGCTGGTCCGTGACCTTTGAAGAGCCGATTGGCGCACGTGCAACGCTGCCGCGTCAGGTTCGCGTGCCCCCTAAAAACACACACACGCCCACAAAACCCCTTCGCTGCCGGTGTTCCCTCGCGCGTCAGGCTGGCGTGCCCCTAAAAACACACACACGCCCACAAAACCCCTTCGCTGCCGGTGTCCCCTCGCGCGTCAGGCTGGCGTGCCCCTAACAACACACACACACGCCCACAAAACCCCTTCGCTGCAGGTGTCCCCTAGCTGCCACACGCACTGCCGCGCTCACCTCCGGATCAGGGGCAGGCGCAGCCTAGATAGCGCGGCCAGCCATGCACCCGCCTCACGCAGCGCAGCACCAGCGGCCCCGTCCATCGCCGCACGCCCTCGGCCGCCGCCGACTACTCAGGACTCGTGGCGCCACCGCCTGTTGTGGGGGATGGGCGCTGGTCCGTGACCTTTGAAGAGCCGATTGGCGCACGTGCAACGCTGCCGCGTCAGGTTCGCGTGCCCCCTAAAAACACACACACACACACGCCCACAAAACCCCTTCGCTGCCGGTGTTCCCTCGCGCGTCAGGCTGGCGTGCCCCTAAAAACACACACACGCCAAACAACCCCTTCGCTGCCGGTGTCCCCTCGCGCGTCAGGCTGGCGTGCCCCTAAAAACACACACACGCCCACAAAAACCCTTCGCTGCCGGTGTCCCCTCGCTGCCACACTGCCGCGCTCACCTCCGGATCAGGGGCAGGCGCAGCCTAGATAGCGCGGCCAGCCATGCGCCCGCCTCACGCAGCGCAGCACCAGCGGCCCCGTCCATCGCCGCACGCCCTCGGCCGCCGCCGACTACTCAGGACTCGTGGCGCCACCGCCTGTTGTGGGGGATGGGCGCTGGTCCGTGACCTTTGAAGAGCCGATTGGCGCACGTGCAACGCTGCCGCGTCAGGTTCGCGTGCCCCCTAAAAACACACACACGCCCACAAAACCCCTTCGTTGCCGGTGTTCCCTCGCGCGTCAGGCTGGCGTGCCCCTAAAAATACACACACGCCAACAAACCCCTTCGCTGCCGGTGTCCCCTCTCGCGTCAGGCTGGCGTGCCCCTAAAAACACACACACACACACGCCCACAAAACCCCTTGTCTGCCGGTGTTCCCTCGCGCGTCAGGCTGGCGTGCCCCTAAAAACACACACACGCCAAACAACCCCTTCGCTGCCGGTGTCCCCTCGCGCGTCAGGCTGGCGTGCCCCTAAAAACACACACACGCCCACAAAACCCCTTCGCTGCCGGTGTCCCCTCGCGCGTCAGGCTGGCGTGCCCCTAAAACACACACACACCAACAACCCCCCTTCGCTGCCGGTGTCCCCTCGCGCGTCAGGCTGGCGTGCCCCTAAAAACACACACACACACACGCCAACAAACCACCTTCGCTGCCGGTGTTCCCTCGCGCGTCAGGCTGGCGTGCCCCTAAAAACACACACACGCCCACAAAACCCCTTCGCTGCCGGTGTCCCCTCGCGCGTCAGGCTGGCGTGCCCCTAACAACACACACACACACACGCCCACAAAACCCCTTCGCTGCCGGTGTCCCCTAGCTGCCACACGCACTGCCGCGCTCACCTCCGGATCAGGGGCAGGCGCAGCCTAGATAGCGCGGCCAGCCATGCGCCCGCCTCACGCAGCGCAGCACCAGCGGCCCCGTCCATCGCCGCGCGCCTTGAAAGCCGCCGACTCCTCAGGACTCGTGGCGCCACCGCCTGTTGTGGGGGATGGGCGCTGGTCCGGGACCTTTGGAGAGCCGATTGGCGCACGTGCAACGCTGCCGCGTCAGGTTCGCGTGCCCCTAAAACCACACACACGCCCACAAAACCCCTTCGTTGCCGGTGTTCCCTCGCGCGTCAGGCTGGCGTGCCCCTAAAAACACACACACACCAACAACCCCCCTTCGCTGCCGGTGTTCCCTCGCGCGTCAGGTTCGCGTGCCCCCTAAAAACACACACACACACACGCCCACAAAACCCCTTCGCTGCCGGTGTTCCCTCGCGCGTCAGGCTGGCGTGCCCCTAAAAACACACACACGCCAAACAACCCCTTCGCTGCCGGTGTCCCCTCGCGCGTCAGGCTGGCGTGCCCCTAAAAACACACACACGCCCACAAAACCCCTTCGCTGCCGGTGTCCCCTCGCTGCCACACTGCCGCGCTCACCTCCGGATCAGGGGCAGGCGCAGCCTAGATAGCGCGGCCAGCCATGCGCCCGCCTCACGCAGCGCAGCACCAGCGGCCCCGTCCATCGCCGCACGCCCTCGGCCGCCGCCGACTACTCAGGACTCGTGGCGCCACCGCCTGTTGTGGGGGATGGGCGCTGGTCCGTGACCTTTGAAGAGCCGATTGGCGCACGTGCAACGCTGCCGCGTCAGGTTCGCGTGCCCCCTAAAAACACACACACGCCCACAAAACCCCTTCGTTGCCGGTGTTCCCTCGCGCGTCAGGCTGGCGTGCCCCTAAAAATACACACACGCCAACAAACCCCTTCGCTGCCGGTGTCCCCTCTCGCGTCAGGCTGGCGTGCCCCTAAAAACACACACACACACACGCCCACAAAACCCCTTGTCTGCCGGTGTTCCCTCGCGCGTCAGGCTGGCGTGCCCCTAAAAACACACACACGCCAAACAACCCCTTCGCTGCCGGTGTCCCCTCGCGCGTCAGGCTGGCGTGCCCCTAAAAACACACACACGCCCACAAAACCCCTTCGCTGCCGGTGTCCCCTCGCGCGTCAGGCTGGCGTGCCCCTAAAACACACACACACCAACAACCCCCCTTCGCTGCCGGTGTCCCCTCGCGCGTCAGGCTGGCGTGCCCCTAAAAACACACACACACACACGCCAACAAACCACCTTCGCTGCCGGTGTTCCCTCGCGCGTCAGGCTGGCGTGCCCCTAAAAACACACACACGCCCACAAAACCCCTTCGCTGCCGGTGTCCCCTCGCGCGTCAGGCTGGCGTGCCCCTAACAACACACACACACACACGCCCACAAAACCCCTTCGCTGCAGGTGTCCCCTAGCTGCCACACGCACTGCCGCGCTCACCTCCGGATCAGGGGCAGGCGCAGCCTAGATAGCGCGGCCAGCCATGCGCCCGCCTCACGCAGCGCAGCGCCAGCGGCCCCGTCCATCGCCGTACGCCCTCGGCCGCCGCCGACTCCTCTGGACCCATGACGTCATCGCCTGTTCTGGGGGATGGGCGCTGGTCCGTGACCTTTGGAGAGCCGATTGGCGCACGTGCAACGCTGCCGCGGCAGGTTCACGTGCCCCTAAAAACACACACACGCCCACAAAACCCCTTCGCTGCCGGTGTTCCCTCGCGCGTCAGGCTGGCGTGCCCCCAAAAAGCACACACACGCCAACAAAACCCCTTCGCTGCCGGTGTCCCCTCGCGCGTCAGGCTGGCGTGCCCCTAACAACACACACACACACACACACACACACGCCCACAAAACCCCTTCTCTGCCGGTGTTCCCTCGCGCGTCAGGCTGGCGTGCCCCTAAAAAGAAACACACGCCAACAAACCCCTTCGCTGCCGGTGTCCCCTCGCGCGTCAGGCTGGCGTGCCCCTAACAACACATACACACGCCCACAAAACCCCTTCGCTGCCGGTGTCCCCTCGCGCGTCAGGCTGGCGTGCCCCTAAAACCACACACACGCCCACAAAACCCCTTCGTTGCCGGTGTTCCCTCGCGCGTCAGGCTGGCGTGCCCCTAAAAACACACACACGCCAACAAACCCCCTTCGCTGCCGGTGTCCCCTCGCGCGTCAGGCTGGCGTTCCCCTAAACACACACACACACACACACACACACACGCCAACAAACCCCCTTCGCTGCCGGTGTCCCCTCGCGCGTCAGGCTGGCGTGCCCCTAAAAACACACACACCTCAACAAACCCCCTTCGCTGCCGGTGTCCCCTCGCTGCCACACGCACTGCCGCGCTCACCTCCGGATCAGGGGCAGGCGCAGCCTAGATAGCGCGGCCAGCCATGCGCCCGACTCACGCAGCGCAGCACCAGCGGCCCCGTCCATCGCAGCACGCCCTCGGACGCCGCCGACTCCTCAGGAGTCGTGGCGCCACCGCCTGTTGTGGGGGATGGGCGCTGGTCCGTGACCTTTTGAGAGCCGATTGGCGCACGTGCAACGCTGCCGCGTCAGGTTCGCGTGCCCCTAAAAACACACACACGCCCACAAAACCCCTTCGCTGCCGGTGTTCCCTCGCGCGTCAGGCTGGCGTGCCCCTAAAAACACACACACGCCCACAAAACCCCTTCGCTGCCGGTGTCCCCTCGCTGCCACACGCACTGCCGCGCTCACCTCCGGATCAGGGGCATGCGCAGCCTAGATAGCGCGGCCAGCCATGCGCCCGCCTCACGCAGCGCAGCGCCAGCGGCCCCGTCCATCGCCGCACGCCCTCGGACGCCGCCGACTCCTCTGGACCCATGACGTCATCGCCTGTTCTGGGGGATGGGCGCTGGTCCGTGACCTTTGGAGAGCCGATTGGCGCACGTGCAACGCTGCCGCGGCAGGCTCGCGCGCACCCCAAAGCACACACACACACGCCCACAAAACCCCTTCGCTGCCGGTGTCCCCTCGCTGCCACACGCACTGCCGCGCTCACCTCCGGATCAGGGGCAGGCGCAGCCTAGATAGCGCGGCCAGCCATGCGCCCGCCTCACGCAGCGCAGCACCAGCGGCCCCGTCCATCGCAGCACGCCCTCGGACGCCGCCGACTCCTCAGGAGTCGTGGCGCCACCGCCTGTTGTGGGGGATGGGCGCTGGTCCGTGACCTTTTGAGAGCCGATTGGCGCACGTGCAACGCTGCCGCGTCAGGTTCGCGTGCCCCTAAAACCACACACACGCCCACAAAACCCCTTCGTTGCCGGTGTTCCCTCGCGCGTCAGGCTGGCGTGCCCCTAAAAACACACACACGCCAACAAACCCCCTTCGCTGCCGGTGTCCCCTCGCGCGTCAGGCTGGCGTTCCCCTAAACACACACACACACACACACACACACACACACACACGCCAACAAACCCCCTTCGCTGCCGGTGTCCCCTCGCGCGTCAGGCTGGCGTGCCCCTAAAAACACACACACCTCAACAAACCCCCTTCGCTGCCGGTGTCCCCTCGCTGCCACACGCACTGCCGCGCTCACCTCCGGATCAGGGGCAGGCGCAGCCTAGATAGCGCGGCCAGCCATGCGCCCGACTCACGCAGCGCAGCGCCAGCGGCCCCGTCCATCGCCGCACGCCCTCGGACGCCGCCGACTCCTCTGGACCCATGACGTCATCGCCTGTTCTGGGGGATGGGCGCTGGTCCGTGACCTTTTGAAAGCCGATTGGCGCACGTGCAACGCTGCCGCGTCAGGTTCGCGTGCCCCTAAAACCACACACACGCCCACAAAACCCCTTCGTTGCCGGTGTTCCCTCGCGCGTCAGGCTGGCGTGCCCCTAAAAACACACACACGCCAACAAACCCCCTTCGCTGCCGGTGTCCCCTCGCGCGTCAGGCTGGCGTTCCCCTAAACACACACACACACACACACACACACACACACGCCAACAAACCCCCTTCGCTGCCGGTGTCCCCTCGCGCGTCAGGCTGGCGTGCCCCTAAAAACACACACACCTCAACAAACCCCCTTCGCTGCCGGTGTCCCCTCGCTGCCACACGCACTGCCGCGCTCACCTCCGGATCAGGGGCAGGCGCAGCCTAGATAGCGCGGCCAGCCATGCGCCCGACTCACGCAGCGCAGCGCCAGCGGCCCCGTCCATCGCCGCACGCCCTCGGACGCCGCCGACTCCTCTGGACCCATGACGTCATCGCCTGTTCTGGGGGATGGGCGCTGGTCCGTGACCTTTGGAGAGCCGATTGGCGCACGTGCAACGCTGCCGCGGCAGGCTCGCGTGCCCCTAAAAACACACACACGCCCACAAAACCCCTTCGCTGCCGGTGTTCCCTCGCGCGTCAGGCTGGCGTGCCCCTAAAAACACACACACGCCCACAAAACCCCTTCGCTGCCGGTGTCCCCTCGCTGCCACACGCACTGCCGCGCTCACCTCCGGATCAGGGGCATGCGCAGCCTAGATAGCGCGGCCAGCCATGCGCCCGCCTCACGCAGCGCAGCGCCAGCGGCCCCGTCCATCGCCGCACGCCCTCGGACGCCGCCGACTCCTCTGGACCCATGACGTCATCGCCTGTTCTGGGGGATGGGCGCTGGTCCGTGACCTTTGGAGAGCCGATTGGCGCACGTGCAACGCTGCCGCGGCAGGCTCGCGCGCACCCCAAAGCACACACACACACGCCCACAAAACCCCTTCGCTGCCGGTGTCCCCTCGCTGCCACACGCACTGCCGCGCTCACCTCCGGATCAGGGGCAGGCGCAGCCTAGATAGCGCGGCCAGCCATGCGCCCGCCTCACGCAGCGCAGCACCAGCGGCCCCGTCCATCGCAGCACGCCCTCGGACGCCGCCGACTCCTCAGGAGTCGTGGCGCCACCGCCTGTTGTGGGGGATGGGCGCTGGTCCGTGACCTTTTGAGAGCCGATTGGCGCACGTGCAACGCTGCCGCGTCAGGTTCGCGTGCCCCTAAAACCACACACACGCCCACAAAACCCCTTCGTTGCCGGTGTTCCCTCGCGCGTCAGGCTGGCGTGCCCCTAAAAACACACACACGCCAACAAACCCCCTTCGCTGCCGGTGTCCCCTCGCGCGTCAGGCTGGCGTTCCCCTAAACACACACACACACACACACACACACACACACACACACGCCAACAAACCCCCTTCGCTGCCGGTGTCCCCTCGCGCGTCAGGCTGGCGTGCCCCTAAAAACACACACACCTCAACAAACCCCCTTCGCTGCCGGTGTCCCCTCGCTGCCACACGCACTGCCGCGCTCACCTCCGGATCAGGGGCAGGCGCAGCCTAGATAGCGCGGCCAGCCATGCGCCCGACTCACGCAGCGCAGCACCAGCGGCCCCGTCCATCGCAGCACGCCCTCGGACGCCGCCGACTCCTCAGGAGTCGTGGCGCCACCGCCTGTTGTGGGGGATGGGCGCTGGTCCGTGACCTTTTGAGAGCCGATTGGCGCACGTGCAACGCTGCCGCGTCAGGTTCGCGTGCCCCTAAAAACACACACACGCCCACAAAACCCCTTCGCTGCCGGTGTTCCCTCGCGCGTCAGGCTGGCGTGCCCCTAAAAACACACACACGCCCACAAAACCCCTTCGCTGCCGGTGTCCCCTCGCTGCCACACGCACTGCCGCGCTCACCTCCGGATCAGGGGCATGCGCAGCCTAGATAGCGCGGCCAGCCATGCGCCCGCCTCACGCAGCGCAGCGCCAGCGGCCCCGTCCATCGCCGCACGCCCTCGGACGCCGCCGACTCCTCTGGACCCATGACGTCATCGCCTGTTCTGGGGGATGGGCGCTGGTCCGTGACCTTTGGAGAGCCGATTGGCGCACGTGCAACGCTGCCGCGGCAGGCTCGCGCGCACCCCAAAGCACACACACACACGCCCACAAAACCCCTTCGCTGCCGGTGTCCCCTCGCTGCCACACGCACTGCCGCGCTCACCTCCGGATTAGGGGCAGGCGCAGCCTAGATAGCGCGGCCAGCCATGCGCCCGCCTCACGCAGCGCAGCGCCAGCGGCCCCGTCCATCGCCGCACGCCCTCGGCCGCCGCCGACTCCTCTGGACCCATGACGTCATCGCCTGTTCTGGGGGATGGGCGCTGGTCCGTGACCTTTGGAGAGCCGATTGGCGCACGTGCAACGCTGCCGCGGCAGGCTCGCGCGCACCCCAAAGCACACACACACACGCCCACAAAACCCCTTCGCTGCCGGTGTCCCCTCGCTGCCACACGCACTGCCGCGCTCACCTCCGGATTAGGGGCAGGCGCAGCCTAGATAGCGCGGCCAGCCATGCGCCCCGCCTCACGCAGCGCAGCGCCAGCGGCCCCGTCCATCGCCGCACGCCCTCGGACGCCGCCAACTCCTCAGGACCCATGACGTCACCGCCTGTTGTGGGGGATGGGCGCTGGTCCGTGACCTTTTGAGCGCCGATTGGCGCACGTGCAACGCTGCCGCGTCAGGTTCGCGTGCCTCTAAAAACACACACACGCCCACAAAACCCCCTTCGTTGCCGGTGTCCCCTCACGCGTCAGGCTGGCGTGCCCCCAAAAAGCACACACACGCCAACAAAACCCCTTCGCTGCCGGTGTCCCCTCGCGCGTCAGGCTGGCGTGCCCCTAACAACACACACACACACACACACACGCCCACAAAACCCCTTCTCTGCCGGTGTTCCCTCGCGCGTCAGGCTGGCGTGCCCCTAAAAAGAAACACACGCCAACAAACCCCTTCGCTGCCGGTGTCCCCTCGCGCGTCAGGCTGGCGTGCCCCTAACAACACATACACACGCCCACAAAACCCCTTCGCTGCCGGTGTCCCCTCGCGCGTCAGGCTGGCGTGCCCCTAAAACCACACACACGCCCACAAAACCCCTTCGTTGCCGGTGTTCCCCTCGCGCGTCAGGCTGGCGTGCCCCTAAAAACACACACACGCCAACAAACCCCCTTCGCTGCCGGTGTCCCTCGCGCGTCAGGCTGGCGTTCCCCTAAAAACACACACACACACACACACGCCAACAAACCCCCTTCGCTGCAGGTGTCCCCTCGCGCGTCAGGCTGGCGTGCCCCTAAAAACACACACACCTCAACAAACCCCCTTCGCTGCCGGTGTCCCCTCGCTGCCACACGCACTGCCGCGCTCACCTCCGGATCAGGGGCAGGCGCAGCCTAGATAGCGCGGCCAGCCATGCGCCCGACTCACGCAGCGCAGCGCCAGCGGCCCCCGTCCATCGCAGCACGCCCTCGGACGCCGCCGACTCCTCTGGACCCATGACGTCATCGCCTGTTCTGGGGGATGGGCGCTGGTCCGTGACCTTTGGAGAGCCGATTGGCGCACGTGCAACGCTGCCGCGGCAGGCTCGCGCGCACCCCAAAGCATACACACACACGCCCACAAAACCCCTTCGCTGCCGGTGTTCCCTCGCGCGTCAGGCTGGCGTGCCCCTAAAAACACACACACGCCCACAAAACCCCTTCGCTGCCGGTGTCCCCTCGCTGCCACACGCACTGCCGCGCTCCCCTCCGGATCAGGGGCATGCGCAGCCTAGATAGCGCGGCCAGCCATGCGCCCGCCTCACGCAGCGCAGCGCCAGCGGCCCCGTCCATCGCCGCACGCCCTCGGCCGCCGCCGACTCCTCTGGACCCATGACGTCATCGCCTGTTCTGGGGGATGGGCGCTGGTCCGTGACCTTTGGAGAGCCGATTGGCGCACGTGCAACGCTGCCGCGGCAGGCTCGCGCGCACCCCAAAGCACACACACACACACGCCCACAAAACCCCTTCGCTGCCGGTGTCCCCTCGCTGCCACACGCACTGCCGCGCTCACCTCCGGATCAGGGGCAGGCGCAGCCTAGATAGCGCGGCCAGCCATGCGCCCGCCTCACGCAGCGCAGCGCCAGCGGCCCCGTCCATCGCCGCACGCCCTCGGCCGCCGCCGACTCCTCTGGACCCATGACGTCATCGCCTGTTCTGGGGGATGGGCGCTGGTCCGTGACCTTTGGAGAGCCGATTGGCGCACGTGCAACGCTGCCGCGGCAGGCTCGCGCGCACCCCAAAGCACACACACACACGCCCACAAAACCCCCTTCGCTGCCGGTGTCCCCTCGCTGCCACACGCACTGCCGCGCTCCCCTCCGGATTAGGGGCAGGCGCAGCCTAGATAGCGCGGCCAGCCATGCGCCCGCCTCACGCAGCGCAGCGCCAGCGGCCCCCGTCCATCGCCGCACGCCCTCGGACGCCGCCAACTCCTCATGGACCCATGACGTCATCCGCCTGTTGCTGGGGGATGGGCGCTGGTCCGTGACCTTTTGAGCGCCGATTGGCGCACGTGCAACGCTGCCGCGTCAGGTTCGCGTGCCTCTAAAAACACACACACGCCCACAAACCCCCTTCGTTGCCGGTGTCCCCTCACGCGTCAGGCTGGCGTGCCCCCAAAAAGCACACACACGCCAACAAAACCCCTTCGCTGCCGGTGTCCCCTCGCGCGTCAGGCTGGCGTGCCCCTAACAACACACACACACACACACACGCCCACAAAACCCCTTCTCTGCCGGTGTTCCCTCGCGCGTCAGGCTGGCGTGCCCCTAAAAAGAAACACACGCCAACAAACCCCTTCGCTGCCGGTGTCCCCTCGCGCGTCAGGCTGGCGTGCCCCTAACAACACATACACACGCCCACAAAACCCCTTCGCTGCCGGTGTCCCCTCGCGCGTCAGGCTGGCGTGCCCCTAAAACCACACACACGCCCACAAAACCCCTTCGTTGCCGGTGTTCCCTCGCGCGTCAGGCTGGCGTGCCCCTAAAAACACACACACGCCAACAAACCCCCTTCGCTGCCGGTGTCCCCTCGCGCGTCAGGCTGGCGTTCCCCTAAAAACACACACACACACACACACGCCAACAAACCCCCTTCGCTGCAGGTGTCCCCTCGCGCGTCAGGCTGGCGTGCCCCTAAAAACACACACACCTCAACAAACCCCCTTCGCTGCCGGTGTCCCCTCGCTGCCACACGCACTGCCGCGCTCACCTCCGGATCAGGGGCAGGCGCAGCCTAGATAGCGCGGCCAGCCATGCGCCCGACTCACGCAGCGCAGCGCCAGCGGCCCCGTCCATCGCAGCACGCCCTCGGACGCCGCCGACTCCTCTGGACCCATGACGTCATCGCCTGTTCTGGGGGATGGGCGCTGGTCCGTGACCTTTGGAGAGCCGATTGGCGCACGTGCAACGCTGCCGCGGCAGGCTCGCGCGCACCCCAAAGCATACACACACACGCCCACAAAACCCCTTCGCTGCCGGTGTTCCCTCGCGCGTCAGGCTGGCGTGCCCCTAAAAACACACACACGCCCACAAAACCCCTTCGCTGCCGGTGTCCCCTCGCTGCCACACGCACTGCCGCGCTCCCCTCCGGATCAGGGGCATGCGCAGCCTAGATAGCGCGGCCAGCCATGCGCCCGCCTCACGCAGCGCAGCGCCAGCGGCCCCGTCCATCGCCGCACGCCCTCGGCCGCCGCCGACTCCTCTGGACCCATGACGTCATCGCCTGTTCTGGGGGATGGGCGCTGGTCCGTGACCTTTGGAGAGCCGATTGGCGCACGTGCAACGCTGCCGCGGCAGGCTCGCGCGCACCCCAAAGCACACACACACACACGCCCACAAAACCCCTTCGCTGCCGGTGTCCCCTCGCTGCCACACGCACTGCCGCGCTCACCTCCGGATCAGGGGCAGGCGCAGCCTAGATAGCGCGGCCAGCCATGCGCCCGCCTCACGCAGCGCAGCGCCAGCGGCCCCGTCCATCGCCGCACGCCCTCGGCCGCCGCCGACTCCTCTGGACCCATGACGTCATCGCCTGTTCTGGGGGATGGGCGCTGGTCCGTGACCTTTGGAGACCCGATTGGCGCACGTGCAACGCTGCCGCGGCAGGCTCGCGCGCACCCCAAAGCACACACACACACGCCCACAAACCCCCTTCGCTGCCGGTGTCCCCTCGCTGCCACACGCACTGCCGCGCTCCCCTCCGGATCAGGGGCATGCGCAGCCTAGATAGCGCGGCCAGCCATGCGCCCGCCTCACGCAGCGCAGCGCCAGCGGCCCCGTCCATCGCCGCACGCCCTCGGACGCCGCCGACTCCTCTGGACCCATGACGTCATCGCCTGTTCTGGGGGATGGGCGCTGGTCCGTGACCTTTGGAGAGCCGATTGGCGCACGTGCAACGCTGCCGCGGCAGGCTCGCGCGCACCCCAAAGCACACACACACACGCCCACAAAACCCCTTCGCTGCCGGTGTCCCCTCGCTGCCACACGCACTGCCGCGCTCACCTCCGGATCAGGGGCAGGCGCAGCCTAGATAGCGCGGCCAGCCATGCGCCCGCCTCACGCAGCGCAGCGCCAGCGGCCCCGTCCATCGCCGCACGCCCTCGGCCGCCGCCGACTCCTCTGGACCCATGACGTCATCGCCTGTTCTGGGGGATGGGCGCTGGTCCGTGACCTTTTGAGCGCCGATTGGCGCACGTGCAACGCTGCCGCGTCAGGTTCGCGTGCCTCTAAAAACACACACACGCCAACAAAACCCCTTCGCTGCCGGTGTTCCCTCGCGCGTCAGGCTGGCGTGCCCCTAAAAACACACACACCTCAACAAACCCCCTTCGCTGCCGGTGTCCCCTAGCTGCCACACGCACTGCCGCGCTCACCTCCGGATCAGGGGCAGGCGCAGCCTAGATAGCGCGGCCAGCCATGCGCCCGCCTCACGCAGCGCAGCGCCAGCGGCCCCGTCCATCGCCGCACGCCCTCGGCCGCCGCCGACTCCTCTGGACCCATGACGTCATCGCCTGTTCTGGGGGATGGGCGCTGGTCCGTGACCTTTGGAGAGCCGATTGGCGCACGTGCAACGCTGCCGCGGCAGGCTCGCGCGCACCCCAAAGCACACACACACACGCCCACAAAACCCCTTCGCTGCCGGTGTCCCCTCGCTGCCACACGCACTGCCGCGCTCACCTCCGGATTAGGGGCAGGCGCAGCCTAGATAGCGCGGCCAGCCATGCGCCCGCCTCACGCAGCGCAGCGCCAGCGGCCCCGTCCATCGCCGCACGCCCTCGGACGCCGCCGACTCCTCAGGACCCATGACGTCACCGCCTGTTGTGGGGGATGGGCGCTGGTCCGTGACCTTTTGAAAGCCGATTGGCGCACGTGCAACGCTGCCGCGTCAGGTTCGCGTGCCCCTAAAAACACACACACGCCCACAAACCCCCTTCGTTGCCGGTGTTCCCTCGCGCGTCAGGCTGGCGTGCCCCCAAAAAGCACACACACGCCAACAAAACCCCTTCGCTGCCGGTGTCCCCTCGCGCGTCAGGCTGGCGTGCCCCTAACAACACATACACACGCCCACAAAACCCCTTCGCTGCCGGTGTCCCCTCGCGCGTCAGGCTGGCGTGCCCCTAAAACCACACACACGCCCACAAAACCCCTTCGTTGCCGGTGTTCCCTCGCGCGTCAGGCTGGCGTGCCCCTAAAAACACACACACGCCAACAAACCCCCTTCGCTGCCGGTGTCCCCTCGCGCGTCAGGCTGGCGTTCCCCTAAAAACACACACACACACACACACGCCAACAAACCCCCTTCGCTGCAGGTGTCCCCTCGCGCGTCAGGCTGGCGTGCCCCTAAAAACACACACACCTCAACAAACCCCCTTCGCTGCCGGTGTCCCCTCGCTGCCACACGCACTGCCGCGCTCACCTCCGGATCAGGGGCAGGCGCAGCCTAGATAGCGCGGCCAGCCATGCGCCCGACTCACGCAGCGCAGCGCCAGCGGCCCCGTCCATCGCAGCACGCCCTCGGACGCCGCCGACTCCTCTGGACCCATGACGTCATCGCCTGTTCTGGGGGATGGGCGCTGGTCCGTGACCTTTGGAGAGCCGATTGGCGCACGTGCAACGCTGCCGCGGCAGGCTCGCGCGCACCCCAAAGCATACACACACACGCCCACAAAACCCCTTCGCTGCCGGTGTTCCCTCGCGCGTCAGGCTGGCGTGCCCCTAAAAACACACACACGCCAACAAACCCCCTTCGCTGCCGGTGTCCCCTCGCTGCCACACGCACTGCCGCGCTCCCCTCCGGATCAGGGGCAGGCGCAGCCTAGATAGCGCGGCCAGCCATGCGCCCGCCTCACGCAGCGCAGCGCCAGTGGCCCCGTCCATCGCCGCACGCCCTCGGACGCCGCCAACTCCTCAGGACCCATGACGTCACCGCCTGTTGTGGGGGATGGGCGCTGGTCCGTGACCTTTTGAGCGCCGATTGGCGCACGTGCAACGCTGCCGCGGCAGGCTCGCGCGCACCCCAAAGCACACACACACACGCCAACAAACCCCCTTCGCTGCCGGTGTTCCCTCGCGCGTCAGGCTGGCGTGCCCCTAAAAACACACACACGCCAACAAACCCCCTTCGCTGCCGGTGTCCCCTCGCTGCCACACGCACTGCCGCGCTCACCTCCGGATTAGGGGCAGGCACAGCCTAGATAGCGCGGCCAGCCATGCGCCCGCCTCACGCAGCGCAGCGCCAGCGGCCCCGTCCATCGCCGTACGCCCTCGGCCGCCGCCGACTCCTCTGGACCCATGACGTCATCGCCTGTTCTGGGGGATGGGCGCTGGTCCGTGACCTTTGGAGAGCCGATTGGCGCACGTGCAACGCTGCCGCGGCAGGTTCACGTGCCCCTAAAAACACACACACGCCCACAAAACCCCTTCGCTGCCGGTGTTCCCTCGCGCGTCAGGCTGGCGTGCCCCCAAAAAGCACACACACGCCAACAAAACCCCTTCGCTGCCGGTGTCCCCTCGCGCGTCAGGCTGGCGTGCCCCTAACAACACACACACACACACACACACACACACACGCCCACAAAACCCCTTCTCTGCCGGTGTTCCCTCGCGCGTCAGGCTGGCGTGCCCCTAAAAAGAAACACACGCCAACAAACCCCTTCGCTGCCGGTGTCCCCTCGCGCGTCAGGCTGGCGTGCCCCTAACAACACATACACACGCCCACAAAACCCCTTCGCTGCCGGTGTCCCCTCGCGCGTCAGGCTGGCGTGCCCCTAAAACCACACACACGCCCACAAAACCCCTTCGTTGCCGGTGTTCCCTCGCGCGTCAGGCTGGCGTGCCCCTAAAAACACACACACGCCAACAAACCCCCTTCGCTGCCGGTGTCCCCTCGCGCGTCAGGCTGGCGTTCCCCTAAACACACACACACACACACACACACACACACACACACACACACACACGCCAACAAACCCCCTTCGCTGCCGGTGTCCCCTCGCGCGTCAGGCTGGCGTGCCCCTAAAAACACACACACCTCAACAAACCCCCTTCGCTGCCGGTGTCCCCTCGCTGCCACACGCACTGCCGCGCTCACCTCCGGATCAGGGGCAGGCGCAGCCTAGATAGCGCGGCCAGCCATGCGCCCGCCTCACGCAGCGCAGCGCCAGCGGCCCCGTCCATCGCCGCACGCCCTCGGACGCCGCCGACTCCTCTGGACCCATGACGTCATCGCCTGTTCTGGGGGATGGGCGCTGGTCCGTGACCTTTGGAGAGCCGATTGGCGCACGTGCAACGCTGCCGCGGCAGGCTCGCGCGCACCCCAAAGCACACACACACACGCCAACAAACCCCCTTCGCTGCCGGTGTTCCCTCGCGCGTCAGGCTGGCGTGCCCCTAAAAACACACACACGCCAACAAACCCCCTTCGCTGCCGGTGTCCCCTCGCTGCCACACGCACTGCCGCGCTCACCTCCGGATTAGGGGCAGGCACAGCCTAGATAGCGCGGCCAGCCATGCGCCCGCCTCACGCAGCGCAGCACCAGCGGCCCCGTCCATCTCAGCACGCCCTCGGACGCCGCCGACTCCTCAGGAGTCGTGGCGCCACCGCCTGTTGTGGGGGATGGGCGCTGGTCCGTGACCTTTTGAGAGCCGATTGGCGCACGTGCAACGCTGCCGCGTCAGGTTCGCGTGCCCCTAAAAACACACACACGCCCACAAAACCCCTTCGCTGCCGGTGTTCCCTCGCGCGTCAGGCTGGCGTGCCCCTAAAAACACACACACGCCAACAAACCCCCTTCGCTGCCGGTGTCCCCTCGCGCGTCAGGCTGGCGTTGCCCTAAACACACACACACACACACACACACACACACACACGCCAACAAACCCCCCTTCGCTGCCGGTGTCCCCTCGCGCGTCAGGCTGGCGTGCCCCTAAAAACACACACACCTCAACAAACCCCCTTCGCTGCCGGTGTCCCCTCGCTGCCACACGCACTGCCGCGCTCACCTCCGGATCAGGGGCAGGCGCAGCCTAGATAGCGCGGCCAGCCATGCGCCCGACTCACGCAGCGCAGCACCAGCGGCCCCGTCCATCGCAGCACGCCCTCGGACGCCGCCGACTCCTCAGGAGTCGTGGCGCCACCGCCTGTTGTGGGGGATGGGCGCTGGTCCGTGACCTTTTGAGAGCCGATTGGCGCACGTGCAACGCTGCCGCGTCAGGTTCGCGTGCCCCTAAAAACACACACACGCCCACAAAACCCCTTCGCTGCCGGTGTTCCCTCGCGCGTCAGGCTGGCGTGCCCCTAAAAACACACACACGCCAACAAACCCCCTTCGCTGCCGGTGTCCCCTCGCGCGTCAGGCTGGCGTGCCCCTAACAACACATACACACGCCCACAAAACCCCTTCGCTGCCGGTGTCCCCTCGCGCGTCAGGCTGGCGTGCCCCTAAAACCACACACACGCCCACAAAACCCCTTCGTTGCCGGTGTTCCCTCGCGCGTCAGGCTGGCGTGCCCCTAAAAACACACACACGCCAACAAACCCCCTTCGCTGCCGGTGTCCCCTCGCGCGTCAGGCTGGCGTTCCCCTAAAAACACACACACACACACACACGCCAACAAACCCCCTTCGCTGCAGGTGTCCCCTCGCGCGTCAGGCTGGCGTGCCCCTAAAAACACACACACCTCAACAAACCCCCTTCGCTGCCGGTGTCCCCTCGCTGCCACACGCACTGCCGCGCTCACCTCCGGATCAGGGGCAGGCGCAGCCTAGATAGCGCGGCCAGCCATGCGCCCGACTCACGCAGCGCAGCGCCAGCGGCCCCGTCCATCGCCGCACGCCCTCGGACGCCGCCGACTCCTCTGGACCCATGACGTCATCGCCTGTTCTGGGGGATGGGCGCTGGTCCGTGACCTTTGGAGAGCCGATTGGCGCACGTGCAACGCTGCCGCGGCAGGCTCGCGCGCACCCCAAAGCATACACACACACGCCCACAAAACCCCTTCGCTGCCGGTGTTCCCTCGCGCGTCAGGCTGGCGTGCCCCTAAAAACACACACACGCCAACAAACCCCCTTCGCTGCCGGTGTCCCCTCGCTGCCACACGCACTGCCGCGCTCCCCTCCGGATCAGGGGCATGCGCAGCCTAGATAGCGCGGCCAGCCATGCGCCCGCCTCACGCAGCGCAGCGCCAGCGGCCCCGTCCATCGCCGCACGCCCTCGGACGCCGCCGACTCCTCTGGACCCATGACGTCATCGCCTGTTCTGGGGGATGGGCGCTGGTCCGTGACCTTTGGAGAGCCGATTGGCGCACGTGCAACGCTGCCGCGGCAGGCTCGCGCGCCACCCCAAAGCACACACACACACGCCAACAAACCCCCTTCGCTGCCGGTGTTCCCTCGCGCGTCAGGCTGGCGTGCCCCTAAAAACACACACACGCCAACAAACCCCCTTCGCTGCCGGTGTCCCCTCGCTGCCACACGCACTGCCGCGCTCACCTCCGGATTAGGGGCAGGCGCAGCCTAGATAGCGCGGCCAGCCATGCGCCCGCCTCACGCAGCGCAGCGCCAGCGGCCCCGTCCATTGCCGTACGCCCTCGGCCGCCGCCGACTCCTCTGGACCCATGACGTCATCGCCTGTTCTGGGGGATGGGCGCTGGTCCGTGACCTTTGGAGAGCCGATTGGCGCACGTGCAACGCTGCCGCGGCAGGTTCACGTGCCCCTAAAAACACACACACGCCCACAAAACCCCTTCGCTGCCGGTGTTCCCTCGCGCGTCAGGCTGGCGTGCCCCCAAAAAGCACACACACGCCAACAAAACCCCTTCGCTGCCGGTGTCCCCTCGCGCGTCAGGCTGGCGTGCCCCTAACAACACACACACACACACACACACACACACGCCCACAAAACCCCTTCTCTGCCGGTGTTCCCTCGCGCGTCAGGCTGGCGTGCCCCTAACAACACATACACACGCCAACAAACCCCTTCGCTGCCGGTGTCCCCTCGCGCGTCAGGCTGGCGTGCCCCTAAAACCACACACACGCCCACAAAACCCCTTCGTTGCCGGTGTTCCCTCGCGCGTCAGGCTGGCGTGCCCCTAAAAACACACACACGCCAACAAACCCCCTTCGCTGCCGGTGTCCCCTCGCGCGTCAGGCTGGCGTTCCCCTAAACACACACACACACACACACACACACACACACACACACGCCAACAAACCCCCTTCGCTGCCGGTGTCCCCTCGCGCGTCAGGCTGGCGTGCCCCTAAAAACACACACACCTCAACAAACCCCCTTCGCTGCCGGTGTCCCCTCGCTGCCACACGCACTGCCGCGCTCACCTCCGGATCAGGGGCAGGCGCAGCCTAGATAGCGCGGCCAGCCATGCGCCCGACTCACGCAGCGCAGCACCAGCGGCCCCGTCCATCGCAGCACGCCCTCGGACGCCGCCGACTCCTCAGGAGTCGTGGCGCCACCGCCTGTTGTGGGGGATGGGCGCTGGTCCGTGACCTTTTGAGAGCCGATTGGCGCACGTGCAACGCTGCCGCGTCAGGTTCGCGTGCCCCTAAAAACACACACACGCCCACAAAACCCCTTCGCTGCCGGTGTTCCCTCGCGCGTCAGGCTGGCGTGCCCCTAAAAACACACACACACGCCCACAAAACCCCTTCGCTGCCGGTGTCCCCTCGCTGCCACACGCACTGCCGCGCTCACCTCCGGATCAGGGGCATGCGCAGCCTAGATAGCGCGGCCAGCCATGCGCCCCGCCTCACGCAGCGCAGCGCCAGCGGCCCCGTCCATCGCCGCACGCCCTCGGACGCCGCCGACTCCTCTGGACCCATGACGTCATCGCCTGTTCTGGGGGATGGGCGCTGGTCCGTGACCTTTGGAGAGCCGATTGGCGCACGTGCAACGCTGCCGCGGCAGGCTCGCGCGCACCCCAAAGCACACACACACACGCCCACAAAACCCCTTCGCTGCCGGTGTCCCCTCGCTGCCACACGCACTGCCGCGCTCACCTCCGGATCAGGGGCAGGCGCAGCCTAGATAGCGCGGCCAGCCATGCGCCCGCCTCACGCAGCGCAGCACCAGCGGCCCCGTCCATCGCAGCACGCCCTCGGACGCCGCCGACTCCTCAGGAGTCGTGGCGCCACCGCCTGTTGTGGGGGATGGGCGCTGGTCCGTGACCTTTTGAGAGCCGATTGGCGCACGTGCAACGCTGCCGCGTCAGGTTCGCGTGCCCCTAAAACCACACACACGCCCACAAAACCCCTTCGTTGCCGGTGTTCCCTCGCGCGTCAGGCTGGCGTGCCCCTAAAAACACACACACGCCAACAAACCCCCTTCGCTGCCGGTGTCCCCTCGCGCGTCAGGCTGGCGTTCCCCTAAACACACACACACACACACACACACACACACACACACGCCAACAAACCCCCTTCGCTGCCGGTGTCCCCTCGCGCGTCAGGCTGGCGTGCCCCTAAAAACACACACACCTCAACAAACCCCCTTCGCTGCCGGTGTCCCCTCGCTGCCACACGCACTGCCGCGCTCACCTCCGGATCAGGGGCAGGCGCAGCCTAGATAGCGCGGCCAGCCATGCGCCCGACTCACGCAGCGCAGCACCAGCGGCCCCGTCCATCGCAGCACGCCCTCGGACGCCGCCGACTCCTCAGGAGTCGTGGCGCCACCGCCTGTTGTGGGGGATGGGCGCTGGTCCGTGACCTTTTGAGAGCCGATTGGCGCACGTGCAACGCTGCCGCGTCAGGCTCGCGCGCACCCCAAAGCACACACACACACGCCCACAAAACCCCTTCGCTGCCGGTGTCCCCTCGCTGCCACACGCACTGCCGCGCTCACCTCCGGATTAGGGGCAGGCGCAGCCTAGATAGCGCGGCCAGCCATGCGCCCGCCTCACGCAGCGCAGCGCCAGCGGCCCCGTCCATCGCCGCACGCCCTCGGCCGCCGCCGACTCCTCTGGACCCATGACGTCATCGCCTGTTCTGGGGGATGGGCGCTGGTCCGTGACCTTTGGAGAGCCGATTGGCGCACGTGCAACGCTGCCGCGGCAGGCTCGCGCGCACCCCAAAGCACACACACACACGCCCACAAAACCCCTTCGCTGCCGGTGTCCCCTCGCTGCCACACGCACTGCCGCGCTCACCTCCGGATTAGGGGCAGGCGCAGCCTAGATAGCGCGGCCAGCCATGCGCCCGCCTCACGCAGCGCAGCGCCAGCGGCCCCGTCCATCGCCGCACGCCCTCGGACGCCGCCAACTCCTCAGGACCCATGACGTCACCGCCTGTTGTGGGGGATGGGCGCTGGTCCGTGACCTTTTGAGCGCCGATTGGCGCACGTGCAACGCTGCCGCGTCAGGTTCGCGTGCCTCTAAAAACACACACACGCCCACAAACCCCCTTCGTTGCCGGTGTCCCCTCACGCGTCAGGCTGGCGTGCCCCCAAAAAGCACACACACGCCAACAAAACCCCTTCGCTGCCGGTGTCCCCTCGCGCGTCAGGCTGGCGTGCCCCTAACAACACACACACACACACACGCCCACAAAACCCCTTCTCTGCCGGTGTTCCCTCGCGCGTCAGGCTGGCGTGCCCCTAAAAAGAAACACACGCCAACAAACCCCTTCGCTGCCGGTGTCCCCTCGCGCGTCAGGCTGGCGTGCCCCTAACAACACATACACACGCCCACAAAACCCCTTCGCTGCCGGTGTCCCCTCGCGCGTCAGGCTGGCGTGCCCCTAAAACCACACACACGCCCACAAAACCCCTTCGTTGCCGGTGTTCCCTCGCGCGTCAGGCTGGCGTGCCCCTACAAACACACACACGCCAACAAACCCCCTTCGCTGCCGGTGTCCCCTCGCGCGTCAGGCTGGCGTTCCCCTAAAAACACACACACACACACACGCCAACAAACCCCCTTCGCTGCAGGTGTCCCCTCGCGCGTCAGGCTGGCGTGCCCCTAAAAACACACACACGCCAACAAACCCCCTTCGCTGCCGGTGTCCCCTCGCTGCCACACGCACTGCCGCGCTCACCTCCGGATCAGGGGCAGGCGCAGCCTAGATAGCGCGGCCAGCCATGCGCCCGACTCACGCAGCGCAGCGCCAGCGGCCCCGTCCATCGCAGCACGCCCTCGGACGCCGCCGACTCCTCTGGACCCATGACGTCATCGCCTGTTCTGGGGGATGGGCGCTGGTCCGTGACCTTTGGAGAGCCGATTGGCGCACGTGCAACGCTGCCGCGGCAGGCTCGCGCGCACCCCAAAGCACACACACACACGCCCACAAAACCCCTTCGCTGCCGGTGTCCCCTCGCTGCCACACGCACTGCCGCGCTCACCTCCGGATCAGGGGCAGGCGCAGCCTAGATAGCGCGGCCAGCCATGCGCCCGACTCACGCAGCGCAGCGCCAGCGGCCCCGTCCATCGCAGCACGCCCTCGGACGCCGCCGACTCCTCTGGACCCATGACGTCATCGCCTGTTCTGGGGGATGGGCGCTGGTCCGTGACCTTTGGAGAGCCGATTGGCGCACGTGCAACGCTGCCGCGGCAGGCTCGCGCGCACCCCAAAGCATACACACACACGCCCACAAAACCCCTTCGCTGCCGGTGTTCCCTCGCGCGTCAGGCTGGCGTGCCCCTAAAAACACACACACGCCAACAAACCCCCTTCGCTGCCGGTGTCCCCTCGCTGCCACACGCACTGCCGCGCTCCCCTCCGGATCAGGGGTATGCGCAGCCTAGATAGCGCGGCCAGCCATGCGCCCGCCTCACGCAGCGCAGCGCCAGCGGCCCCGTCCATCGCCGCACGCCCTCGGCCGCCGCCGACTCCTCTGGACCCATGACGTCACCGCCTGTTCTGGGGGATGGGCGCTGGTCCGTGACCTTTGGAGAGCCGATTGGCGCACGTGCAACGCTGCCGCGGCAGGCTCGCGCGCACCCCAAAGCACACACACACACGCCCACAAAACCCCTTCGCTGCCGGTGTCCCCTCGCTGCCACACGCACTGCCGCGCTCACCTCCGGATCAGGGGCAGGCGCAGCCTAGATAGCGCGGCCAGCCATGCGCCCGCCTCACGCAGCGCAGCGCCAGCGGCCCCGTCCATCGCCGCACGCCCTCGGCCGCCGCCGACTCCTCTGGACCCATGACGTCATCGCCTGTTCTGGGGGATGGGCGCTGGTCCGTGACCTTTGGAGACCCGATTGGCGCACGTGCAACGCTGCCGCGGCAGGCTCGCGCGCACCCCAAAGCACACACACACACGCCCACAAACCCCCTTCGCTGCCGGTGTCCCCTCGCTGCCACACGCACTGCCGCGCTCCCCTCCGGATCAGGGGCATGCGCAGCCTAGATAGCGCGGCCAGCCATGCGCCCGCCTCACGCAGCGCAGCGCCAGCGGCCCCGTCCATCGCCGCACGCCCTCGGACGCCGCCGACTCCTCTGGACCCATGACGTCATCGCCTGTTCTGGGGGATGGGCGCTGGTCCGTGACCTTTGGAGAGCCGATTGGCGCACGTGCAACGCTGCCGCGGCAGGTTCGCGTGCCTCTAAAAACACACACACGCCAACAAAACCCCTTCGCTGCCGGTGTTCCCTCGCGCGTCAGGCTGGCGTGCCCCTAAAAACACACACACCTCAACAAACCCCCTTCGCTGCCGGTGTCCCCTAGCTGCCACACGCACTGCCGCGCTCACCTCCGGATCAGGGGCAGGCGCAGCCTAGATAGCGCGGCCAGCCATGCGCCCGCCTCACGCAGCGCAGCGCCAGCGGCCCCGTCCATCGCCGCACGCCCTCGGCCGCCGCCGACTCCTCTGGACCCATGACGTCATCGCCTGTTCTGGGGGATGGGCGCTGGTCCGTGACCTTTGGAGAGCCGATTGGCGCACGTGCAACGCTGCCGCGGCAGGCTCGCGCGCACCCCAAAGCACACACACACACGCCCACAAAACCCCTTCGCTGCCGGTGTCCCCTCGCTGCCACACGCACTGCCGCGCTCACCTCCGGATTAGGGGCAGGCGCAGCCTAGATAGCGCGGCCAGCCATGCGCCCGCCTCACGCAGCGCAGCGCCAGCGGCCCCGTCCATCGCCGCACGCCCTCGGACGCCGCCGACTCCTCAGGACCCATGACGTCACCGCCTGTTGTGGGGGATGGGCGCTGGTCCGTGACCTTTTGAAAGCCGATTGGCGCACGTGCAACGCTGCCGCGTCAGGTTCGCGTGCCCCTAAAAACACACACACGCCCACAAACCCCCTTCGTTGCCGGTGTTCCCTCGCGCGTCAGGCTGGCGTGCCCCCAAAAAGCACACACACGCCAACAAAACCCCTTCGCTGCCGGTGTCCCCTCGCGCGTCAGGCTGGCGTGCCCCTAACAACACATACACACGCCCACAAAACCCCTTCGCTGCCGGTGTCCCCTCGCGCGTCAGGCTGGCGTGCCCCTAAAACCACACACACGCCCACAAAACCCCTTCGTTGCCGGTGTTCCCTCGCGCGTCAGGCTGGCGTGCCCCTAAAAACACACACACGCCAACAAACCCCCTTCGCTGCCGGTGTCCCCTCGCGCGTCAGGCTGGCGTTCCCCTAAAAACACACACACACACACACACACGCCAACAAACCCCCTTCGCTGCAGGTGTCCCCCTCGCGCGTCAGGCTGGCGTGCCCCTAAAACACACACACCTCAACAAACCCCCTTCGCTGCCGGTGTCCCCTCGCTGCCACACGCACTGCCGCGCTCACCTCCGGATCAGGGGCAGGCGCAGCCTAGATAGCGCGGCCAGCCATGCGCCCGCCTCACGCAGCGCAGCGCCAGCGGCCCCGTCCATCGCAGCACGCCCTCGGACGCCGCCGACTCCTCTGGACCCATGACGTCATCGCCTGTTCTGGGGGATGGGCGCTGGTCCGTGACCTTTGGAGAGCCGATTGGCGCACGTGCAACGCTGCCGCGGCAGGCTCGCGCGCACCCCAAAGCATACACACACACGCCCACAAAACCCCTTCGCTGCCGGTGTTCCCTCGCGCGTCAGGCTGGCGTGCCCCTAAAAACACACACACGCCAACAAACCCCCTTCGCTGCCGGTGTCCCCTCGCTGCCACACGCACTGCCGCGCTCCCCTCCGGATCAGGGGCATGCGCAGCCTAGATAGCGCGGCCAGCCATGCGCCCGCCTCACGCAGCGCAGCGCCAGCGGCCCCGTCCATCGCCGCACGCCCTCGGACGCCGCCGACTCCTCTGGACCCATGACGTCATCGCCTGTTCTGGGGGATGGGCGCTGGTCCGTGACCTTTAGAGAGCCGATTGGCGCACGTGCAACGCTGCCGCGGCAGGCTCGCGCGCACCCCAAAGCACACACACACACGCCCACAAAACCCCTTCGCTGCCGGTGTCCCCTCGCTGCCACACGCACTGCCGCGCTCACCTCCGGATCAGGGGCAGGCGCAGCCTAGATAGCGCGGCCAGCCATGCGCCCCGCCTCACGCAGCGCAGCGCCAGCGGCCCCGTCCATCGCCGCACGCCCTCGGACGCCGCCGACTCCTCTGGACCCATGACGTCATCGCCTGTTCTGGGGGATGGGCGCTGGTCCGTGACCTTTAGAGAGCCGATTGGCGCACGTGCAACGCTGCCGCGGCAGGCTCGCGCGCACCCCAAAGCACACACACACACGCCCACAAAACCCCTTCGCTGCCGGTGTCCCCTCGCTGCCACACGCACTGCCGCGCTCACCTCCGGATCAGGGGCAGGCGCAGCCTAGATAGCGCGGCCAGCCATGCGCCCGCCTCACGCAGCGCAGCGCCAGCGGCCCCGTCCATCGCCGCACGCCCTCGGCCGCCGCCGACTCCTCTGGACCCATGACGTCATCGCCTGTTCTGGGGGATGGGCGCTGGTCCGTGACCTTTGGAGACCCGATTGGCGCACGTGCAACGCTGCCGCGGCAGGCTCGCGCGCACCCCAAAGCACACACACACACGCCCACAAACCCCCTTCGCTGCCGGTGTCCCCTCGCTGCCACACGCACTGCCGCGCTCCCCTCCGGATCAGGGGCATGCGCAGCCTAGATAGCGCGGCCAGCCATGCGCCCGCCTCACGCAGCGCAGCGCCAGCGGCCCCGTCCATCGCCGCACGCCCTCGGACGCCGCCGACTCCTCTGGACCCATGACGTCATCGCCTGTTCTGGGGGATGGGCGCTGGTCCGTGACCTTTGGAGAGCCGATTGGCGCACGTGCAACGCTGCCGCGGCAGGCTCGCGCGCACCCCAAAGCACACACACACACGCCCACAAACCCCCTTCGCTGCCGGTGTCCCCTCGCTGCCACACGCACTGCCGCGCTCACCTCCGGATCAGGGGCAGGCGCAGCCTAGATAGCGCGGCCAGCCATGCGCCCGCCTCACGCAGCGCAGCGCCAGCGGCCCCGTCCATCGCCGCACGCCCTCGGCCGCCGCCGACTCCTCTGGACCCATGACGTCATCGCCTGTTCTGGGGGATGGGCGCTGGTCCGTGACCTTTTGAGCGCCGATTGGCGCACGTGCAACGCTGCCGCGTCAGGTTCGCGTGCCTCTAAAAACACACACACGCCAACAAAACCCCTTCGCTGCCGGTGTTCCCTCGCGCGTCAGGCTGGCGTGCCCCTAAAAACACACACACCTCAACAAACCCCCTTCGCTGCCGGTGTCCCCTAGCTGCCACACGCACTGCCGCGCTCACCTCCGGATCAGGGGCAGGCGCAGCCTAGATAGCGCGGCCAGCCATGCGCCCGCCTCACGCAGCGCAGCGCCAGCGGCCCCGTCCATCGCCGCACGCCCTCGGACGCCGCCGACTCCTCAGGACCCATGACGTCACCGCCTGTTGTGGGGGATGGGCGCTGGTCCGTGACCTTTGGAGAGCCGATTGGCGCACGTGCAACGCTGCCGCGTCAGGTTCGCGTGCCTCTAAAAACACACACACGCCAACAAAACCCCTTCGCTGCCGGTGTTCCCTCGCGCGTCAGGCTGGCGTGCCCCTAAAAACACACACACGCCCACAAAACCCCTTCGCTGCCGGTGTCCCCTCGCTGCCACACGCACTGCCGCGCTCACCTCCGGATCAGGGGCAGGCGCAGCCTAGATAGCGCGGCCAGCCATGCGCCCGCCTCACGCAGCGCAGCGCCAGCGGCCCCGTCCATCGCCGCACGCCCTCGGCCGCCGCCGACTCCTCAGGACCCATGACGTCACCGCCTGTTGTGGGGGATGGGCGCTGGTCCGTGACCTTTGGAGAGCCGATTGGCGCACGTGCAACGCTGCCGCGTCAGGTTCGCGTGCCTCTAAAAACACACACACGCCAACAAAACCCCTTCGCTGCCGGTGTTCCCTCGCGCGTCAGGCTGGCGTGCCCCTAAAAACACACACACGCCCACAAAACCCCTTCGCTGCCGGTGTCCCCTCGCTGCCACACGCACTGCCGCGCTCACCTCCGGATCAGGGGCAGGCGCAGCCTAGATAGCGCGGCCAGCCATGCGCCCGCCTCACGCAGCGCAGCGCCAGCGGCCCCGTCCATCGCCGCACGCCCTCGGACGCCGCCGACTCCTCAGGACCCATGACGTCACCGCCTGTTGTGGGGGATGGGCGCTGGTCCGTGACCTTTGGAGAGCCGATTGGCGCACGTGCAACGCTGCCGCGTCAGGTTCGCGTGCCTCTAAAAACACACACACGCCAACAAAACCCCTTCGCTGCCGGTGTTCCCTCGCGCGTCAGGCTGGCGTGCCCCTAAAAACACACACACGCCCACAAAACCCCTTCGCTGCCGGTGTCCCCTCGCTGCCACACGCACTGCCGCGCTCACCTCCGGATCAGGGGCAGGCGCAGCCTAGATAGCGCGGCCAGCCATGCGCCCGCCTCACGCAGCGCAGCGCCAGCGGCCCCGTCCATCGCCGCACGCCCTCGGCCGCCGCCGACTCCTCAGGACCCATGACGTCACCGCCTGTTGTGGGGGATGGGCGCTGGTCCGTGACCTTTGGAGAGCCGATTGGCGCACGTGCAACGCTGCCGCATCAGGTTCGCGTGCCTCTAAAAACACACACACGCCAACAAAACCCCTTCGTTGCCGGTGTTCCCTCGCGCGTCAGGCTGGCGTGCCCCTAAAAACACACACACGCCAACAAACCCCCTTCGCTGCCGGTGTCCCCTCGCGCGTCAGGCTGGCGTTCCCCTAAAAACACACACACGCCCACAAAACCCCTTCGCTGCCGGTGTTCCCTCGCGCGTCAGGCTGGCGTGCCCCTAAAAACACACACACGCCAACAAACCCCCTTCGCTGCCGGTGTCCCCTCGCTGCCACACGCACTGCCGCGCTCACCTCCGGATTAGGGGCAGGCGCAGCCTAGATAGCGCGGCCAGCCATGCGCCCGCCTCACGCAGCGCAGCGCCAGCGGCCCCGTCCATCGCCGCACGCCCTCGGACGCCGCCGACTCCTCAGGACCCATGACGTCACCGCCTGTTCTGGGGGATGGGCCGCTGGTCCAAGGGCGCATCCTTAAATTCAACGGGCCTGCTATTCTACATCTCAGTGCTGCGCGGCTCCAATCATGTGGAGATGTTATTGAATGCGTTAAACTGGTTATCAGGTAGTCAGGTTTGCTGCTCAGACAGTTCCCTGGGGTTTGCCCGGAACTCACAGGTTTCATCGACGTCGATCATGGATATTGATAGACAAATCCATTTCACTACTGATCATTGTTTCCATTTGGCGTTGTGCGCTCCTTGGCGCTTTGACACAATCGCGCGCGGATCGGCGCTTTTCACACTCAAAGTTCACGCCTGGCTCGCACAGCTGCATACTTAGCCGTGGTCATATAGTAAAAGTACTATAGACCACCTCAGGTCCAATTGTGCTCGGTGCAAACCTCGGCGCCCCAGCCTTCAGGGGCGCCTTGCTTCTCACTAATATTCACTGAGGGCTACCATAACATGGGCAATGATAACGATGTTGTGGCCCTTCCTGTGCGTTTTTGCTGGAACTGCGCTCACTCGGGCAATCCTGTCCGCGCTAGGCTAGGCTAGGATGTTACGCTAGAACGTCAATACAATGAACTAATGAGACTATCAACAACTAGAGGTCCACATTTTACGGCTGAAACTGCGGGTTGCTCGTGAGATTGCGCTCCGAATCTTTACGTTCACCGCGTTTCTTAGTTACTACGGTGTACACGAGGTTGTATCTTGAGCGGAGATGCTGGTGAGTGTCTGAATCGCTCATACCCGTGCTGGTTTGACCTGCGCGGCCGTGCGGATTCACTTGCACATCCTCAGGCCCGCACCCATCCTGCCAGGGTCCCGACACGCCTTGCGCTGCCTGTGCGACGCGGGCGCCCTCACACAGGTGGCCCAGGTGGACGTTGAGGTGGCGGCCGGAGGAGGCGGTGGCTTGGCATTGGGGCTGAATCTGAACGATGGAGTCCCGCAGCCTGAACCCAGGGATGGGGCCAGCGGCGGGGCGGATGCGGCGGGTGGCGCCGGCGGCGAGCGGCACTCGGTTGTCGCCGCGGACGCCACCGGTGCGCCTGACGACGTGCCAGCGGTGCCGCAACGTGCGCCCGCGCTGCAGCCGGCGTTGCAGTGTGCGCTGCGGCGGCTGCTGCCGGCGACCGCTGCGGACTCGCTGGCGGCGGCCTTGCAGGCCCAACTGCTGCGGGGCGTTGCCGAGGTGAGGGGGGGCTGAGGGGGCTGAGGGGGCTGAGGGCTGAGGAGGGGGGTTGTGAATACTATCCCAAGCTAAATCCAACTGGGGGCTGGGGGGCTGGGGCGCTGGGGGCTGGGGGGGGGGGGGAGGGGGCTGGGGGCTGGCGTGGACCAACCAGTTGTGCAGGCAGATTCAATCGGATGCGATCCTTCCTCAGTCCCCTGGGGTGCACGGCAGAGCAGCCACAACGCATGATGCGCGTGTGATTGTGTGAAGCAATTACACAAACACACGCGCACGCGCGCACTCGCGTGCACCCCGTTATGAACCCAACGTTTACGCCCTGCCCCGTTCGCACCCGCAACCGCACCCACCCACACAGCCCGAGGCACGCGCGCTGGTGCTGCTGCCAGCGGGGCCGGGCGGACGCGTCACGTGGTCCCCCGCTGCCGGAGCTACGGCTGCTGATGCCGCTGCCAGTGCTGCCGCTGCCGCTGCCGCTGCTGGCACTGATGCGGTTAATGAACTCGATGGCGGGCTGCTGGCCGGTTTCCTGGCCGGTGACTACGGCCAGTACGGCGATGGTGATGGCAGCTTGGACGGCAGCGGCGGCGGCAGCGGGGGGTACGCCGACAGCTACGATGGCGGCGGCGGCGGCGGCGGCGGCGGCGGCGGCGGCGGCGGCGGCGGCGGCGGCGGCGGCGACCGCAGCGACTGGCTGCCGCTGATGTCGGAGCTGAGCCTGACCGACAGCGAACGGCTGGCGCTGGCGGAGGGGCGGCTGCGGCCGGCGCAGGTGTTTCTGGGGGAGGCCCTGGGGCTGTCCATACACAGCCGCCGGGCCCAACGGCAGCAGCACCGGCAGTGGCAGCAGCTGCGAAGGCGGCGGCAGCGGCTGCTGCTGCAGCAGCACCAGCTGCTACCCTCAGAGGGCGAGGCGCCGGGCTACGACGACGATGATGATGAGGGTGACTATGACGACGACGATATTTCCGACAATGATGGTGGTGGTGACGACGATGGTGTGTACACGGAGGCTGCAAGTGTGGCACTGCCGGCAGCGGGTGGCAGCGTCGGCGGCGGCGGCGGCATTGGTGGCGGTGGCGGCGGCGGCGGCGGCGGCGGCGGCGGCGGCGGCGGCGGCGGCGGCGGCGGCGGCGGCGGCGGACATGGAGGCGCAGCCGCTTCTGCGGTGGCCTCGCCCTTTGACGCAGTGGCAGCGGCGCAGCTGCCTGCAGCGGTGGAGGCGCCGCGGGCTGCTGGTCAGCGCGCCTCTCAGGAGGAAGAGGCGGCAGAGGCGGAGGCTGCTGCTGCGGCTGCTGCTTCTGTGAGCGGTTTGGGGCTGGGGCTGTCGCCGCCGCCGCCGGGCGCCGCCGCCGGCGCAGCCAGCGGCACCGGTGTGGCTGCGGCTGCGCCTTCAGCGGCGGCTGCGTCGTCGGCGCCCGGCGCCGCGGCAGGGCCGCGCCAGCCTCAGGGCCGGCAGGAGCGGGAGCGGGGCCAACAGCCGCGGCGCGACCTGCAGGCGGCGCTGCGGCCGGAGGACTCGGCGCACCTGGGCGCGGCGCCCGCGCGGCACCGCGCCCGCCGCGCCTTGGGCCTCAACGGCGGCAGGCGGCAGCAGCAACCGGAGGCTGGCGGCGGCGGCGGCGACGGCGGCGGCGCAGCCGGGGAGCAGCAGGGCGCTGCTGGGTCGGTGAGGTACCTGCGCCCGCCGAGCCTCCCGCTGCCCGTACCCGCCGCGCCGCCAGCGCCTACGCAGCGGCAGGGCGGCAGGGCAGAGGCGGGCTCGGTCGCGGCGGCTTTGGCGGCTGCGGCGGCAGCAGCCAGCCCAGTGGCGGCGGCGACGACGGGGAGCGGGGGGCAGCACCGATGGCAGCAGGTGCGGAAAGGGCGGCTTCGGGGTCCTTTGCGGGGTCCTTTGCGGGGTCCTTAGGGTTGTTACGGGTTGCTGCTGCATGCATGGGCAGCTGCGGGCTGGGCACGGCGCATGTAAACTCACGTGGCGCTAGCGGCAGCAGCACACGCATGTGGGTGTAGCGGCGGCGGCACATGTGGCTGAGCTGGCGGCTGCACGTGCGGTAGTGCGGAAGCGCACGGGAGCGGCGTGGTAGCGCTCTGCAGCGGCTGCTGCCAGCACCCGGACACCCAGCAGCAACGACATGTGTGACCCGTGTGACCCGCGTGCCCCGCCAACCAGGTATCGCTCAGCCTCGTCGCCAGGCGGGCGCCGGCGCCGACGCCGTTGTCGTTGCCGTCGCCCATCGCGGCGGCCGCCACCGCCGCCGCCACCACTGCCGCCGCCACCACCGAAGGCAACGTTGGCGTTGGCGATGGCGGTGGTGGGCGCGGTGCTGAGCACGCGCCGCCGTCTCCTGTTCCGCCGCCGCCGCTTGAGGCGACCCCGCCGCCGCCGGAGACGAACCTGCCGCCGTCGCTGCGGTACCGGTTCCGGCTGGCGGCGGCGGACGTGGATGACCTGGTCCGCGCGGCGGAGGCGGCGGAGGCGGCGGCGGCGGCGCTGCGGGCGCGGCAGGCGCGGCTGCAGGCGGTGCTGGCGGACGCCCTGGCGCTGCTGGAGCCGGTCTACCCGCGCCAGGTGGGTGAGCGGCGTGGGCGTGGGCGCGGCGGCACGTGGTGGCGACGATGAGGCAGTCCGGGCTGTGCAGCGGTGGTCGCATGTGTGCCCGCGGTTGTTTGCCAGCGCCTGCGGCTCGGCGGCATTGGCGACATCGGGTTGGGTGCGGCATGGGGGCCTGAGAGGAGGGGAGCTGCTGGGTACACGCGCGCCATAAGAGAGCCCTGCCCTGCCCGAAGAGAGCCCTGCACTGCCGTGTCTTTTGATCCGTATGCTCCTAGTGCTGAGCCCTTATCACCGCCATGCCCGGCGTTACCGATGCCGTCCGGCAGTTTGTGCTGCGCTGCCGTGTGCTGCCGTTGGCCTCGTGCCTGAGCTTGCGTCGCTCGCCATCATCGTGTGTGCGTGTTTGTGCGCGCATGTTCCGCCCGGCAGGTCATTGAGCGCATGATCACGGCGGCCGCGGCGCGCGCCGAGCGGGAGGATGCGGCCTGAGGCAGCAGGCGGCAGTAGCAGGTGGAGGCAGCGGCGACAGCAGCAGCAGCAGCAGCCGCGGGAAGAGCAGCGGAAGGAGCAGCAGCAGTAGCAGGCGGCGGCAGTAGCAAGTGGCGGCCGTATCACCGCACCGCACCGCACCGCACCGCACCGCACCGCACCGCGCCGCGCCGCGCCGCGCCGCGCCGCGCCGCACCGCGCGGACACGTCCATCATGGCGGGCGCAGCTGCCTACCGAGCGCCCGCGGAGCTGCGCAGCAGGCAGGGGTCGGAGCAGCGGCCTGCCCTGCTGCCGGCAGGGAGCTGGGGACCGGCGCGGCTGTGCGGGCGCACGCTCGCACGCGCGCGGGCTGCGCGGGGCACCGCGGGGCTCCGCTGCCGGGGCGGACGGGCGGCGGTCCACGTGGCAGCGGCAGCAGCGCCGCCGGCGAAGGCGGCGGCGGCTGGCTGGCTGGGCCGCCGTGGGCTGCTGTAGCAGGGCACTCTGTGTGCGGCACGCGGTAAAGTGCGCCTGCGGTGGCGCACGCGCTTGGCTTCCCCGGAGCCCGCGCTTTCAAACGCGCTTTCAAACGCGCTTTCAAACGCGCTTTCAAACGCGCTTTCAAACGCGCTTTCAAACGCGCTTTCAAACGCGCTTTCAAACGCGCTTTCAAACGCGCTTTCAAACGCGCTTTCAAACGCGCTTTCAAACGCGCTTTCAAACGCGCTTTCAAACGCGCTTTCAAACGCGCTTTCAAACGCGCTTTTGTATGAAGCCATACAGCGCATGGAGTCAAACAAGTGAACCACGGTACTCGCGCGGCTTCGCGACTTGGTGCGAGATTGTAGGGCTGCGATGTGGAGGGAGGGGCTGCTTACTGATTATGGTGAGCCTCGCAGTTGCTGAACCCGGCATGTCACTGTGGCGTCTGGACCTTGATTGTGCGTCTCGGTGATGTTGAATCGGCGGTCGTTCTGAGTGGCGGAACCGAGTGGCACTCGGTGCAACAAAACCTCCACGCACGCGTCATTGCCATATCGCAATGCCACGCAACCGGTACGCATTCATTCCATGATGCTACTTTATGCGGTCGTGTGATTCGGCAATGATGTAGCTATATCGTTGGTGAGATGGGCTAATGGGGTGATGGGGGGACGGATACCAGCCTGACCTATAACAAACCTAAACCAACATGGGATGTGTCCCAGGCTGCTGTGTGTGCGCCGCACAGTGCAGTCGGGATGGTGAGACACCATGCATAGCAAGGCGCGATTGAGATTGTACGCGCTTGGAACCGCTGAACCGTTTGTTGTGAACTGTGAACTTGGAATTGGCGATTGGTGAAGAGGCGCAGCGGGTACGGGAGGCAGGCCGGAGCAAGGCCTCCCCGCGCCCCGCACAAAGCAAACTGAAACCGAACCTGTGCTTACGCAGCCTGTGGCGTTAGCGGTGCCGCGCCGTGTACGGCGGGCTCAGGCGTGCCGTGTGCGAATGTGGCGGGGCGGGGCGGGACATGAGGCGGGTACCCCGCCTGCCCAGCGCGGGACGACCGGGGCGCGGTGCGCGCCAATACTACCAGCTATTTGAGCCATGGAGCCGAATGGGAGGGCTGGGGGGAGGTACCCTGCCCAGCGCGGGATGACCGGATGCGCGGTTTACTAGGTTTGAGCCTGCCATGGTGGCCGCGAATGCGGCTGGGAGCAGGGCGGCTGCTGGACTGCTGAAGCTGGAGCTGCTGCCGCTGCGCTGGGCGAAGGGGCGCAAGCGGTTTGAGCAGCGCTGCGACGGTATATCACTGCTGCCGGCGGCCGCCGTGACGGACGCGCGTGCGTGCAACGTGACGTGAGCACAGGGTTGACCACAGGTGCTGATGATGGGTCGTGTGGCGTGTGCGGCAGGGGCGCACTGGCGGCGTGGGGCTGAGTACTTGCAGGCTGCGTGCTTACCGATGCCGCTTGGGGCGCCGGCTGCTAGCATGCACGCACGGCTTCGTGTTAGTGAGTTGTTAGTTGGGAGGCAGGGTTTGCGTATTTGTTTCTGCGGAAGGGGGGGGGTGAATACCATCCCAAGCTAAACCAAGCTAGACTAGACAGGGGACAGGCAAGAGTGTGTGCGGGGGGGGAGGGGGTTGTGTGCGGATGCAGATGATGGAGGTGTGAGCAGTGTTGATAGGTCATGGCCGCTGCAGTTTGCGTGGTTGCGTCCTTAGACACTGACACCGTTACATATGCAGTATGGCGCTGTGGGTCAGGTTAGCCGACTTGGCAGTACCGTATTGGCATTGTGTTTGGCACGCGGCTGACCGACACCAAACGCCAGCAAGTAAGCGCGCTCGCAACAGTGATGCAGCAGTGGTGCAGAGTGTGTGCGGAGTGTGTGTGAATTGTCAGCAGGGGCCCACTTGCGGCACGTGGCCGCCAAGGACGAAGTTGCTTTGCTTGCCGTGCTTGCTGATACGGTGTGGGCCGCCGCTGCCGGCGCGTGAGGGCCCTTGCTTGGGTTTGGGTTAGTTGTCTGGGGGCGTGGAGGCAGAGGCTGTCCCGTGGTGTGCGGGTGGGTTTGTCCCCCTTCCTTACCGCATCAAACTTGATTGAACATGCATGGGGTTGGTGCGGATGGGGCCGCCGCGCTGGAGACGTTAGCGTTGTGCTTTGCGAGTGAATGCGGACACCGGTTCGGGGACTAATAGACAAGGGGTGCGGTCGCGGGCTGCAATAAGTCGCATGGTGCGGTCCAGCACGGTTGCGCACACGCTGACCTGGGGGCCCCTCGCACAGCGCAGCAGCGAGCCAGCGACCGAATACGGTACGTTTGGTCGTCAGACATCGTGTCTGTCAGTCTGTGGTACGCTATGCGGTGACCGCCAATTGCTCTGTGCTGATATGCGTGCTATTCGCAGCACTATTACTAACAACGTGTTAGGGGTGCTTTCGTGTCGGCCGCTGATTATCCCCTCTTCTCCTGGAGCTGCCTGCCTGCCTGCCTCAGCCGGGGCAATGCGGCGCCAGCCGCCAGGGCTGACAGAGTGACAGGCGGTGGCTGGGCAGGCTGGCACAGGGGAGGTGGAATGGGTGCAACCCCACGGACGGGTTGACCCCAGCTCAACGACCCCAGCTCCAAACCCCAGCGCCCAAAGCTCAACGGTGGCACTGTGCTCTGGTCGGGGCCTGGGCGGGTGGGCGGGTGCGTGTGGGCGCAACAACTGCACATCAGGGGTGCTGAACACCATGCCCCGTACTCAGCAGCTCGAGCACGTGATGAGCCGTACATGCCTCGCACCTGCTCCTCAGCGCCCTCGCCCCCGAAGCCGTCAGTGCAGGGCTCGTGTCGGAGTAATGACGGACTTTAGGCCCCCACTTTGGCCGTTCCCTGAGCTTCACGATAAGCCCGGGGGGGGGGGGGCTGGGGCGCTGTCGGGGGGGGGGGCATTACAAGGAAGAAAATCCAGTAGTAAGGGACCGTACGCACCGGTACTCCGACCGCGGCCGACCTCACGCACGACCTCACGCAGCGGCCGGCGGCCGACCTCCCAATTCCCAACGCCCCAAGCGCCCTTAGCGCCTTCGCCCTTCCGCAACACCCCGCCCCCCTGATCCCGTTGCTGCCGGCAAATCGAACGGGCACGTCTAACAAACTCAGCCGGGGGGGCTCATTATTCTCTCGCCCATTTCTTCCCTGCCCATAAACAATGGTACCGTACAAACTCAGCCGGGAGGGGCTCATTCTCTCAGCTTGCCAGCCTCGCCTCAGCAGGCAGGAGAAGGGTTATTAGCACCTGCGCCCGGATTGTGATGGCATTGCGCTGCGCAGCCACCAACCAACGGAACGTCCCCCATTCTGCATCTCATCTCATTCAGTCCATCCCGCGGTACCTGCCCTGCAAACGGGCAGGAAGGCCCACGTGCCCGCCTTCACTTCAATCTCATAACGTGCAACACAGGTAGGGCAGGCAGGCCCCTCTGCTTCCCAGGCCGCTACATACCTACAGGCCGACGTCCATCCAGTGTGTGCACACGGACCTCTCTGCCGTTCACCACGTTCACAGCCTCTCTTCCATCTCTTGGTTCGTCTCTTCCTCCCATGGCTCCGCGGCCCCGGCACTCCCCTCCCCTGTGCATGTGCATGTGCCCCCGGCCGCTGCCCCACGCAGATAGACAGGCGGACGCACGCCCTGCCAGCGTGCCACCGATGAAAACGGTGCCCGGCCCCCCTTGCGGCCGTCATACTGTAGTTTAGGTTTGGGCGTTGCCCCCTTTTATTTCCCCCAACCCCAGCCACCCTTACTCAATCCACACCACGCCCAAAATAATTCCCAACCAGCACGCCCCGTCGCGCTGCTGAAGTGGGACAGTCTCTCTCATAAGTGCATATGACTGCCAGTGTCCCGATCATGCATGCAGGGCTCACGCCGCTCATGCCGAAACTTAGGACAAAATAGTTTCAAACGCGGACAGCAGCTGGGTCAATCCAGGCACACCGGGGCCCGGCTTACACCCAATATGTTTAGCCCCCTCCTGCGCGCCCCTGCTGCCCACTTCGTTCGCTGCTCCACCTTATTCACATACAGTAATCAATTGCAAGATTCGCGCCACCGCTGCCAAGGGAAGTTGACAAATTCTGCATACGACACTCTAATCACAAGTAGGCTTCCAAGCCCTTGATCTATCTGGTGCATAGTAAACCCCAACTGCTGCAAGCTCACCCTCCATCTCATGCGGCCATGCTGGCGGCACAGCAGGCAGTGGCGCTAGCCGCCTATGGTGCCGATGGTGCTGGCGGGGTTACGGGGCGAGCTTTATTTTATGCCGCCGCCACCGCTGCCGCCCATGCCGCCCAACCTGTCTCAATATTTCTCAAAGTATCCGTATCAGCACGCATGCAGCACGCATGCAGCACGCATGCAGCAGACCCGCTCAGCAGCACACATAAGCACGTGCACGTGCAGGCGATGCTATGCCTATTGGTACATACCATGCATCGCTGCATGCACCGGTGTGCGCCGCCGGATAGAATAAATCGCCAGTGCTCGCAACATCTTAACAATACGGCAACACCCGCACCCGCACCGGCACACGCACACGCACCGGCGCCACGCAGTTCGTAAGGCGAGCAGGTAATAATCAGGTAGGTTGGCCACCAAACCGCAACCGCAACCGACCGATCGAAAAAAGCAACACAAAACATCACGGCATGCGTTCTTGCCATTCTCAATCACGCTTGAGCAGGGGTCATACATCAGGCAGGGACATGTGCGCTAGCCGTCCAGTCCACAGCCCCCGCTTTCAGAGCCCCACCCACCGCTGACGAAATGTCATGCAGGCACTGCGATAGTTGCCTCCCAAGGTTTCGGACCAGCCCTCGTCATCAGTATGTGCGGCGTGCGTGCCCACCTCCGCGGCATCGCCTTGCTTGTTGTTAGCTAAGCGTACGGTTGTAAATGCCACCGGCAGTCATTAACTTGTTTGCAATCAGCTAGCCCGTGCACGTGCAACCCACGGCCCGCCCCGTCCGTTTCCTGTGTTCAGTAATGACCACAGCAGTACCTGACATCCCCTTCAATTTCCCTCAAACCAAGCAGACTTCAGCAATATCGGGTCAATCCCCACAAACACCATCCAAGGGTTTCCATGCGATCCCCCAAGATCCCCCTGCGATCCCCCAGAAATCAAACACATGCACCTGGAACCATGCACACTGATGGATTGAACGGCAACGGGCCAACGCGCACCTCAAAATATGCTGTGAGTCAACTGTTTCAATCTCGGTTTTAATCACTTCAAAACGAACGAACGAAGCACACAGGTTTGGCATCCGAATATGTGACAAGTCCATCCTCTGTCCACCTCGTGGTTTGTGCCGCCCCAGCCAAACGTCGCCCGCCCCGTCTCAACACCGAACGCGCTTTGCTGCTGGATTTGGATCCAGATTCAGAGCCCAGATTCAGAGCCCACAAGTCATCACCTGCTGTTTCTTATGCTCCTGCTTCGTTCTTCACGCCGTGTGCCGCATCATCCCGCAATTCCCCCGCTACCCCCCTACCTGCGCACATCAGCAGCACGTGCGTGCGGGCATGCGTATTGTTAGCGACGGCATGCGATACCTACATTCACTCCCGCCGGCTCCTGCCGCAGCTGCTGCAGGTTTCGATCGCCGCCGCCGCCACCTTCGCCACCGCCGCGGCCGCGGCCGCTCAGCGAACCGCGTGGGCGCCCCGCCCCGCCCTGCCCCATCCTTGCTGCTAACCGCTGCGGCCGCCATACGAGTCTGCCTGGTGCGGCTCCCCGGCGCAGCTGGGACTGCCTCCCAACAGATTCGGAGCACCCACCACCACCATCACGCCGCCGCCCAACGGGTCATCGGCACTCACATCCAAGTGGCCGCCAGCGGCCGCCGCGGCCACAGCTGCTGCTGAAGCCTGCTGCACCGCACCGGCACCGCCGTGCGCGCGTGTGCATGCGTGTGCTGCTGCGCGCAGCCTGCGGCTCCGCTGCCGGCGGCGGAGCCCCTGCTACGGCCGCTGCCTCTGCCGGCGCAGTTGCCGTCGCCGCGCCCGTGATGTCTCCTTCCGCCGCAACGGGCCAGGCCTGCTGCCAGACCCCTCCCATGGCACCCACGGCAGGTGCCGGCGCCAGCGGACGCTGCTGCGGCTGCTGCAGTTTAGCCTGCGGCAGCCGGGCCGCCATCATCCTCAGCCGGCTGCTGGCCACGGCTGCAGCAGCAGGTAGCATCCCCGCGCCGCCGCCGTAGCCGTCCGTGGAGCCTTCGATGCCTTCACAATCGCCTGCGGGGCGGCCGGCGCCGCAGCTGCTGCCGCTGCTGCTGGCAGATCTGGCTCCTCCAGCGCCGCCGCATGGGTCTGCCTGCAGCCCCCGCTGCGGCCACAGCGCGAGAGAAGCAGCCACCGCGGCAGCAGCAGCAGCGGGGGCCTCAGCAGCCGCCGGCGCCAGCAGTGGCGGCATAACCACCTGCGGCGGCGGCGCTGCGTTTATGGCCGCAAGCAGCCGCGCGCCCGCACGAACCACACCCTCGCCGTCACCGCCGGTAGCTACGTAGCACACGCCGACCTGTGCGCTGTGGCAGCTGCTGCTGCCGCGGTGCCGCGCCGCCGCGGCAGATGCCTGCTGCTGCTGCTGCTGCTGTTGCTGTTGCTGTTCCTGCTGCTGCTGCTGCTGCTGCTGCTGCTGCTGCTGCTGCTGCTGCTGCTGCTGCTGCTGCTGCTGCTGCTGCTGCTGCTGCTGCTGCTCGCGCATGATCGTTTCCTGCATTTGCTGCTGCAGCTGCGCCGCCCGCTGCTCCTGCGCCAGCATCCGCTGCTTGTGCCGGACCGCCTCGGCGGCCGCCGGCACGCGCGCCGCCGCCAGCAGCGCCTGCAGCTCCCGCACAAGGTCGACCGCGGTGGGGCGCCTGGACGGCAGCGTGTGCCAGCATCGGAAGGCCAGGCGGCTGCGGGCAGCAGGCAAGGGCGAACGTGTAGTACGTGGTTCCAGGCAGGAGGAGGGCAACGCCAAGCGCGTCGATCAGGTGGCATGGGTGGTGGCCCGATGCAGCGTGTGGCGCACGGCAGTGGCAGCAGCATGAGTAGCGCGGCGCGGGTAGGTCGGTCTTGGCGTGCATGAGCCTATATAGTCACCATTATCCATGCTCGTGCACCGCCTACACCGCCGCCGCTGGCGCCGCACTAGCCGCACCCACGCCACGCTGCACGCGCCACACACGCCACGCAAGCCACGCCACGCCACATACGCCACACACACACGCCACACACACGCGCCACGCACGCGCCCCACACAAGCCCCGCACACGCACGCCGCACGCGCACCCGTAGTCCAGCGGCGCCAGGGGGTGGAACTGCGGCCGCAGCCCCTCCCGCACCACCGCGGCGGGCACCTCCAGGGCGGGCACGTCGCCGTACGGCGCCGCGCACATGAGCAGCTGCCACATGGTAATGCCGAACGCGTAGACTGCGGCGAGGAGGGGAGGGGGTTCCATTGCATGGTTAATCAAGACGACCGAGGCCGTGGCAGGGTACGTGTAGGTGCGGTAACTCGCGCGCATTACGGTCTTGAAGCGTACGAGTAATAAAGCAATCACATCGCATGACAGCCGTCGCAATCACGCCGCAACAAGGAGCAATGAGCTCATCCATGCGAGGGCCCTGGTGCTGCCGAGTGCTGCCGAGCTAGCTGCACAAGTAAGCCCACTCACTGTCCACGGCCTCAGTCAGCAGTTCGTCCTTGATGAAGCACTCTGCGGCAGGCGGCACGGCACCGTGCACGGTCGGTGCACAGCGAATAGGTAGGTAGCACGCAGCAGGTTGGACGCCGGAAGGTAGGCGCGTGCCGGGGCCATTCAAGCATATGTGGGCGGAAGCGCAAGCAGCCAAGCAACCCAACCCAACCCAACCCAACCCAACCCAACCCAACCCAACCCAACCCAACCCAACCCAACCCAACCCAACCCAACCCAACCCAACCCAACCCCACCCCCACCCCACCCCACCCCACCCCACCCCACCCCACCCCACCCCACCCCACCCCACCCCACCCCACCCCACCCCACCCCACCCCACCCCACCCCACCCCACCCCACCCCACCCCACCCCACCCCACCCCACCCCACCCCACCCCACCCCACCCCACCCCACCCCACCCCACCCCACCCCACCCCACCCCACCCCACCCCACCCCACCCCACCCCACCCCACCCCACCCCACCCCACCCCACCCCCACCCAACCCAACCCCCACCCAACCCAACGTCTCACTCCCCCCCCCTCCCCCAATACCCCCCGCTAGTTTCGCTTGGGTTTAGATTGGGCTGGTGTTTACAACCCCCCCCCCCCCACACACACACACCATGCCGTCGGCACCTGCCTCTTAACCCGTTCTGACGCCCCCACCTTTCTCTTTTGCCACACAGGCTCGTGCGTGATATGCTTGTGCTGTACCCTTTACCTTCAGCCGATACGCCTCGGCCCTTTCACTGTGCCCCGCCCTTTCGAACCTCGCCTTTCCCCTTAACCGCATGTCGCTCTTCTGGCCCGGCGCTTGCTGCCTGGCGCCGGGGTCACCTTCCTGGTCGCCAGGTAAGTCTTGTGTTTTGCATTTGCGTGTTTGCGTGTCTGTTTCTGCTCTGCGCGAGCCGAGTGCCCCACCGTCGACGGCGCGCCGACCTTACCCCGTCTACGCTCTCCGCCCCGAAGCGCAAGAGTATACCGTTACCCTGTATTGCCGCAAACTGCACTTGCCTATCCCTTGTCTAGTTTCGCTTGGGTTTAGATTGGGCTGGTGGTTACAACCCCCACTCCCCACACGCCACTCACTTGCTGCGCATTTCAGCTTGGTTTTATTCACAAACCCCGCCCCCCGCCCCACGCCCCACCCATCACCACCCATGCACCCACCCGGGCTCATGAACTGGATTGTGCCCAGCGGCACCGCCACACGGAAGCCCACCGCCCGCGCGGTGGCGGCGCCAGCATCCGCCGGCCCTGCGGCGCCCAGCGGCGCCTCCGTCTCCGTCATCAAACGCGCGCATCCAAAGTCGGACAGCTGCAAGGGATAGAGTAAACCAGGTTATGATGGACGCTGTCAGCAGCGGCGTGCTGCGTTCCGGCCTGCACAATCCGGCAAGCGCGAGCGGCCGCACGCACGCATGCGCGCACGGCAAGCACGTGGCATCCAGCAGACGCACGCGTCACGCACTGCACGTACGTATTGCTGCGCGCGCCCGCATGCGCACTGTGCTGTACTGTACCTTGCAGGTCCAGCCGCGGGGGTCGCGGCTGCTGCCCCTGAGCAGCACGTTGGCCGGCTTGACGTCTGGCGATGGGTTGACACCATCCGGGGGAGGTGGTGATCATCAGCACCCATCAGGACTAGCGAAGTGCTTTCGAAACGCGAACGCGAATATGCTATCAGGACTATCAGGACATGCGCTGCTCAGTTAGGCTGACAGAATCCCGGGCATACATGCATCAGCAACGCTAGCTAGCAGCAGGTGGTATCAGCATTCTTCCACCGTACTCCTGTAAATGCCCCTGCGTTGCCCCACGCCCGTTGTGCTAGCATCCGGTCACGTGTGTGGCATGAATGAATAAACACATTGCCCCAGCCAGGCGACGCTCCATGCATGGGTGCGTTAAGCGCACGGCACTCTGAGACATGGCGTACGTGCGTGACCTTGAGGACCCCAAATGCGTTCATGCCACAGCGCAGTTTCGGCAGTTCCGGAAGTTTCGGCAGTTTCGGCAGTTGCGGCAGTTGAGCACGCACGCACGCACGTACGCACGCAAGGGAAAATGCACGCACGCACGTACGCAATGCACGCACCGCAGTGCACCAGGCGCCGGCAGTGCAGGTAGCGCAGCGCCAGGGCCACCTGCGTGCTCGGCGGCAGCATGAGTGTGTGTGGTTACAGAGCACGTTCTTGCGTGCCTTCCTGCTGCGTGTAAACCGGAGGCCCGGGCCGGGGTGGCCCTTATAACGCCAGTGCATGATTGCCAGTCGCATGAAAGGCACACAGGCGTACGTGACCAGCAACAATCAGTAATTCAGTAGTGCGCATGCGTTTAGGTGTTCTATCTCCGACACACGCAGGCACGCACGCACGCAACGGGCGGCCTGAAAGGCTGGCCGGCACCGTACCCACACATCACCGGAGGCCCTGGGCAATACCGTACTCGGACCACAGCAACAGCGTCAGGACTGCCGACGGCGGCAGCGGGCCCCGCCCATCCACTTGCACCCAGCAGCTACTGCCACCGCTACTGCCGCGGCCCGCCTTCTCCGCGCCCGCCCGGCGCTATGCACCCAATGCACCCACCCACCTCCAGCAGGGAGGTGTACAGCGGCACCAGCAGCGGCTGCACCCCGGGGGCCAGGTCCGCCGTGCCGGGCCTGCACACATACACACAGAGAAGGGGAATAATGAGCGGGCGAGCGATCGAGCGGCGGGCGAGCGATCGTGCGGGCGAGCCGGCGGGGCGCAAGCGAAGCGCGCGCCGTCGGAGATGACAGCAGGCAGCAGGCAGCAGGCAGCAGGCAGCAGGCAGCAGGCAGGATGAACAAGGATAGGTAGCTTGCATGCTTCACGCTGCGCATACATGACCGACTGACCACCCGCGCCGCCGACTGACCGCCCACCCGACTAGCCCGACTGTTTGTACGCCCGCCCGCCCGCGCTCACCGCCTGAAGGCGCCAGCATGGGCCGCGCTGAGCAGCGTGCCCTCGTCGCAGTACTCGAGGCACAGCACCTGGTTGAGCGGCCCCTGCTGGTGGCTGGGCAGCGTTGTCAGCACGGCGTCACCGGGCGCGCACAGCCGCAGCCGCTGCTGGGACTCGCCGGCGTAGGTGCAGCGCACGATCACCACCTGCCAGCAGCAGCATTAACCAATCAAGCAAGCAGCATGCACTGGAGGCTTATTTTGCAAGGATGGCACCAAATAAATTAAGCGGTGTAGGTGTAGCAGCAGCGCGAGGGGCCGGGTGGGCAAGGCCAACATGCGAGGTAGGTGCGTGGACGGTGCACGTAGGCGCCGGCGGCAGGCGATACACTGCGTGCGAGGCCGTGCTGTTCTGGTGAGTGGGACTCGCATGCGCGCGCATGCAATACGGTATGTATGGAAGCAGCGGCACGCAGGCGCATGGGCGTGTCCCGCAGGCAAGCACACAGCAGGCAATAATTAGTTGTGGTGGCGGTGGTGGCGTGGCGTTGGGCTAGTTGGGCAACCAATCCACACAAACATGTTATTGCCCACGCACATTTGAAAAGGCCGCGTACACCTGTACGCACACACGGCGGGCGGGGTGGAAGGGGTGGAAGGGGTGGGGTTGCGGTTATCACCAGCCCAAGCTAACCCAATCCAAACCAAGTAAGAAGAAGCAACGCACGTGCGCCAGCAGCAGACAACGAAGTGCCGCCGGTTGCATGCTGTGCGGCATAACCGCAATAAATGCGTGCATGCGGCAGTACTGGTAATTACTAGTAATCGGGGGACCATGCATGCCGCCGCATTGGCATCCACCCATGTCCAGCACCCATGCACGCTAGCCATGCATCGTCCGAAGAGCGTGATGGCCGACACACACACACACGCGCGCGCGCACGGCGGGCGCGTGCTCACGGCGTGTGCCACCCATCCATCCCGGCCGGCCGGCAGGCCGGCAGCAGGCCGGCGCCCATCATCGCCCACCTGGAGGATGTTGGGGTGCGACAGCGTGGGCATCACCGCGTGCTCCATGGCGCCGCGCTTGGCCTGCAGCAGCAGCGGCAAAAGGCAGGGGTAGGTAAGGTGGTAAGGGATCGGTACAGGGCGGGTGACTGGGTTCGCCCCTGCCATCATCAACTGCTTGGCCTGCGCACTCCAATGCATCCAATCCAAAGTTGCAATTGCTGCCGATATCCCGGCCGCGGCCTAAATAAAGCCAGATAGAGCGGCAACCGGAAATAAACCAAGAACGCGCTAGCTATCGCTAGCGCTGCCAGAGCCTGAGCCCGCATGCATGCACACACGCACCCGACGGACTTTGGCGTCAGCCTGCGCCGCCTGCGCTTCATCACCGGCATTCTCCTCCTCCACCTCCTCCTCCACCTCCGCCGCCGCCGCCGCCGCCGCCGCCGCCGCCGCCGCCGCCGCCGCCGCCGCCGCCGCCGCCGCGGCCGCCGCCGCCGCCCCCACTGCTGCCTCGGCGGCTGCGGCGGCCGTGTTGTTGTCGCCGTCGCCGTCGCCGCCGCCGCCATCGGCAGCAATGTCGTCTCCCAGCGGCTCGCCGTCGCGGAACACCTGAGTACCCCCGGGGGTGCGCCAGGCAAGGGAGTGCGCGAAAGCAAAGCAAACACATGTGTGCTGTGCGTGCGTGTGTGTGCTGCGTGTGCTGCGTGTGTGTGCCTTGCGGGCTCCAGAGGCCAGCCGGCCCCTGCAGCCACGGACCGTACCACCGTACTAAACAGCTCCAGCTGCGCACCACGCCCCCGCCGCTTGCAGCTGGCTGTGGCACCCCGGCGGGCCCCCTTGCTTCGTCTGTTTATTTGTTTCCAATCAACCTCTGCGCACCCGCCCATGCATCCACGCACCCGCCCGCCCATCCACGCACCATGACTTTGATGGCGGTCTCCAGGCCGTGCAGGTGCCCGCGGAACACCACACCCTGCAGCACAGCCAGATGCAGGCCAGCAGGCCAGCCAGAAGGCAGCAGGGCAGCAGGGCAGCAGGCAGCAGGCAGCGTCAGGCCCAAGACGCATGTGGCGCACGTGCGGTTCATCACCCGTTATGATACACGCACACAGCAGGCACACCAGCACACCAGCACGCCCGCACGCCCACACGCCCGCACGCCCGCACACCCGCACCCGCCCCCGCACGCGCACGCGCAGACCCGCACCCGCACCCGCACACCCGCACACCCGCACACCCGCACACACACCCGCACCCCGGCGCCCAGGCACGCACCTGGCCGCCCCTCCCGATGACCTCCTGCAGACTGACCGCGGCCATGTCCTGGGCTGACAGCTCCCTGTGGGCACACGTGCGCATGCGCATACATGCCGGCGGGGCTAGGTCCAGTGCGGTAGCTGCACGTGTGCGTACGCGCGCCGTGCAGAAGCCTACGACCGGCGCGTGTGGCGTTGGGTGCGTGGGATGTGCGTGGATGAATAATTATACATAAACAAGTTGCCCGTGTGCCCCAGCAGTTATTGCCTGCTGCGCCCCACACGCGCAAGCACTGCACGCACCGTGCCCCTGCCGCAACCTGCGCCGCCGACGCAACGGCGCTCAGGTGGGTGCGCATGGTGCCGACCTGCAGCAGCGGGCACGCGGCGGCGGCGCCCTGATGAAAGCCGCGCACTCGGCTACTCACCTAGCGCCTGCGCGAGTACCTAGCCTGCTGCTGATATGACACCCAGCCAGGCCCGAGAAGTGTATGTGGGAGATGAACCGACGGGCCTCGCCAAGCGCCGGGTGCCCAGTGCCCAGTGACAATTATGTGCATGCAGGTTTTGGGCGAAGTTTGGGTGCGGAGGACACGGCGGGTGACATACATTCGGGTGACCGCGCGCGCCTTCCGACGGACGCACCCACGCAGCTGCCCTCGCATGCCCACTCACACTCAAAATCTATCAGCAACGTCCGCACACTACGCAGGCGCAGGCACAGCCGCACACGCACACACACACACACACACACACACACACACACACACACACACACACACACACACACACACACACACACACACACACACACACACACACACACACACACACACACACACACACACACACACACACACACACACACACACACACACACACACACACACACACACACACACACACACACACACACACACAATACTCACAATACTCACAATACTCACAATACTCACGCTAGGCGCAGTGGCAAGTGGACTTTAGAGGCCAAGTTCACTTATTGCGGGGGCCACTTGCGCGACTCATGGCTAGCGCTGATCCAGTATTTTACTGATCAGACCAATGCCAGAAGGTAGCGATATTACAGGGACGCCTGGTCGGGCCCGCGAGATCGAGGCTCCAGCTCGTTCGCGCGCGCCTGGCGAGCAGCCGATGCTTGCTTCTCCTGCCTCGGAGAATCCTCGCGCTCCCGCATCGCTTTCCTTCCAAACGTGGCACCTCCCGCCCGGCTCGTCCGGGTGCGCCAAAGCCGATGAGCAGCCCTCCCACATCTCGTTCGATGCAGACGACGAGGTCTGGGAGGCTGCTTTCAAAGAGCTTAGCGGTCTGCGTCCCAAAATTGGGGGGCCCAACGGGTTGGCCCACATCCAGAAATGGATGTCGCGGATGGACGACCTCGTGTTTTCCCTGTGGCTGGCCAGCAGCGGCAGGCTCATAACGCATGGCGAGGATATCGCCCGCGTTCGGCGGCAGCTGCGCGGCCTGCGCCACGAACACAACGCCCGCGCCAGCGCGGCGCGTACCCACAGCTCGCGGCTGGACCAGCTGTCGGACACCGTTCGGCAGCTGCAGCAGCAGCTGGAATCATTCGCGGCCGCAACTGTGGCCGTGCTCGAGGTGGAGATTGGCGGTGGAGCGGCGGCCAGGCTGGTGCAGGGCCCCAGCGCACCCCCCAGCATCCACTCATCTGCAGCAGCGGCGGCAGGCCGTCCGGCGTCGCCGCCGGGCGTGCCAACCGCCGCTGACTGCCCCTGCGCCGCGGCGGACCCTGCGGCAGGAGCGGCCACACGGCCGCACCAGCCGCACCCGCCCGCGTGCGCGCATCCGCTGCCACTGCCTAGCGCGGTGGCGGCCAACAAACTTCTGTTCCGCGGCGTGAGCAGCGAGCAGGCGGCGGAAATGGTGCGCGGCGACTTCACTGCTCTGGGCCTGGGAGAGGGTCCGGTCGGCATGTATGAGCGTCGCTGGCGCGCTAGTGGCACGGGTCGTGTCTGGAATGTGGAGGTGGTGGTGACCAGGGATCAGCGGGCAGCTCTCATCCGGGCTGCTGCGCGGATAAAACACACCGCAGGCGTGACGGTGGCGCCTTTCCTAACGCCGGAGGGGCGCACAGCCAGGCGCGCGAGGCAAGCCCAGTTCGACAGCCTTGTGGAACGGGGGCTGCAGCCGTACTGGCGGGGAACGGATATTGTGACTGAGGAGGGGGACCGGCGCCGCGTACACACAATGCAGTAATGCATACGGCGGATCACTGAGAGCGGCGCGCGCTGTGTAGGGTTTCGAGGCTAGTGGAGGCTAGGGTTGGCGTGACGGCGACGCTAGGACATTGACGGCATGGCAATCAGACCTCTTCTCATTTTGTGGCTGCCCATAGGCGTACTCTGCCCTGTGAGGGAAGGACTTCGGTTGTGCCCCAGTGTGCTTGCTGTGCAGTTGCCTTGACTACGTGTGCCTGACTTGGTTTGGTGCATGACCTATTGCTAGTCGAACAAACAATGCATAGCGACAGTGCCGGCTCACAGAAGTCGATGAGGGTATGCCAACAGGGCAGAAACGGCGGGTTACTCCGCAACTTCGCGCATATGCTTGGGAGACACGCACTACCAGGCTATGCGAACACTACTGTGCTGGAGCCTGGCTCCAGCGCTGGTTAGTTGTTCAGGACACTCGATCACGAGGTTCTATCAAGCAACTGTAAACCGTAGTTACACACACACACACACACACACACACACACACACACACACACACACACACGCACACACACGCACACACGCACCATCAGCTCCATGGGCGACGGCCCCGGCGGCCGCTCCCGCAGCGAGAGCTCGGGCGGGGCGGTGGCGAGCAGCCAGCCGCCGCTGGGCGCCGCCGCCGGCGCACCGCCCCCCGGCGCACCACCCGCCGCCAGCGACGCCGCGGGGAAGCCGGCACCCAGCGCCTCTGCGGCACACAAAGATCCCAGCAGCAGCCGTATGCAGCAGGGGATTGACAACTGCAATTGTAATGTTGCCCATGCTGGACGCGGTGAAATGAAGTCATTACCCGGCTTTTGCTAGCTGTGTATTGAGCCACACAGACAGCGTCGCATCCCCGCACAACCTCTCTATGCGCACGCCCTCACCCAACCATCCGTCCCTGATGAGCAACCCCGTGGACCACCGCCACCGCCGCCGCCCCTACCTTCGGCGCTGGCGCCCATTGCCGCCGGCGTGCCGCCGCCGCCGCCGCCGCCGCCGCCGCCGCCGCCGCCGCCGCCGCCGCCGCCGCCGCCGCCGCCGCCGCCGCCGCCGCCGGAGGCCAGCAGGCGGGGGCTGGCGGGTCCGGTCGGCTTGTCGGCGGTGTTGCGGGCGTTGAAGGGGCTGCGCAGGCCCGCTGACACGGCCAGCAGGCGCGCACCTGCGTGCAGCACGCAGCAGCAGGATCAGAGCAGACGCGGTCATCAGGGCCTGCTGCTGGCGGCGGTAGGCAGCGACATGAACGCGAAGGCGCGCGCAGCATGACCACTCGGAAGGTCACAGCAGGGATGCCCCCGAGTGCTGCTAGCTCGCTGATGATACCTCTTTGGGATGACTAGCAGCTAGCTACTTGGAACGAGCTTCCAAACACGTACGCAAGCGCTGCACGTGCACAAGTAGTCACTGTCCCTTCATTCACCTAGCCCACCCAGGGACAGCGTCTTGTTCCCAAGGGCCTGCGCGGCGCGCGCCGCCACCGATGACGACCCCGCGCCCTCGGGCCCACCCGCCGCCGCAGCTGCGGCGGGCGGTGACTGCGCCGCCGCCACCAGGGCGCCGCCGCCGATGCTGCCGCCACCGCCGGAGCGCTGCAGGAAGCTGTGCGTGAGCGACGTCTGCAGCAGCGGCAGCGGCAGCGGCACGGCGGCGCGGATGCCCAGCAGCTGCTGCTGCAGGCCGCGCATCTCGGCGGCCACGCGGCCGCGGCTGGCGATGGCGGCGCGGAAGGCGTCAAGCAGCAGCTGCACGCACACATGAGTGGGAGGGGGCGAGGTGGGATAGTTGGGAGCGAGGTGGGATAGTTGGGAGCGAGGGCATGTGCGTGGGGACACACACACACACATACACACACACACACACACACACACACACACACACACACACACACACACACACACACACACACACACACACACACACACACACACACACACACACACACACACACACACACACACACACACACACACACACACACACACACACACACACACATACACGCGCGCGCGCAAGAAGGTCGGAACGCACACACACGCACACCGCGCATGCACTAATTTTGAAGCACTATATCATTCCTACACGGCGATCACCCTCCAGTCACGCAACGGGTCATTACGCATGCATTACAAGCATGTTGCTCCCCACCCTACCCCACCCTACCCCACGTTACCCCACACGCACCCCGAACACCAGCCGCGCCTCGGCCGCCACCGCCTGCAGCGCGCTGCTGGGCAGTGTGTCCGGCGTCACCAGGTACAACGCGAAGCTGGGCAGGCGGTGCAGCCCCAGCAGCGCCGCCGCGTCGTGCCGGGCCAGCAGCCGCCCGCTGCTGCTGATGGCCGCCGCCGCCGCCGTCGCCGCCGCCGCTGACGGGGGCTGCTGGCTGCCGCCGCCGCCGCCGCCGCCGCCGCTGAGCAGGCTGGTGCTGGCGCGGCTCAGGGCCCGCCGGGCGGCGGTGGGCGACCGGCCCGCCGCCGCTTGCCCGGCCGCCTCTGCGGCTGCTGCGGCTGCTGAGCCGCCTGCGCCGCCGCCATTGCTGTTGTGCCCGCCGAGCCCGCCGGTAGCAGCCCGTGTAATCACGCGCTGCATGGAGCGGCTGCTGGTGGGGCTGCCAGCAGGGCCGCCTGCTGCCCCGCCGCCAGCGGCCGCCAGCAATGCGCCGCTGAGACGGGAGAGGCCCCTGCTGCCGCCGCCGCGCGCCGCCGGGCCGGGCGATGAGACGGACAGCAGCGCGCCTGCCGCCGCAGCGGCACCAGGAGCGCTTGCGGCGCCGCCGCCGCCGCCCAGCGGCATGGGCGCCGTCGCGGCTGTAGCAACGTGCGGGCCGCCCGCAGCGCTACTGCCGCCTGTGCCGCCGGCAGCAGCAGCAGCAGCAGCAGCAGCCGCCGGGGCCGCCGCCAGGATGCTGCGCACCGCCGCCGTGACCGCGGCCGCCTTTGCGGCCTCCACCCGCTCCACGCACAGCACCAGCGAGCCAGCGGCGCCGCCCGTGAGCCGGCCGATGGCCAGCAGGTCGCGGCACGGCTGCTGCTCGTCCAGCAGGTGCGCGCTGGCGTGGCGAAGCGCGATGGCGTGGAACCGGTTGGCTGGCTGTAGCAGCTGCAGATGCTGCAGGTGCTGCAGGTGCGGGCTGCTGCCGCCGCCGCTCTTGGCGACAGCGCTGCGGCCGCCCGGCAGCGGCGACCCATAATCAGCACCAGCATCAGCAAACGCACCCGCATCCGGCCCCACGGCGCCGCGGTGACTGCTGCCGCTGCCGCGGTCCCCCGCGTGCACGGAGGAGTCCTGCGCGCGAGACCGACGCGAACAGCAGGAGGGTGCGTGCAGCCAGGGTCACGGCCAGCGTCGTCCGCACGAAGCCGGCGGATTATCACGGCGTGACAAACCTCTTAGCCCAAGCCAGCCAGCAGATGACTACACCTAGCGAGGCAGCAGCCCACGCTACCCCAAGCCATGACGCGGCGGGCCTCACCCCGGGCCACTCGACGCTGCGCGTGTTTATGCCCACTCCTTCTTTGGCAGCGGCGTCGAGCACGCGGACCGCTTTCGGAGCCGAACCCGAGCCAGCCACCAGCGGCGGTGCCTGCTGCGGCTGCTGCTGCGGGACGCTCGCTCGGGCCAGCGCCGACACCTTGCTTGGGCCAGCGGCAGGACGGGGCGCCTCCTCGACCACCACCACCCTGCGCGGGTGAGCGCGTGCACCATGCAAGGGTCAAGGCCTCAAGGGTGGGTATGTTCTCCCCTGATCTGCACGCAATGCCGATGCCCAAAGGTGGGCGGTTTACAGCACTTGCTCCACCATCTCCTTGCTCCCCTACGTGCTCGCCCCGCCTGCGTTTCAGGGCTGCGAGCGCCTGCATGCTACCGCATGTACGCAACTTACTTTAGGGCCTCGCTGAGCAAGGTCTGCGACAGCGCGACGCGCATGGAGCGCACGCCCCGACTGCTGCTGCCGGGCTCGTCGCCGCCAGCGGCAGCGGCAGCAGCGGCCGCCGCCCTGCTCCCGCCTTGGGCAGCTTCGCCGCCCGCCACCAAATGGCCGACGTCAGCCGCGGTGCCGTCCAGGCCGTCACCCAGCAGCCTCCCGGCAGGCACGTCCTCGTTCTCGAACCGCGAGGTCAGCAGCAGGCTCCCCGCGCCGCCGCTGCCGCCGCCATGCGGCCCAACGCGCCTCCGCGCCTCCGCCGCCGCCGCCGCCAGCGCCGCCACGCTCTGCACGCTGGCGTGCGATTCCAGAAGCGACTCGCCTCGCGCCGCCGCCTCCGCGCCGCCACGCTGCGTGAACAGCACCGCAGGCACCGTGGGCGCCGCCGCCGCCGCGGCGGCGGCGGCGGCGGCGTGGCCGTTGCTGCTGGCACCGCCGCCGCCCGCGGCGGCGGCGGTCTGCGGCGGCGGCGGGTGCGTCAGCAGCGCCAGCACGGGCTGCAGGCGCAGCGCGGTGCGTGCGGCCAGCAGGTCCTGAGCAGCGTCCAGCAGGCCGCGGACCAGGTGCGGCAGGCTGGGGGCCAGCGGCAGCGCGCCCAGGTGGCCCGCCATCTGCGCGCGTGGCGCCAGCCGGAGGAGGAGGCGGCACAGCAGGTTGAAAAATGGTGTGAGCTAGCAGCCGTTGAGCGCCGGTACGGTAGGAAAGTAGCGGCGTAACGTTTGGGAATGAGAAGCCATGACGACATGCGTGCAGGGCGCCATCCGCTACCGGACGTGCGGTACATACGGCAGCCCCGCAAACCGAGGAAGCAGGCAGGCAAGTTGGCAGCTGCAGGTGCGGCGTGCGGTCGCAACAGCCCGGCGGCGACAGCCCGGGGGCGTATGCGCGTGCGTGTGCGCTCGTGTGCGTGTGCGTAGTGTGCGCTCGTGTGCGTGTGCGTGTGCGTGTGCGTGTGCGTGTGCGTGTGCGTGTGCGTGTGCGTGTGCGTGTGCGTGTGCGTGTGCGTGTGCGTGTGCGTGTGCGTGTGCGTGTGCGTGTGCGTGTGCGTGTGCGTGTGCGTGTGCGTGTGCGTGTGCGTGTGCGTGTGCGTGTGCGTGTGCGTGTGCGTGTGCGTGTGCGTGTGCGTGTGCGTGTGCGTGTGCGTGTGCGTGTGCGTGTGCGTGTGCGTGTGCGTGTGCGTGTGCGTGTGCGTGTGCGTGTGCGTGTGCGTGTGCGTGTGCGTGCGCGTGTGCGTGTGCGTGTGCGGTTGTGTGTGCGCTCGTGTGTGTGGTCGTGGGCGGTCGTGGGCGGCTACGTGGACGTGCTTGCACCAGGGTCAGCAGGCGGGTGCGGCCATACAGGGTGGGGGATGAAACACCGATGTGAGGGCACGCACTACGGTACACGCACGCACCAGGGACACGTAGCGCCCGTGTGCGGGGTCGGGGCCGAGCACGCTCACGCACAGCACGCCCGCCAGCCGCAGCAGCTGCCGCAGGTCCGCCGGGCTCAGAGACCGCGCCGCGGCTGTGGCCACGTTGACACTGCTGGCCGCTCCACCGCCGCCGCCTTTTGCGCCTGCTGCCGCACCGCTGTCTACGCTGTCCGTGCCGCGGCCCGTTGGCGGCGGCGGCGGCGGCGGCGGCCTGCGGCGGCGGCCGCCACTTCCATCCATTGTCCCTGTCGCCGGCGCCGCCACTGGGGCTGCCGTCGAGTGCGGCGGCGGGCGGCGATGCGGCGAACGCTGCGAGGCGGCCGCGTCACCGCCGCCCCATGGGCTGAGCAGCAGCGCTGCCACAACCCGACCGCGCATGCGCACAGGCAGCACCAAGACATCTCGCCGCGCCAGCTGCAGCGTCTGCAGGATGCATTGGCGCGTGAGCAAACAAGAACAAACGTTTTCGTTCGCGTGCATATGTGGACTTGACTGCGCGGCATGCATGTATGCATGCATGCACCCGCCGCTAGACTGGGCCTGCTGGCGTTAGATTTGCCCGCCGCTGCCGGCCGCCATGCATGCTACATCATCACCAGTCAGCAGCAGCAGCTGCATGCATGCAGCGCCGTACGTACCGCGTCCGTGGGGCGGTACACAACGGAGCTTGGGTCGGGCGGGCCTCTGCTGCAGCAGCTGCTGTCGGCGCCGCTGCCTCCCGGTGCTTCCAGGCAGCCGTAGCCGCGGAGGATCGCGACCGTGTCCGCCTGGCGATAGATTGGAGGGCGGGTTGGCGCAGGGTCAAGTCCGCGCAACATACAGGTTGCAGAAGGGGAGCGTCCCCTGGTTGCCCTACCTGGTTTGCAGGTGAAAGCGCGATAAATGGAACCCAGATGCATGCCCCACCAGACGCAGCCCCCAGGATGGCGGACTGGTTCAATGGCACTTGTGTGGAACGTCCACGTTCAGCTTCGATTCCCAGGCGTTCCCAGGCGTTCCCAGGCGCTCCCAGGCGTTCCCAGGCGTTCCCAGGCGTTCCCAGGCGTTCCCAGGCGTATTCCGGGAAACGTTGTATTTCCGGTAAAAACCTTTTCCCATTCCACACAAGGCCCCACCACAAGTCTCCTGCGTAGCCTTTCACCTCTCCCCGAGGCGGCTCACCGTCTGGGGCAGGACGCAGGCTCGGCCCCACCCGCTAGCCGCGTTCCCTTCGTCGCCGCACACCACCCAAGACGTGAGGCCGTCCGGTCCGACAAGGGCCAGCCTGGGGGGAGGTGATGAGTGGAGAGTGGCAGTGTAGGCAGTGGCAGCGGATCCATTCCATGGAACGCACGGATGAAGCAACTCGAAGCCCAATCAAGGATGCGCGCGTGGCCCAGGGATGCAGAATCCCAGCCAATGTACAGTGAAGCCAGGTCTGAGCTTCCAGGCATGCCTCCACTGGACACGTGGCCTGCTGTCTCCCTGCCATGACTAAGCCGTGAAATGTGATCACCCCACCGTGCGGCTCCCACGAACGCTCCGACGACTTGAAGGCACTCCTCGCAGTGTGCAAGCCACGACGTGCTAGTTCCAAGCCCCAACAATTGGGAAACTGCTCTTGAAACGGCCTGTAGGTTTCATGCGGAAGGCATTCCCGTTTGCAGTCGCCTTACTCGGCGATTCAGGTCTACCTATCGCCTCGAAGTTTACCTTGGCTAACTGCGGGCAAGCCTCGCTAGCTCCGGAGGGCCCCACTTGCAAACCAGCATCGACTCCTGTCGTTTTCCTCCCAACAGGTTCTGTCGCCACTGCTCCAGGGCCTTGTGTTTCAACAAACCTATCTGATTCCGCAGAAAAGCAACAAAAGGCGTTTCTGCAGGCTGGCCCCATATTATAAATTTCGAGCACACTCTGTTCCGCGTTGGAACACTATCCCAATGATATCACAAGTGATAACATGTCATTTTAGACCCGTCCGTGAAACCTGCAGGCGACATTGATCGACGTGTATGCACTGTCCGCTGCCGAGATACAACGATACCGGTGTCACTAAGCTTGTATAGTATTTGCATACACATGTGCAGACGCAGCCTACAATGAACGGCAGCAATCCGACATTGATCGACCAGGATCGACATCGCTGCGCCCAGGCCGTGGCCCAGGCGGCCCGGCGGCTCCAGGCGGCCCCAGCGCCCAGGCGGCCCCAGCTCAAACCACACCAAGCCATAACGATCAACGCTCATTGTGAGGTCCACGATCTAAGTCCCCCCCCCCTCGGCAGAATGATGGGGAGCGGGGCAGCGGTCCCTTTGGTCCGGCGGGCCCGCAGGTTGTGGTGTAGGTGGCGGTCGCTAAGCGTGCCAGCGAAACCTTCCCTAGTGCGTGGGTGGTGGTAGGACCAGGCAGGTAGGGCATGGGATTAGAGTGGCATGCATTCGCGTTCGCGTTTCGAAAGCACTTCGCTATGCATTAGGTGACAGATGAGTTCCTTGACCCAGCGAGCCCTGCTGCTGGTGCGGTAGCAAAGACTGTGAGACGCGGTTACTGTACCGATGCTTTGCTGGCTGGCCGCGGGAGACGCATCGACGCAGCTCACCTGCGAGCCCGCGTGCGTGGCGGTGTGCGTGCGTCCGTGGCGGTCGGGTGCTGCTGCCTAGTATGCCTAGTTAGTATTAGAAGAGAGGAAGGTGGCGTGTCTCTCACTCCCTGGCCCCATCCCAATCAACCTTCACACCCCTTTCACGCCGGCTTGATGCACTCAAAACCTGAACGGGAGGGGAAAACTTCACGGGAAAACCCCGTTCCCGTCTTACCCCGTCGTTCGCCAGTCGCAAGCCACACTTTACTTCGCCATTGTCGTGACACGCTGCAAAACGTTGTTTGCGTGAGCCAATGTGGGGTGCTTTATAATAATTCACGGACCGCCCATCACATTCAATGTAATTCTTTGCTTGCAGTTGGTAATAGGGTTCACTGATTGTTTTCCGACTCGGAACCGAGCGTCCATTTAATTGGGCCCCACGCGCTAACACCAAAGTTAAATTGGGATACATTTACACCGTGTTGTAAGCTTCAACTCGAACGCGGTGACGCTGCAGCAGCTTCAGATCTTTTACTCGGGTCAATTTTCTCCTGCACAATGCTCTAAGTGTGGTCGTGGGAAACGAACGTAGTAATGCACGAAAGCGCATACCCGAACCGTGACGCGGATAACAGAGCGAGCGCTAAACCTGCAAAATTGCGAGCAGCTGAACAGAGTTGAACAAATGGACAGAAGTCGGAGACGAAAATGGAGCGAAGCGGAGACGGACTGCGTTGCACACTGGCACGCGCAACTCGGAAACGCTTGGTGAGTGACGCGGCTTGCTTGGGGGTTTGGTGCTTGGTGGGGGTGGGGGATTGACGCTGTCCGCACTTGGGTCAGCACGGCGGGGCCAGCAGCAGCAGCGCTCGAGTGACGAAGAGATCAAGGGCGGCGGGGTTGCCGTGAGCTTGGCCGTGAGGGCACAGGGCGATCGGGTTATCCGCCGAAGTCTTGGGGGGGGGGGGGCGCCGCTGCGGGAGTGTCGATAGGGAGTGCACCCCCACACTTGTTACTACGGTATGTAGCTACACGCGCACTACGGTACTTGCTCACATGGCTTTACGTGCGCCCATGCGCCTGGGCGTGGCCAAGCACGGCTTTGTAGGGCAGGAAAGAGTTGCCGTGAGGGCACAGGGCGATCGGATTATCCGACGACGTTTTGGGGCCGATGATGAGGAAGTGCAAATAGTGCAAATAGGGCGTGCACGCCCACACTTGCTACTAGCTACACACCGCACTACGGTACTTCCTCATCACGTGGCTTTAAGCCCATGCGCTTACTTGTTGCTGCCCGTTCGGTTGCCCCTCGACACCCAGGTCTGCAATTGCACGCTACCTCCGTACACGAACCGATGGCGATGTCAAGAACAGTAAGTCCGTTGGCTGGGGTGCGGTGGCCAGGGCCCGTGCATGCAGGGCGGCTGAACTGTTTGTTGTCCTGGGCCCCGTGCAAAATCACTTCGCTTGCGTGCTCATTCTACCTACCCCTGCTCCTGCAACCCTGCCGTCAACCCAACTACAATCTCGCCCACGTCCGGTGACATCCCTACAGTTTGTAAGAGTGCGTGTTGCGGTAGTAGTAGTAGTAGTAGTAGTAGTAGTAGTAGTAGTAGTAGTAGTAGTAGTAGTAGTAGTAGTAGTAGTAGTAGTAGTAGTAGTAGTAGTAGTAGTAGTAGTAGTAGTAGTAGTAGTAGTAGTAGTAGTAGTAGTAGTAGTAGTAGTAGTAGTAGTAGTAGTAGTAGTAGTAGTAGTAGTAGTAGTAGTAGTAGTAGTAGTAGTAGCAGTAGTAGTAGTGTTGCCCGTGCGTCCAACAAGCCTCATCTCGTGCATGTGCTCATCAGCCCCAGCTCCCTGCCTGTGGAATGAGACTGCAGATCGTGGATGGTTCCATGCAAACGCGTCTCTTACGTCTGTTGCGTCCACTTATCACAGACGCGTAACTACCTTCCTCACTGTGCGCGTGTGTGCGCGTGCGCGTGTGAGCGTGCGTGTGCGCGTGCGTGCGCGTGTGCATGCGCGGGCGGCGGGCGGCGGGCGGCGGGCGGCGGGCGGCGGGCGGCGGGCGGCGGGCGGCGGGCGGCGGGCGGCGGGCGGCGGGCGGCGGGCGGCGGGCGGCGGGCGGCGGGCGGCGGGCGGCGGGCGGCGGGCGGCTGCGTGGCTGTAGTGGCTGGCTGTGTGGCTACCAACCGTTCTTCTGCTGTGTGTGCCGGCCGATCACGCAGCGCAGTCCACAGCTGCATCCGCTCCAAGCCCGAGAACAGCAACCCACCGCGGCACGTGCTCCTGCGCGCCTATGCCCAGGCCATGGGCGGCAATGTCGTCTGGGCATTCTGGGAGTAGCCATTTGGGCAGGCGGGTGCTGGACACGTACTCGGGCGGTAAATCATCTGCGGCAGTGGCGTCCATGACTTTGAAGTAGCCCCCGTGTGCTACGTGTGCCCCACGGGCAACGTGCTGCATAATGATGCGGACTGCACGGTTGTGTCGACTGATGTAAGGATTGCTCATGTGCTTGTGTTTGCAGCCGCCAACCATGTGTCCCCCCGAGTCAGGGTGAGAGCACGCACGGGGGCAGGGGGCGACTTCGGCCGTCCCTGGGGCAGCGCGTGGCTGTAAGCGACGCTGGCCGGTCAGAGAGAATCCGCACTGTGCCGCCAGTTTTGCGTTCCACAGCTGTCCATATAGGTCGTCGAAGCAGCGCTTGAGTTTCTGGTGGCGCCCTTTGGTGCTGCGGAGGGTGCGAGTGCTGGAGCGGATGTCCAGATAGACCGGGCACCGCTTTGGCGACGAATTCGTTCGTGTAGCCGGTCGCCACGCCGGGCGCCATGCTCGTTTGGATCCCGCGGTTGAGGTCGTTCACGTAGTGTCCCGCGTTCGGCTCCTGTGGCCAAGGGTTGCTTATAGGCTTTGCGCAACCAGAAGTAACTGGCCCTGGGATTATTGTCCGCCGTCTCTTTGCAGCCACTTGGCGTCTGTAGGCGCCTTGTCATCGGCCGCTTGTACCCTTTTTCTACCTTGCGTGGAGGAATAAGTAAAGAAATGGATACGCCTTTCCGTAAGTCAGGGCGTGGATTAAGGGAGCCGACGAGGTGAGAGGCAAGCCTCATTACTCGTCTGCTACCGGCTAACTGCGGCGACCCCGAGCAGCGGTGCGCAGCGCTGGCGGCGGCGCAGGCCCAGCAGTTACAACCGCAACCCCGCCGGCTGTTGCACCAGCCACTACAGCATCTGCCGCAGCAACCACAGCCGATGGACGTTGTGGAACGGGAGGATGGCATGAGGGGAGGCGGCGACGCGGCGGCGGGGTCATTCTCGCACGACTACACCGCGGATGCAGTTGCTGCTGCTGGAAAGCGGCCGCTGCAGACTCAGCAACAGCAGCAGCCGCTGCGGCCGCTGCAGACTCAGCAACAGCAGCAGACGCTGCGGCCGCACGCTGATAGAATGTGGGGAAATGATGTTGTGATGACGGGGTCTGGTGCCAATGCTGCTGCCGCTGCTGATGGTGCTGCTGCTGTCGCACCACCAGCTGCCGCTGTTGTGGCACTGCTGCAGCGTCACCACCGCCACTGCCAGCTACGCCAGCAGGCATACCCAGCTGCTGCTGCCGCCACCGCCACAATGCCCGGCGCCACCAGCGCTGCAGGCGGCAGCAAAGGCTGCGGCGTCAAGCGGCAGCACATCGCGGTCATGTCCGGACCAGCAGCAGCGTTGTCTGCAGCGGCGGCGGCGGCGGATGATGGTAGTGGTGGTGGTGCGGCTGCTGATGCTGCTGCGGCGGCGGCTGCGGCTGGTCCCGCTGCCAGGGATGATGCTCGCGCGGCGTCCGCCCGCGGCTTAGCCAGCGGTGGAGAACTCGGTGGGCGTACGCATGCCGCCCTTCTCGCCTGCTGCCTCTCAAGCTTCGACAGCGGCAGTAGCAGCAGCATCGCCAACAGCGGCAGTAGTGGGAGCGGCACGCGCGGGCTTTGGGACACCACCATGGCCCCGCCGGGTGATGCCGGCGCGTCCCCGCCGGCTCCGGGTGGCCGGGTGCTGACTGCTGCTACCGCTGGCACCCAGTTCAGCGGCGGTAGAAGGTCAGTGCCGGCAGTAGAAATGGTGACTGGCAGCGGCGGCGCCGACTTTTGGAACGGCGGCAGCGGCGCGCTGCTGCTGGCTTCGTGCCCTGCAGACAGCAGCCGGTCGTTGCTCGGCGTGCCCCAGTCTTCACTACTGCGTTCGTCATCGATGGCGGCACCACCCACCGGCTCCTGGATTGCTATGTCATGCCCCGATCTTCAGCCGCCGCAGTGGCAGCAGCAGCACCCGCAGCAGCTGCAGCTGCAGCCGCAGCAGCTGCAGCCGCAACTAGCAAGATCCGCAGCAACAGCAACGGCAGCAAAAACGTGCGGCGGGGCGGCTGCTGCTGTAGCAATGCACTGCACGTGGTCAGTACCGCACACGGCGGAATCGGATACAACGGGAGCGCCGCAGGGCGAAGTAGGCGAAGTTGGCAGTCCGACTGCCTATCGGGGAGGCTTCACAATGCATCCGGCAGCGGCGACGGCATCGTCACCAGCAACCGACGGCGTCAGTGGTGCGACGGGAATTGGCGGGGCGCTGCGGTCGTCCTACGGCCTGCTGGCTGCACCGGCGGATGCCCCTGCGCCGGACGCGTTTGCAGCCGCCCCCAGCTGGGCCGTTTGGCAATCCGCGCCGCCGCCAAAGCAGCCGCAGCACCAGTGGCAGGGAGCTGCCGGGCCATCAGCAGCAGCCGGAGCTAGCTCAGCGGCGTCCTGCTTCGGAGCCGTCCGCAGCCCGGCGCTCATCATGCCACCGCCTGAGGCGGTTCCCATCACCGCGACGACCGTTCGCCTGGAGCAGGAGCAGTTGTTGAAGCAGCAGCCGTTGGCGGCGCGTGAGGCCGCAGCAGCTGTGGCGGCAGCAGCAGCCGCAGCGGCGCGTGGCAGCGATTTGGGGCCCCTACTTCGCGCATCGGCGGCTGTCGGCGCGGCGGCTGTCAGCGCGCTGGGCGGCGGAGTAGGCGGCGGAGGCGGCTGGGGTGGGCCGCCGCCGCCGCTGCTGCTTCAGCCGACGCCGCAGCCCATGCAGCCTGATGCGGCGGCTGCTGGAGTAGTTGCTGGCGGAGGCAGCGCGGGCTGCCGCCGCGGATGGAACGCCGCCGCGCTGGCCGACCCCGATATCCGGGTGTTGGAGCAGGACGATGCGGCGCTCGAGGCCTTCCTGGCGGAGGAGTTCGGAGAGGAGCTGCGGCGGCAGCAGTTCCGCCGCCGGCAGTAGCTGTGGTAGCTAGCGGCGCTGCTGGTTTCACTGGCAGGATCGAGCGGCATCAAGCCGCCAGGCATCGGCATGTGTGCTGTTAGGGCGGTCCACGGAGCGTGTCTTGTCTCGCAACTATTGTAAACGTACGTACACGACAGCTAGCACGGCGCGTTCGTCCCATGGTGCGAAGGAGCAGTTCCGTGCTAGGCCATGGATTGCATATCGGTTGCAGCGGATACGCGGCATGCGCGAATTGGCAAACTAAAAGAATGTGCCGCTGACTGCCAGGCCATGTGGCGGCGATGGTAGTTGGGGGCTGGCATTGCGCGCGGCAGGTCTCAATCAATGTTTGTGGACTTCAATTAATGTTGCTGGAGTTTAGACAATGAGCTCTGCATGTGTCTAGTGAATGTGTTATTGCTTCTGTAACTGCACGCACAACAAGCGCAACATGTGATGCCGGTAATGCCGGTTGACATTTACACATCTGCTGGAGGGATTCGGAATAGCAAGTCCGGTGTGCGGCGCTTGATGTGCGCCATTATTGAGGCGTACCCCCGATATGGGCTCAACTTGTTGGAGGGCCTCCCCTTCGAAGAGGCACGTTGTGCGTTCAAGTTTTGTTGGGGGCTCTCCTGCCTGGAATGCCAAACGAGGTATGCGCATGCGACACCCTCTCCCTGGGTGCGCAGGGGGAGACTGCCCCCTATGCCGGGCCCCTGACGGGGGCAAACACATGCTGGGCAGCTGCGCCCACCCCAAAATGAAATCTGCCTATATCGCCCGACATAACAAGGCGGTGCAGCGCATCGCCAAAGCCATTAGCAAGGGCCACCACGGTGGCTGCATACTCTACACGGACGCCGGTAGGACGCGGGTGCCGGCCTACCTGGCTCCTGCCCAACACCCCCGAAAGCATCAGAGCGAAGGTCGTCCACGCGCCCAACTACACGGGCACATCATGTTTGCAAGTCAAGCAGGTGTAGCTAGCTGCACGCCCATGAAGCCGGTGCACATCTCGCACATAAACACACACGAACGTAACTGTGCGCGCGCGCGTGTTCAGCGGCTTTGGTCCATCTGGTTGTTTTTATTTTAACCCACACATTAACGGCTGCCAACTATGCCCACCCCCTCTTCCGCGCCACGGCCACATTGCCACGCTGCGGCGCTGCCCTACATTAGCGAAGCGCTTGCTACATTGCATACATTGCAGTGGCCGCTCGCCATGCCGATTTAATCACACATGTGCCCGCGCTGCCCAGCCCGCCGCTCTAACGGTCTCGACGGGCCTCGGCATGCCTTAATCTTATGGGTTTGCGCCGGGCGTGCTGATATACGCACACGCACGCCCCCTCCTTCCCCTTACAATTTCTCCTTGCAGCACTGATGTTTCCTTACGGGATTGGTTCACAGTAACCCCTCCTTCCCGCTCCGCGCCCCCGCAGTAGGCACCAGCCGTCCGCACATAGATCCAGGCATAGAGTTGCACCGCCGCCACCGCCACTCAGCGCTAGCGCGGCGGCAGGAAGACTGTGTCGGCGGGTGTCGGCTGTAGCGGCTGCAGCGGTTTCCATTGCGGCGGTGAGCCGCCGGTGGCGGCTGCAGCGGCTGCAGCCGGGGCGTCCGTGGCGGCTGCAGCGCTTACAGCGGCCTCCACTTCTGCAACAGCCCGTACTCGGGCGGCAGCTCCCCGCCCGGCCCCAACTCAAAGGTGCCGCTTGCGCCGACTCCCGTCGGCTCGCCCTTCGCACGCTCCGCCGACGGCTTCAAGCTTGCCAGCAGGCTGCCTGCCACAGCTGCTGCTGCAGGTGCCGCCGCTGCCGCTGCTGCACCGCTGACCGCATTGGCTGAGCTGGCGGTGCACCTGGGCGGCGGCTTGTGGCTACTGCTTGGAAGCGGCCCGCCAGCGCCGGCTCCGCCACCGCCCGGGGCCATGGCGGCGGGCGCGGTGGCGGCGGCGGCGGGCGCGCCGATAGCGCAATCAACACGCGGCGGCAGCAAGCCCCTGCCGCTGCCGCCACCGCCGGCGGCGCTTGCAGGCAGCGACGATGGCGATGGCGAGAGGCTGATGGGGCAGCCTGGGGCGGCCAGCTGCGGCCGGCTGCTGGCACTGCCGGCGGGCAGCAGCGGCGGCGGCACGCCTTCGCTCCCCCAGCAGCTGTCAATGAAGTCCGCATTCCCCTCCGCAGATGCTGCCGCCCAACCACCCGCCGGCCACCCAGCCGCGCTGGTTGCTTCCGGCAACAACTGCTGGGGCATGGATGCCGGGTGCTGCTGCTGCGCGGGCGGGCGCGCTGTCTGTGAAGGCTGCTGATGCCGCGGGAAGCAGAAAGCGGCTTCGGTAGCGCTCGCCGCGGCTGCAGGGTTGTGGCGGGAGTCCCACATGCCGCCGCCATTGGTCCCGGGCACTGCAGCAGCAGAGGGCTGCAGCTGCAGCAGCGCGGCGGGTCCGGAAATGCAATCCACCGAAGCTGCTGCGTCAGCCACCTCTGCGTCGTGAGAGACTGCAGTAGCGCCCGCCGAAGCCGCGGGCGCCGCTGCGGCGGTGCGCCGCCGCGAGCCCACCACCAGCAGCTGGTCGAAGCGGGCAGCCATCTCGCCGGCGCAGGCACCGCCGCGGCCGGCCGCGGCTGCAGTTGCGGCCGCCGCCAGCACCTCCACTGGGCTGGGCAAGTGGCGGGCGCCGGCCGACACCTGCTGCGGCTGTGGCTGTGGCTGCAGTGGCAGGCCCCATGCGGCCTCGAACCCCGAGCCGCCGGCGGGGCCGGAGCCGTGCATGGCAGCCGCCGCCCCTGTCTGATGGTGCTGCTGCTGCTGTAGCGTCTGTTGCTGTTGCTGCTGCTGTTGCTTACTGGGGTGCTGAGCGCCCGCCGTCGGCCAGCCGCCTCTGCACCCGGGCCGTGGCTGCGTGTTGCTGGGGCCGCCGAAGCCGCAGCTGCCCTCACCGCCGCCGCCACCGCCGCCGCGGCCCTCCATCCATAGCTCGGGGTGGGAGGTGAGCATGAGGTCTCCGTCGGTCCCCATGAGGTCCGGCAGCTGCTGTGAGACAGATGGAGCAATAAAACACTAGTAAAACACGCGAGCCAGCATGCTTGCAACTTGATGATCATGCATGGCAACTCTATCTCCAGCTATCTCCGCCTCGCCATGTATGTTCCCACCAGGTGCCCACACGCGCTCCACTCCATCTGGAAAACCTGGCACCGCTCTATCCGAGAGCCACACAGGAGCGCTGGTGCTGGGGCTAGTGCGCGTCGCACCTCGGCTGCGCTGGGTTCCTCCGCCCGCCTCAGAATGTCTTCAATGCTGGGAGCGTGTGCGCAGTCTGCAACCACCGTCCAAACAAGGGTTCAGCCGTCTGGGCATGTAATTATGCAAACTATATATCTGGAGATGTGTCTGAAAATGAAAATGACAGATACGCGTGGATGGGATCTAATGGCTTTGGGAGTGCTGGCGCGAGGCACTCTTGTTGCCCTGGTTGTTGCCCTCCTCTAGCCCTGCCCCCGCCCATGCCACTCCCCCTGGCTGCCCCCCGCCCCCATCCTCCCCTGCCCGATGCATCGGGTCTCGGGGTGGTGCCACCTAGCGGCTTACCAGACGCCTGCTGCATCTCTAGCAGGGCGAGGCCCTCAAAATCGCCAGCCGTGTCGCCAGCCATGTCGCCAGCCCGGACAAAACCCTGCGCGCAGACCATCGACAGTTTACCGGGCGTTCCGGTGAATGATAGTGAGAGCAGAGGCCGCGTGTTGTGGGGGCATTTCTAGCTTGAACGGAAGCTTAACACTTAACGGCCCACACACACCGGCGACAACTCGCATGAATTCTTATTTCGATATCTGGATGATATTACCTGTGAGACTAATTAGTGAGCGCCACGTCACTCAAGGCGAGGTGCAATACAACGCCGAAAGAACCTGGGCCGCCGCTTTGCTTAGCACGTTGACTACACATGTAACTTGCGCGGATGTCATTATCCGTGCCCTGTGATAAGTACACTGCAATATTCGCCCGTCGTCACAAGTCCGGCATCGACCGCAATACTTAATTCGCTATTACAGTTGGACGTCGATTTACTTTATGAGTTAACATAAATGCTCAGTATGATGCCGTATCCACCGCTCGCGACTTTGGATGGCGGCCCTGGCCGTGCCCATGTGAGAGGGGGAGCGTGCGCGAGCCGGGGTTCAAGATCCCTGTGTGTGGCAGCTTAAGCCCTACATTGCCGAAGCTGATCGGCACTTGCAGCACTAGCGGCACGCGTGCGGGAAATCGTGCGGGGCTTTTAAGGTCACGGCCGTGGCCCGAATGACATCTTGAATCATGTCTTGAGTGACATGGGAGTAAGACAAGGCACGCAAGTTTCTCCATGCGTGCCTTGTCCTACCTACCCCTGAGCACTCTTTTGCTTGCAGATCCAGGTCGTCAGGCACACCCTCTGCGGTACCAACTGCTTACACGTGTTGGCGCATACCCTAGCCGCCAAGCCACGACAGCAGATCTACACCTGAGCGGCACATGCAACTGCCGCAACTGCCTGCCAACACATGCAATCTCACCTGACCTACCCTGCAGCAACATCTAGCAGCCGCAACTGGCAATATACCTGCTTTGGCGGTTGTATCAAGCGCATTCAGCCTAGCAACTCGTGGTGCACACCTCTCTTCAGCCTTGATTGACAGCGCGACTAGCAATGCCTCTCAGTGGGCTCTGTCAGGAGTGGGCTCCCTCAACCAACGTACCGTAGTCTTGGCATATGCGACAACCACACATAACGCCAATCATTGTTGTGTTCACTGCTGTTCAGATGGGACGTAAAATTAAGCAAGGCTTGCTTTATCGCAGGTGCATTCGGCTTCGACAAGCAATAGCCGTACGTTCCGCCCCCTCGCGAGGTCAGGCCAAGCCCAAGCACAACGCGCAGGCTCAAGCGAGGGGTGCACGCGCTCACGGCTGTAGACAAAGCCGGGCGCAGGACAGGTGCAACTGCAAACGCACACGTAGTTGCGGTTGCACACCCATGCGCATGCATTTTAGCTCTTTCATTCCACCATTTGGGCACCAAGCGAGCCCACAGCCGCCAGTTTGCAAGTCCACTGCACACCAAAACGTCCAATGTGCATAAATGGTATGCGGTATACGCCACCACCACCCGCATGCTGCAAAGCGCGAGCCTACCACATGCCGCAGGCGCCAGCACATGTATGCACTACCCAACATTGCACTTGCGTGTGCATTTGCATTCACACTCGCAATCATTTCTTTGCAAAGAAGAAGTGGACGTGGATGAAGACCATCCAAGTGTCCGCCCCCCTTTCCCTGCCCCACATGAGCGGCTCGGCCAATGCCATGCTTGGGCAAATGCCAATGCGATGGTGCCCCTCCAGGGCCTGGAATCATGTCCAGCCCGATAGCATGCTGCTCCAATACAATAGAACTCCAGCCCGGATAGCATGCTGCTACAAGCAGGCTGAAGAACGCCTCCCAACCCCCGCCGACACCCACACACAAAATGTGTTCACCACTTCACTGCTGCTCCAGGGATGCCGGTATCAACCTGTATGCCATCTGTACGGCCCGCCGTCCGCGCTGCCACGCGTGCGGCCAGCCACAAGGCCGCCAGGCGCCATCCATGCACCTTCCAAGCAAACTAGCTGCACTTCCCGCTGCATTGCCATCAATCCAGGGTGTTGTGGCCGCAGTAGTGGGCCGGTAGCTGGCAGCCCAGCAGCCACGGCAGCCTGTGATGGACAGAACAACAGGATGGCAGAACACAGTTTCATGTGCATTTTACAGACCGTCTCTGGCTTCATGGTAATAAGCGGTCAGGGTGACAACGAGCCAGGGTAAGTGAGGCTGCCCGCCGACTCATCCCCGACCCGATCGCGCACAAGGGTTGTGCCATACGCTCACCCGCCCCTGGAAGGAACTGCAGCAAGCTCCCCTCAAATTGTGCGCGTGCGGCGCAATTGCTTAACACAAACTGCGCCTGCCGTACGCGGGCCAACTTGAATATGGCCGGGCTTCCTATGCTGCCTCTAATGCTCCGTCCAGCCGGCAGCCTGTCTCTCTCGACCTCGGGCTGGGTGGGCGGGCAAAACGCAACAACGGAACAATACGGCTCCAGCGTAGGCCAGGCGCAAATTAGCGTCTACGCAAATGGACTTGCGACAACGCGGTTGCCTCTGCGCTCGGTAGGTCGAAGATCCTACCGGGAATATGAAGATCCTTATTGGGTTCAGCAAAGAGCGTTACGAGCCGATACTCGATGGTTAAATAAAGTCGGGTATGCTAAGAATTGAACCAGGCAGCGGCTCGTCGACAGGGAGACACTCGCTCGGCACTGGTCGACACCACCGTGTGCCCCCCCCCTGCAGGCAGTTCCAGCCCCCACGGGGTTCGGCGGGTTGCGGGCGGCACAAGTACCCGCGCGCCCTCCCGTCGGCCCCGCCGGCCCCGTCACCGCGGCCGACGTCCAACGTGGCGTGCAGGCTGCGTTCGCCATCATGGGCGCCGCCCTTGCAGAGCAGACGCGCCGCCGGCAGGACGCTGCAGCGGCCGAGCTCGCGGCCTGGCTGCTAGCCGCCGGCTTCCGGGGAGGCTGGGAGGCTGTGACGCCTGAGCTGGTGCTGGCGTTTGTGACCTCCTGGTGGCTGCCCCGTCATCCCGCCCGGGCCTCCCCCGACCAAGCGGCGGGTCCAGCGGCGGTCAAATCCGTGCTGTCGCTGCTCAGCGGCTTCTTCGCACGCCTGGGCCTCGGCAGCGGCTACGATTGCCTGGCGGGCGTCGGCAATCCTTGCGGCAGCGGGTTCGTGGCCGACTTCCGCAAGGGCTACCAGCGGCTGGCGGTCGCCCAGGGCTACCGCGAAACCTCCGCCGTGCCCCTGGCCCCGGCGAAGTACCAGCAGTTGTGCGACCACCTGGCTCGCTGCGTCCTGTCCGCCACCGGCTCGGAGGCCCTGTTGCTGCTGCGTGACCTCTGCCTGGTGCTGTTCCTGTGGGAGACTGCCACCCGCGGGCACGATGCCGGGCGCCTGGGCTTAGGCGACTTCCTGGCGCCGGCGGTGCCCCTCGCGGCCGCCGGCCCCCTGGCCCCTTGGGCGTGGCCTGTCGCCGGCGGGTGTGCCCTCTTGTTGTCCCAGCGGGGCACCAAGACCTACCGGCTGCAGCGCGCCCCCACGGTGGAGCTGCGCCCGCTGCCGGGGGCGCCGCAGCACAGCTTCGTACGCACGCTGGCGTACTACCTGGAGTGTTGCCGCGCTAGCGGGGTGGGCGTCCGGGACCTCCTCTTCCGGCCGTGGAAGGGAAGCGGTTTCGTGGAGGAGCCACTCAGCAGCGCGGCGCTTGGAATGCGCCTGCGGCGGCACCTGACGGCAGCTGGGCTGTACGCCGGCGAAACGGTGCACAGCTTTAGGCGGGGGACGCTACAGGCCGCCGAGGCGCGGGGGGCGCCGGCGGCTGAGCTGCACGGTCTGGGGCAGATTCGTAGCCCGGCCGTGCTGCAGCGTTATCTGGACCCTGCGCGGCACCTGACCGCCAGCGTGTCCCGTTCTTGAAGAGTACGGTGGTGCGGGTGGCCGAGGGTGATGTTTCGGTAGCGGGCGGGACTGGGTGACGAGCGCGTTGCTCATCTGGGCGAGTGGTACGTGTCGCGTGCCTGAGGGTGTCAAAGCGGTGATGTGCCCGGGCTACTGCACGTCAAGTGCGTCTGCGGGGTGGGTGGGTGGTAGTTTTTCGTGCTTGCGTGTCTGCGCTGGGCGCTACGCTAAGCCTGGAGCGGCTTGCCTTGTAACGGGCAAGCTGAGAAGAGAAAGGATGCGTCGCTCTCGCCTCGGTTTACAGTTCGCGATGGCGTCGTACTCGTTCCCCATGCAGCGTTCGCCCCTCCTTTTCTCTCTCACTTAAGTATCGCTCATTGCTTAACACAAACTGCGCCTGCCGTACGCGGGCCAACTTGAATATGGCCGGGCTTCCTATGCTGCCTCTAATGCTCCGTCCAGCCGGCAGCCTGTCTCTCTCGCCCGACCACTATGCCGTGGGCATCACTACTCCGCGTCGCTGCCCTCTCCCTCCGACTCCTCCTCCTGGTCAGCCAGCCCATAGTCCGCGTAATACTCTTGGCTACCGATAACCACCAGCCGGGTGCGGACGTAGGGGTCGACGCGCGGCTTGAGCCGCCAGTATCGCGCCCAGCCCGCCGCCAGCCCCAGCCGCGGGCTCCAGTTCCAGCGCAGCGGGCCCTCTTCCGCGGCGCGCACCTCTGCCCAGGCCACGCACGACCACACGCATTCGTCGCCGGCCGGGCGCGCCAGGCGCGGGTTCACCGCCACGCCCATGGGGGGCCACAGCCGCAGCCACAGCTCGTGGCGTTGCGCTTCCGCCGGCCCCTTGTAGATAGTCAGGCGTCCGTGCGTCACGTAGTGCCACACGATGGGCGGCACCCCTCGTGTCAGTTGTCTCAGCTCCTCCAGCGTGGGCCCCTCTCCCGGCTCGGCCTCGTACGTCACGTCGTCCAGGTGGGTGCGCAGGGTGTGTGTCTCCTCGGCCCACTTCGGGTGGGGGAAAGGTTGCGCCAGTGGGTCGCGGGGCCAGGCGGGTTCCGTGGCACCGAAGGTTACCTGCGGCAGCGCGCAGCAAGTGCCACCCCGTCAGCTCTTCATACCTACCGGTCCAACCCCGTGTTGGCTTGCCCCGGTGCCGACCTCCTTCGGCCCGCCAACCTTCTTACCATACGATGTACCAAGCGTAAACGGCGTAACCCGGGGCCTTCCACTTCCGCTGCCCCGCCGGCCCCCGTCGCGTAAAGAGGTCAGAGTTAGGCAGCCGCTTACGAGCCACCGCCATAGTTTTTCGTGCTTGCGTGTCTGCGCTGGGCGCTACGCTAAGCCTGGAGCGGCTTGCCTTGTAACGGGCAAGCTGAGAAGAGAAAGGATGCGTCGCTCTCGCCTCGGTTTACAGTTCGCGATGGCGTCGTACTCGTTCCCCATGCAGCGTTCGCCCCTCCTTTTCTCTCTCACTTAAGTATCGCTCATTGCCTTGGCTCGATCGCACTGCAGGAAAGGGGGCAGAGCCTGGGTAGATGAAGAGACCAGAGAGAGGCGACGCCACCCTTGCTGCTGTGGCGTTGCTCTCGACCAATGTCCCGCACTCCCAAGACATGGACAGCAAGAACAGCGTCGAGCCGCGCGCGAAATCGTGAAGCCCTGCACACCCCTGTGCTCCGTCTACGTGATTGCATGCAGCGAATGTTGGCTATCGGTGCCTATTAATGATAGGCACCGATAGCGCTCTGCGCTCTGGCGAAACGCGCTCGATCAATGTTTTCGAAATCGGGCCAGCAAAACGAAGCATTGCATACATACAATACGCGCCAGCGTCTCATCAATTCAGTATCGTTCATTCATTTAAGAGCTCCGAAAGTTTGAGGGCTCCTTGAGGCCCCTGGCGAATCTGGGACGCCCATCCGGCTCCCCGCTTGCAAACGCATTTCATCCTTATAGCTGACGGTACAGGCATTGCATGAAGCAAACGCGGGCTCATTGTTGCGCATGAGCTATCCATTTTTGTGTGTCCAAACACAAACGCCGGCAAGGCGGATGATAAAATAAAACCTCCGTCGGGAAGACATAAAGCCTGCACCCCTGCGCGACAAACTTAGACAGGATTCAGAGGCTGGGCGACGCGGACACTTAAGGATGTTGGGATGTTGCGCACGCGGTGATGTCGAGTCAGTTCCGGGCCGTGCTCGCGGTAGCTGATACTCAGATAACATGGTATGGTTGTCGCGAGGCCATCAAGTGCGGTGAGCTGTTAGAACCAGTGTGGAAACGTGCGCTGATGTCCAGGATCCTGGCTCAGCATCTCTTGGGATGTCCCAACCTGTTCCTGACACAGGTTCTTTCCCACGTACTATCACCAAAGGACCTTACTACATCTTAGTTCGTACTGCGACCCTGCGTCCAACAGCCCGGTCCGTGACCAGTGATTCCCAGCCCAAGCCTGACCCGCCAGCTCCCCACCATCTGCTAGCCGGCCACAACGCGCTGCCACAGAACAATCATCACACAGCGCCACACAGAGTCCAGGCAACAGCATGCCTACCAAACGAGAGGCACCGCAAAGCCCAAGTTTCATGGTGTCCTGAACTCGGCGGTTAGCTGTCGGTCGCCACCGAAACCGAACCGGTGGGTCCAAAATCGTTGGCCGCCGAGTTGGATACCCCGAACCCCTGGCAAAGCCAAAAACAGTCCTAGCCACGAAGGCCCAACACAGGGCAGCGCCCCAACATCCAGTGCCAAATGCATGATCTTAAGCAAACGGCAACTGAGCTATGCAGTACTACAATGTTGCGGGCCAGGTTGCGGGCCTGTAACTAGCAGCCCCGGCGGCCGCTCACCCCCATGCATGCCCACCACCGCACTGCAACGCTGAATTGGTGACACCAAATTGGTGATTTTCACCAATTTGGTAGCAGAGAACAATGTGGAATGGGGTCTGGGCGGCCGGACGGCCCCCTCTCCCATACAACCCATCACCAATTTGGTGCTGCGTGCCTAATTCCAGCCCCAGCCCGTCACCAATTCTAAAATCACCAATTTAGCGGAGCAGTGCGGTATGCCCACCGACAGTACCAAGTGTTATCTTGGCAGCATCAGATTTTTCTGGCATCCTTGCACGCAAGCTTAAGGCCCCCTATCCATCGAACCGCCAGGGCGCCAGCAAGACACGTTTACCGAAACAAACGGACAGTGAAATCTGCCCCTGCTGCCCTTCCTCTCGCTATCAAATATCACGTTTCGCGCCCCAGTGTGCCCTAGGGTACGCATGGTAACATCAAGTCGCGTTTACCGCCAGTGCCCAAGCCCAGGGGTCGCTAATGCAACCTCTTTATTTTTAATAGACACAAGTGCACAGCCGTCAACAGCCGCCGCAGGAACAGGGTTGCGCGGCAGGGTGCGCGTGCCGTAGCATGCATGATGTCAGTTGCATGCAATTTTATTGACAATGCACAGTGCCCTCCAAAGAAAATCCTCCACGCACTGCTTGATGTCATATGATGTTTGCAGTACGGTACACGCACAGTATCAGGGGTGCACAGTATGTATCAGTGATGAAGCGCGGACACCGCCCAAGCTGCACTTGGAAATCCCCCATGCCAGTTATGTGCAAAACATAGACGAGTCTGGATTCAACCGGACCAACACACGCAAAGATATGTGCAAAACCAGCCACCGCGGCGTACAGACAGGGCTACCCAAGCGCACAGTTTAGGAATACTCCCTCCTTTGCTGCCGGCCGACTTACGCAGCTTTTAAAGTTCATCCTTGCACACGTCAGAAGTACACGTGCTTGAAGTGCTGAAATACCCCAAGTGTTTAGACTAGTTATACAGTACCGTCTCTCCACCACTCATGCGCAATTCCTTGGTTGGCTGCGCCCACCATGCGTCCTCGTGACTGTGCACAGCAGCCGACGCAATACGTGATAATAGTCGCATCGTGCCTAATCCGAAACGCTCTCTTCCCACAGACCCTCTATGCAGTGCTAGCGAGCGCAATACAATGTCCTCCATGCGTTTTTTGCTGTCCACCAGTATTACAACGCTGATACGATCAATAATGCTCTCAGCCAGGCTACTATGCATGCTGCAACAGAGGGCAACGCCACACCCTTTCCCTCCGTTAAGCGGCCTTGTAGCTTCCACTCACTCCGGCGACCCACCGTCCTCGACCTCGCGGCCCATGCACCTGCACCCCAAACAAGTTCCGCAGCCACCCGAGCCAGCATCCTCCGCCTCGCCCCTCACAGTCCCTGGTTACCCTGGTCATCAGGCGGCGTCCCCGCAACCCGGGAAGATGGCCCGAATGATGTCTGGCGGGATGCCCATGCTCGCCAGCGTCTCCGCCAGTCGCGTGCTCCGCTGCTGCGGCGTCAGGCCCGCGAGCGCCTCCTCCTCGGCGGCCTGCTGAGCCGCCACCTTCTCGGTCACCACAGGCGCCAGCGCCTCGGCCCGGATGATGCGCTCGGTGTTGACCAGCTCCTGATGCGGGCATATATGGGGTGTGCGCAAGGATGTTTTTTTGGGGGGGGAGGGTCCAAGAATTCCCGTTCCCAACATTAGTCCGAAGGTAGGGTTTGCAAAGATGGTATCAGGGGGGTTACATTCATCATAAGTTAAGTGGTAAGGGGTGGGTGGGTGGGTGGGTCTGAACACGCGCGGTGTGAAGAAAACCCTGGGGCACTGCTGGGCGAGGTGGGCTCACCCAGTCCCACGCGCCACCCTCTTCTTCGTTCGTGCCGCAAGCAAGCAAGCGAAGGGCGTGCACATGCACGTGCATGGCAGGCGCGCCCGCATCACCGCTCCAACACGACCTGGAGGCACCCATGCGCTGGCGCACCAGCTCGGGTGTGCATTAGAACGCGCACTGCGCGCCCGCACTGTCGCACGGCGCAATGCACCACGGACGCCAGCCAACGCCCTGCGTGCCCTACACACATCACAGCCCAGCGCCCGCCCGCGGCCCGCACCCGCGTGCGCCCACCTCAATGATCTCCCGAAAGCCGGGGCGGTCCTCGGGCTGCGGGCTCATGCAGCGCTTGCCGATGGCGATGATTCCCTCCGCCATCTCCGTCCGGCGCTCATTCGGCCATACCAGGCGCACACGGCCCTCGCGGATGGCCGCCATCAGGGCCGTAGCTGCGGGGCAATAGCAGCAGCAGTAGCATGCAGCGGGTAGGCGCCCGGGTGGATGTACGCCTTACATAACCGTCATGCGTTTTTATCTCCTGTCATGAATGATCACGCACGCGCCTCCATCCGCGCCCCGTACCACAACACTCACTGTCTGTGGCGGGCACGTCGCTGAAGGGCCGGACGCCGGTGAGCATCTCGTGCAGGCACACGCCGAACGACCACACGTCGGAGGCGCGGCTGACACAGCCCCGGAAGGCTTCGGGCGCCTGTGAAAACACACACGCCCAGGTTCACAAATGGAATGCACTACAGTACATCAAACCAGATGCGTACGATGGGACTACACACGCCCAGGCTGGACAAACGAACGTGAATAAACTTGAACGTGAACGCTGCTGCGCACGCACGCACGCACCATGTAGGCAGGTGAGCCCCTGTAGCCATTGCTTCGGCCGTGCACGCCGTCAGCGACCAGGGGGAGCACACGCGCCTGCAGTGCACAACGCAGCCGCCCATGCATTAGCAACACACAGCCCAACTCGTAGCCCCTGCCCCACTGATACAATCCATAACCCTCCCCGAAATACCACGCCCCCGCGCCCGCGCCCGCGCCCGCGCCCGCGCCCGCGCCCGCGCCCGCGCCCGCGCCCGCGCCCGCGCCCGCGCCCGCGCCCGCGCCCGCGCCCGCGCCCGCGCCCGCGCCCGCGCCCGCGCCCACTGCACAGCACGCACCAGGCCAAAGTCCGCCACCTTGGCGTTGAAGCCGCGGCGGTCGTCACGGCTGCTCGCCAGCAGCACGTTGGCGGGCTTGACGTCGCCGTGCACCACCCCCTGTGCGCATGCCGAAGTCACGTACACTTTCAAAAGGCGCGCCATCCACTCGGACAAACGGAAAACAGCAAGCAGCCGTATTGTACCGTACGCCATGCTCGATGTATAGCTTGAAGTTCACGCAAATCTCGCGCACGCACGGCGGGTTACTTTACGTGTATTTGCGTGAGCAGAGTAACCGCCAACTTCCCCGACCTACTGCTCTTTTTTGGCGGTTGTTCCGTTAGGTCTGCATGCGTCGCGTGCAAACCCTGTCGGGCACCCCGTACGGCACGAAGCTCAACCCGGTGCGTGCACACGCACGCACACGCACGCACCATCTCGTGCAGGTGCAGCAGCCCACGCGCCACCTCCACCGCGGTGCGCAGCAGCGCGCGCCGGGCCTGCATGAATACGTTGATAATCGGAATCAGAGGTCCGGTGCGAGGATCCTGGGAGCACGGTCACGCTATTGACGCACGCTGGCAGCTAGATGGGTATGTCTATCGGCACCAGGCCTTGCAGCTACCCACCAGGCGCAGGGTCCACACGTGCGGGTTGAGCTTGAAGGTACCCCGGCGTATCGCGTTGTGCAGCGTGGATTTGTTGCAGAGCTCCTGTTGCATCACGCCGGACAGATACCACGCAAGCACGCCATCGCGGAGTCTCTACATTGCATCGACTATGTGCTTAGCGATACGGTAATGATATGCACACACGCCCCCCCCCCAAAAACAAAATACCCTACCTGCACGAGCACCAGCAGGCGTTGCCCCACGGTGGCCTTGCACTCGTACAGCAGGGCGTGCAACACGGTGACCGGGTTGGGGGCGCTGGCGATGCCGCAGCCGGGGTCCCCAAAGCCATCCCCTGCACGTCCACAGCAAGGACACACATGTCCACACTCAGGGCCGCGGTGTCGTGACTTGCGTGCGATGGAGACGCGGGGCTGTGACAAGCGGCTTTTCACCTGGGTCCACAAGGCAGCGAATCTCCCGTTACAAGGGCCGCGGGGCGGGGTCGCATGCATTCTGCTGATACCGTACGGATATGCACATGCACGCGCGTACCCGACTGCATGTTGGCGATCGGCCGCAGCAGGCGCGGCGGCAGCCTCGAGTCGCGAGCCTGGGCGCCAGCAGGGGAGCTGCGCGTGGACGCACACGGGTACAATCGACAACCCGGGGTGCGATCGTTTGGGATGTGTGTGTGTGGGGGGGTGTCTCCGTAAACGTTGAAGGGCCTACACGCGCCGGTGTGTTCATGGCGGGATTAGCGGATGCTACCAGCGATTTGCAGACAGGGGACACGGAGCGTTTTTGAACTAGCGCCCAGCACGCACACAGTCAATGCAGCTAATACGGTAAGAACAGTCGCCACGTAAACTGAGTGGCACGACCGCCGCGAACGCCCTTGAGTGGAACTCACGTCAACCGGCCGCCGCCACCCTCCAGCCAGTCGAAGAACCCGTGTGTCAGTGTTGCGCAGCGGCTGGTGTAGGTCTGGACCAGGTTGGCGTGGTTGCAGATTATTGGGGCCAGCAGCAGCTGCATGTGGGAGTGAGCGGGTTAGTTCCACGATCGAACACAGTGAGACCGCATGCACAGCAGGTAAAGCAGCAGGTGCAAGGGTGCCACGCAAGGTGCTACACGTGCATGCACCACTCCTCGATCGATCGCCGCACCCACCTCGCTCAGCGCGGAGCTGTCAAGGCTGTCGGTCACCATCACCTTGACCGCGCAAAGCAGCCCATGATACGCGCCTGCACACGTCAGTAAGCCGACACCAGCAGCAGACACACAGCGGGTGAATGAGAAATTGCGTGCAGCTTGAGGACAAGCAAGGTAAGCAAGGGTGAATGAGGCGAACGGCTTCTCAAGCTGAAGAATCCACAGCTTGACTCACCGCAAACTACGATGCCGAAGCTCCCGCGCCTGCGAGCGAGTGCACATGCGTTGGGGCATCACCCACGGATGGAGTGCTGACAGGAAGTAGCCGTTGGTGATGGCGCATGACTAACCATTACTAATTTGTTGCCAGTGCTAGGGCCGCTGCCCCTTGCGTGCGCGAAGTTGTCCTACTGAACCTATACCGGTAATATCGAACAAACATTCTCACCCCAGCTGCTGCTGCGAGAGCTCCAGGCCCTCGAGGATGAATGCCGGGTTGCACTCCACCACCTGCTCCGCCCCCAGGTCCCGCTGCCATGCTGCCAGCAGAAGCTGGTTCGCCGCCCGGGCGGTGATCGCAGCCGCCATCGGTGCCGTTTGTGGCGTGTCCGGTAACAGGGCGTTGCGGCCGCCGGCGGCTGCGCTAGCAGCGGTGGCTGCAGCAGGCACGGCTGAGTTTGGTAGCCCACCGGTTGACAGGGCACCGCCGGTAGCCTTTACGGCCAGCTGGGTCTCAGCCTCAGCCCCTGGCATTTCGACACTTCCGGCACAGCGGTGTGTGGTCCCCGGCGGAGGAGCGAGCACGCCGACGCCATGCGTGGCCACTCGGCCGGGCTCGGGCTGCTGGGAATGCTCCGCCTCGGATGCCGCCGGCCGGCAGTTGGCGGACGCCCGCCCGCCCGCGCCTAGCGCCAGGCTCGTCGCCGAGGAGTCTTGCTTGCCACTGTCAGCGGAGGAGGAAGAGCAAGATATGGTTAGGGCATTCCCGCAAGCGGCATAGCGGCCGATGTGTGCGTGCGCGCATTGAAACTGCGCCCCACCCGGCGGGGCGGGGCCTGAAACTTACCAGCCATTCCCCGACTGAGCTGTTGCCCCGATATGGCCCTGCCGCCCCTTGAAGAGAGCCCGCAGGCACATCCACTGGCTTACGTGACAAACTGGCACTGTCTGAAACCTCGCTGCAATTCAATCCTTTAGCAAGCCTACATGAAACGTTAGGAATAGCTAGTTGAACCGCTAGTCGCCGCGGCAAACAACGACAGTTTCTTTCAGTGGCCTGGTTTCTTTAGCTCTACGCAAACCGCGCTAGCTCCAAGTCAGTGGGTTTTTATCACAGCAATCCTCTTGGAATGCTCGTGGACGGCCGGAACCGGACGAAATGGACTGGGGCTTTCCCGCGAAAGCCCCATTCCGTTCCAAACTGCATGCAAGCGGGGTACGCCATATGCGTGCTATTCATATAGAAGGTATTGCCGACATTTTTGAATGCCAAGTTGATACGGATGTTTCTGCGAGCGTGTTTCCGAGGAAGCCAGTCTTCTGCCGCTGGTCGCGGCGCGGAGCAAGCAGCCGCCAGGTAGGTGCACACTCTAGAAACATATAAGACTAGGTGGTGGGGCCGCCGTCCCGAACTGGGGCGGGCCGAGTTTCAGCTTAATAAGCGACGTCGCCTCGAGTCGTTGTGGGGCGGAGCCTCGATCTTATTCTGCTGATTTGCGATAAGACCACGAATGCGCGACGGGCGAAGCGCCGTCCGTGCGCTGAGTTGATGCAGCTGACAAAACAGTGACACTCCGCTTTGGCCCCCAAACACACAGTGTTGCAACGTCGGGCTCACTGCTTTCAGAGCAGCCAAGCTCATCTCAGCCGTCTCAGACTGCGGGGCGCGCCAGCGCGCCCGTGACTGTCGCCTCGGGCGATGGCGAGCAAGCAGCCCGTGCTGGCGTCGCTCCGGTTGCCGATCCAGCGTTGAGCCCCCCACAGCCACCTGCAGCTACAGATGCACCTCCCGCGGCGCCACAGGAGACGGGCTCCGCTGAGGCGGCAGCTGACAGCGGTCGCGGCGACGTCTCCTCGCGCGACCCAGCCTTCGAAGCTGGGCATGCATCGGCGCCTGCGTCGGCGGCTCCATCACTCGCAGGCGGTGCGTACTCAGCTGGCCGCCTGGTGGTGGCGACACAGTCACCGCCCCAGAGCGCCGGCGGCGCTGCCAGCAGTAGCGCCGCGGGAAGCGCGGGCATGGCGGGCACGGTGACGAACGCACCAAGCAGCACCGGCGCAGTCCCAGGGCAGCCGGCGGCCGATGCACCCACATCCATAGGCGACGATGACAGTGGTGCCGGTGGGGGCGGCAGCAACTTCAACACGAACACGAACGGCACCGGCAGTAACCGGCCGTGCCGGCAGGCCCTGCACGCGTCTCGCTACCGGGAGCTCTCGCCAAGCGAGGTGGCCGAGTGTGCCCCGCATGATATCCTGGACGGCATCAGCCTCTCACAACAGCGGCTCGGGTGCGCGCGTTCGTCTTATACACATGCACGGACGCACACGATGGTTTGATGCGGTTTGGATTAGCTTGGGCTGAATTCACCACAACCGCCCCATCTCACTGACTTGCCCGCGCCTGTGTCCCTGACCTGTCCATTTTTTTGAGTTGCAGGCGTGGCAGCTTCGGCATTGTTACAGCAGGTACAGCACACAGGAACGGGCGCGTCGGTTCGATGACTGGCAACTGAGTGCATTCATGTTCGTCTAAAAATATCTCATGTTGCACCTAAATCACGTTCGTGGCCCCGGCCCTTCTTCGCAACTTGCACTACTCCCCGCGCCATGCCCATTCTGTCTGCAGGCGCGTACAGTGGGCTGCGCTGTGCCGTGAAGATCATGGTGGCGAACGACCTGGACAAGTCGGCGCTGCGCGAGGCAAGTGCGCTGACTGTGCCGCGTGAACAGCTGGAGATGTGTGCGTGTGTGGCTAGCGTGTGTGTCCAAGAACTGTGCAACGTGGTTTTGGGAGAAACTTTACCATCCATCTGTTTGTTAGTCGCCGCTCTGTTCGCCCTGCTGGCCCGGAGGTGGTTTGGTGGAACTGTGTTTATGCATGTGGGGGTTGCGAACATTGCGAACACGAGTTTGTGTCGGAATGGCAATGCCTGTGTGTTGGGATGGGATGGATATACCGCCGTACTGCCGTGCGTGATCCGAACACCATGACTCGTGAAAAGCACGCATTTGGTCATTGGAGCGTGCATGATCACCACGACCGATCTCTGTTTTTGCAGCTGCTGTTGGCTCCCGCTATCAACCACGCGAACCTGGTCCAGACCTACACCAGCCGCTGCGCACGCCTCACCCACGAGTTCTTTGACCGGCTGGAGGGCGTCACCCCCGCGGAGGGCACCGCCGCGGGCAACACCAGCAGGTGGGTGCTGTCCAGGATGTGTGCTGGGCGCCGGAACAGACGAGCCACAAACGCTTTGAGTACGTTCTTCCAAACCTCACCTTGCATGCCTTGGTTGCTCCCAGTTTTGTCCTGCCTGCTACTTCATTTTGTCCTGCCTGCTGCTTCATCCGTGACAGCGTGCCGCAGCGTGATCCCAGCCGGCCGCGGGCGCTGCTGCCCATCCCACTGCAATCTGGTAAGCGCGGGTGGTTGCGTTTACGCCCGTGCGCCGCCCAAGCAAGGCCACTCATACCGCGTAATCCTTAGCCCCAAAGTTTACGAAGTTGCTCCAAACGCACTTTCTCGTGCTCTCTGCCTTCCCGCTTTTTTCAACCCCCCGGGGCCACCCTTGCCGAACTCCCAGGCGACGGCTTCGGCGACCCCGGCTGCGGCGTGGTGACGGCGTCCGACCCCTACCGCGTGCTGCACATGGTGCTACACGACTTCATCGCCAAGACGGAGCAGTACGTGGTCGTCATTGTGCAGGTGTGCACTTGCTTGATTGTGCGCGTGCGCGTGCGCGTGTGTCAGGGCGCGTGCGCGTGTGTCGTAGCAACAGCAGAGTGAGCTAAGTGGGCTGGGGTCGGCATGATTCGTATACTGGCTTTTCGTATCAATGAGATTGCTGCTCCGGCCCACACAGCGCTTACAACGTTGCCAGAAACCATGCATGAGATGACCTGCTGGAAATCCTGCTGCCGACTGCTGCCCCATACCTGCTTGCACACGCAGGAGCTGTGCACCAAGGGCACGCTGCATGCTGCCATCCGCCAGGGCATCTTCCGCCCCAGCGCCACCAACCAGCAGTGGAACATGCGCCTGGCGCGGCGCGCGCTGCTGCGCACGTCGCTGGAGCTGGCGCGGGGGCTGCTGCACCTGCACGACACCGGGCTGGTGCACGGCGACTTCAAGCCCGCCAACGTGCTGCTGGCCAGCAGTCGCGACGACCGCCGCGGCTTCAACGCCAAGGTGGCGGACTTTGGCCTGGTGCGTGCAGGGCACGGGTGGCTGGGTAGCTGCGATAGCTGCAACTGCTAGTGCTAGAGAAAGCATTGCATTGTTTGACTGTTTGGTCATCTTGGGTTTGCACGCGCAAGCGTGCGCCGGCACCCTTCCTTGCAGCCCCATCACCCATTCGGCAGCCCATTTTGCCACGCATGCCACCTACGGTATCTTGCCCATTTTCTGTCATCCCTGCGCTGCAGTTGCACGTGCTGCCTCAGCACGCCAACAGTCTCACGACTGAGAGCTTCGGTTCGCCGGCGTACATGGTGCGTGCGTGTGCAGCAGGGTCCACATCCGGTGCGTGCTCGGTTGCTGCCCGGAGCGGAGCAGCGCCGATGTGAAATCGTACCAAACATTACTTGGAAGCCCTCTTATCTTTCACCGAGCGATTGCCCCTATGCATGTTCAATCAAAACTGTGGCGTGCGGTTCCTCGGGATGTAATTTGCCCCGGAATGCACATGTGTTCTTTTTGATCGCAGGCGCCCGAGGCCTTCCTGGGCAAGGCCAGCAAGGCCACGGACGTATACTCCTTTGGCGTGTGCCTGTGGGAGCTGCTGTGCGGCCGCACGCCCTACAGCGACGCGCGCGGAGGTGCGTGGAGCTAGCTAGCGGGCTTGCTCGGGGCCGCCGCCTGAAAACTCATATGCATGTCTACATGCATGCCCCATGATGCCTGCAAACTCAACTTTAGCTGTTCTGTGCTTTAATTGAACGCAGTGCGCGACTTGGTGGCTGACCTGGCGGCGGGCCGCGCGCCGGCCCTGGTGTGGCCGGATGGCGCGGAGATGGCGGACGGCATCATTGCGCTGGGCCGCCGCTGCATGAGTCAGCGCCCCGAGGACCGGCCCGACTTCAAGGAGGTGGTGCAGGTGCGTGCGTTGCGCATGCATGGGAGACATGTACGACTAGCATGACTGCCGGTGCTTCAGGATGGTCAAATGCTCATGGGGAAGGTTCTGAGAACTACACCTGCTGGCCTTGGGTTCCACTCGGTATGCGGAGTGCTTGAGTGCAGGGCTTGGGCTCTGATGCCGTGTTGGTCGACCACATACACGCACAACCCGCCGCCAATCCTCCATCGCAGGAGTTGATCCAGATCGAGCGCATCATTCGCGCCGAGCTGCTTGCGCCGGCCGTGCTAGCAGCTGCCTTGGCGGCGGAGCCCGCAACCCCGGCGCCTTCGAATACGGGCCAGGCATCATGATTGTCTGCCTGTGCTTCAGGTGCCGCTGTAGCCATGTAGGTTGCCGGCTACGGTTATATTACATTTGCAGGTTGTTGTTGGGCCGGTTGGTTGCAGCTCGAGCTGCATGCGTGGATATGTGGGCTGTTCGGTGGGTTGCAAGTGATTCCTTCTCAATTCTGATTCACACAGGTGCTTCAGGGGGAACCACACTCAATGTGGGATTTCCGTTAAGTGTGTGTGTGTGGGGGGGGGTAGTTTTATCCAATTCCCAAATCAACCATGGGGGGTCAACAGTCGGCAAGAGCAGGTCCAGAGGAAGGCATCCCGGCACAGCGTTGCTGGGCACGAGTCAGCCACAGTGCTTTTCCACGTCTGCGGTATGTGTACTCTCCGGGTACTTGATGTCCTGTGGTACCCAGTACGGAAGGAGACTGTGAGACTGTTGTAGACAGCGGGGGGATGCTGTAGACTGCGGAGAATGGTGTGGCGATGGACGCATGCACTCAAACCCCAATAAACATGAGCCTTGATACCCTAGCTGCCCGGTGACCGGGTTGCGGTTTAAGGGAGCCATTTGAGATACGAGAGCCGTTATGCAGTGCGCAGCACTGAGTCTGGAAGCCAGGGTGGTGGTGGCGCGTTACCGCTCCGGGAGCGCCACCAGATCCCCATCCATGCAAGCCTATCTACGCACGGCGCACAGGTGAATGTGTCCGACACTAACGGTACGTGGGGCACATGTAGCTCAATACGCAGCACATGTTGTGAAATCCGCTTTTTGAGTTGCTGGGTGGTGTCGTCTGGGTGACGGGGATGGTTGGGCGGATTTCAAAAGTATTGTTGCATGCAAGTACGCGTGCTTTACTACAGCTGTGTGTGCCATGGTGCTATGGTGCTATGGTGCTACAAACCTGTGTGCGAAAGGCCTTAATGTTTCCGTTGCAGATATTTTTGAACAGCAATGTGGGTTCCCCATTGAGCAGTTGAGCAAGTGTCCGGATATCAAATTCCTGACCATGCGCATTGAAATTCCTATAGAGCAAGAGCAGCATACGAGTGGGGGCTTGTTTTTGATAATTCTATGAGCGTAATCACAGTGGTTCAGGTTTGATATGTATCGACGGTGGATGCAGTGACAGACGCGCTGCACATGCGGGACTCACGGCGTGGCCTTGGGCTGCAGACGGAGATTGGGGTTGCTGCAGTAGCCGGTGCATGTGGCCACATTAATTCACTAGAGTTGAAGAATCAGCGTTCACAGCCAATGTAGAACGCCAGCAGGACGGGGCCATCCAATGCGTTACGCCCGCCAGCCAATTAATTACCCCGGCGGCCGCTCGTCCCATGCCGCATAATTAACGCATCGCCAGGGCAGATGACAATGCGCCATCGGTGGGCCGCTCATTTTGATGCACCGCCTGTGTGGTGCTGGGTGGCATTGGCAATCAGCATGTGGCGTGTGGCGTGCAGGTAGTGCTGTAATAGGCTGGTAGCCGTGGGCGGTGACCCGGGATAGGAGCCAGGCCCCATGGGCGGTGCACAACAGGGTGCGTGGGAGTCAAGCGCCGAGCGAGGCACTGTATGTGAGGCAATATGTGCGGTACATGTCGACCCATGACGCTGCTTGTAAAGCTCAGTTAACAGATGCCGCCGTTGACAGTCAGCGACCCTGGGCAGGGGTGCTGCCTAGTGCCACACGCAAGACGCGCTCGTCACCACACTCGTCACTGCCAGAGCTCGAGGACTACGAGAAAGTACAAAGCAGGAAGGGCAACACGGACTCCTTCGAATCGCAACCATGCTTACTAGTACGCCATTTGTGAATGGTACGTGGTTTGTGAATGATATTACGGTACGCTGTGCCAGGAACACGTTGGGATCCAAGGGCATCCCAAGAAATGTCGAGCCGGGATGTTGGACACACGCTTGACGCTTCCCCACTGTTTGTAGCTGCCTGTTGCGCTCGATACCGTAGCCTCATCATGCACACAACATTTCACCTGCGTCTTGGGAAGTGCGAGAACGACCCGAACCCCAGCATCCCGACATCTGTGGGTTTGGCGCCGCGCATGATGTATGGCAGCGTACTAGCCCTTTCGCCCAACGTACTATGCGTGCATTTTGACGTATTGTACTAGGTGAGCTGCGTACAATGTATTCATGCGCGTATTATAAGCTGTAAGGCTAGTACGGTGCAAACCTGGTGAAGAGCAGGGGGTGGCGAGTGCGTCAGATGGGGGAAACGTGAAAAGTGCCAGACCCCATGCCCCGAAATCTCCCGGGAGCGGAATGGAGCGGAATGTAAAATTGTTGCAAAACGCAAACATCAGCAGACCGGCTCGACTGCAGACCTGACACGTGCGCCTATCAGTGGGCCTCATCCGAATCTGCCGGGCTCAGAGCTCAGCTCAGAGCTGTGCTGGAAAGTGCTGGCGAGTGCGCATCACGTGCGTATCATATGCGGGCGCGGCCGGCGGCAGGCCACAATGTCTGTGGAACACTCCTTCCCTCACCACATGCCGCAGACGACTGGCCTTGCACCCCCACCGGCTACACGCGCACCTAACGGTGCCCGTGGGGAGTTTGCAGCACCGTCACGCGGGAGCAAAATGGCACCGCGCCCGCGGGTGGTTGAGGCGTACGGTAAGCTGATGCCCGGGTGCTGCAGGCCGAGCAGCGCACGCAAGCTGCTGGAGTGGACCTGGAGCGTTACTAGCAGGCTATACCCATGGCGGCCAGGGATTCCCCTGATGGCGGCCATGAAGGCATCCATGCGCAGGTAGCTCTGGTTCGCCGGCGATGGCAGTGTGCCATGTACCTCCAGACTGCTCCAGGAGAGCGATGGGCAGTTCCCGCCGTGGCTGGCAGGACTTGCATGTGTGTGGTTTGCGTCGCCAACGGATGCCATTAGCCAGATTTGCCGGGCCGTGAATGGTGGTGCCGACAGGCACCGAAGGGTGGATGACGCAGACCACACGCGTGACGGCCCCCTGAAGCGCGGGTGAACTGTATTTTCCGGCTGCGTTCGCGGGAGCCCTTCCGAGATGAAGCCCTCCCCAAATCGAGTAGGCTCGAGGACACATGCGTGAGCGGGGGGTGGACCCACTAGCTTGCGTCGATCATGCCGCTGGGCCCAACTAACTAGCGTCACTGATAGAAGGAGCAAATTGCATAGCACTGAGCGTCCTCTGGATATTACTCGGGCTGTCGCGGCATCATTTGCTTCACTATTTGCTTCCGTTCGGAAGTGACTACCAGCCTGCTACTTGTAGGTTCTGATTTTATGGGGGCTCTTATTATGACATTAGGGGGGCCCTGAACCGTCGAGTGAGTGAGGATGCACGATTGGGCGTATCCGAAAGCCCCAAGCGGCGCATTCCCCAAAGTGGGACGCAGCTGAGTCCAAGCAAGCTCACTAAGTTCGCTCTCATCTCATTTGGACAAGACTGTACAGAGTCGGGCGCATAAGACGCCGAAAATGAAGCTTTACTAAGATTTCGAGCTGCTCAGCATGTGGCAATTAGTGCCAGCCCTGGGCATATGTGCGTTATTGCTTGCGCAAATAGCACTTTGTCAGGTGCCTCAGCAGCCTGTGCTGCCAGCGGGCTGCGTTTTGCTAGCGGGCCCGGCCGGTTCGCTGGCCCTCACAAACTCGTCGAGTAGTGGTGAATGCAGCCTGGTATACAGTGGCAGCCCACCGGCAGGTGCTGTCGGGCCAGCACGCGAGCCCACATCATGGCTCCCCACCGAATTTCAAGTTCCTGGCCTTGCCCGAGTAGCAGGAGTGACTGTGACTTACGCTACCTGCGAGTGGCTCTGGCATCTCTCGCAGGACCTGTGCACCTTTCGGCCCAGCTCGCTGTGGCCCTCGCCCGGGGTCCAGGCAAGTGTGACCGCGCCACGCCGCGCGCTCCACGCCACTCGGGCCCATCCTCACCCCCTGCTGTTGGGCCTTGTTCACAGGCAGGGCCGGGCTATGTCTTCATCCGCGCGCTCGCCGGCAGCGCCTCGGCCGCGGAGCGCGTCAACCTGACCTGCCCGCCGGACCAGTGGGCCAGCCTGCGCCGTGCCGCCGCGGCCCCGGCAATGGGTCTGGACCCCTGCGGCGCCGAGGCGGTGGCCACGGGAGCGCAGCTGCTGGAGGCGCTGCAGCGCCTGCAGCGCAGCGCCGCGCGCGTGCTGATCACGCTGGATGCCAACATCTCGCTGCCGGCGGAGCCCTCCCCGCAGCGGTCGCTGCCCGCCAGTGTTGACGACCAGGAGGCGCCGCTGGCCTGGATATACCGGAACGTGAGTCCCCGCCCGCCGCCTGCCCCTCCCGCATGCGGCGCTGGGCGCCCGTGCATGCTTGCAGACTAGCTGGGTTGGAGGGGAGGACCGATGCCCGCCATCCGCAATACAGGGGCGATGCGCGCCCGGGCCATTTGCCTCATTTGGCGCGGCCCCTTCTTTCGGGACACGTGCAGGTGACCCTGGCGGGCGGCGGCGCGCGCATGGCGACCGCTGGCGGCACCACCGGCACCGAGCTGGATCTGCGCCTGCGCCGCAATGCCTTCCGCCTCAGCCGCAACGTCCCCGCCGCCACAAACGGCACAAACGGCACGGCGGCTGTGACCGGCGGCGCGGTGGTGGCCAGCAGCAGCGGCGCCAACAGCACCCTGCTGCCGCCGTCGGTGCTCACGATGTGCGACCTGACCACAGTCAACATGCCGCAGGGCGCGACGGGTGAGCTGGGCCGGGTGGGACGGGGCGGGCTCACAAACGGTACATCCACGCGTGCCTCGTGGATCGTCTACCTTGTCCTGCAAACGGCACCATCCCGGGCAATGCACGGCCCGTGCACGGCATGCACGGCCCGTCTGCACTCGACGCGCCGACGCGCCCGCCGCACGCAGGCACCTGGCCGCTCGGCCTCATGAGCGGCTGGTTCTACTACGTCACCGCGGATGCGAGCTGGTGCGTGCGTGGGTACATAATTGTTTTACGGGCGCGCGGGGCAGCTGCTGGAAGGAAAGGCGGTGGAGGATGTGGTGTGGCTGTTGGTACATGTGGCATGTTGATACTGAAGGAGGACAGGTCAGAGGAACGTTTCGGGCTGTAGCGCTCGCAACGCGCAAGCCCATACATAGGGGCCAGCCGCCTGTGCAGACGTTGGCTGCGTGCGTGGGTGGTGGGGAGGCGGGAGGTTGGGGTGGGGACAGTGCCACGCAGCTGGCAGCTGGCCGCGTGCCATCAGCAGTAGCAGGTCTCACACCAGCTGCTCAAGCCCAATTATGTTTTTTTGGCAATTGATGCTCGCAGGGCCGACGGCGGCGTGCAGTTGCAGCTGCTGCGCCATGCGTCCGTCTACACGGGCGCGGAGCTGAGGTGAGTAGCAGTCGGAATGCTTCGGACTGGGGATGTTTGATGAGGTGACCGGTTGGCTGGAGCGGAGGTTGCTGCTGTTGTTAGTTTGGAAGCAAGGCGGTGCTTTCCTGGACTCCTAGATGCAAGCGACCGCTGCGGCGTGGCGTGTGCTCGCAGGTACACGGGCTTCTGGTTCCTGCGCGTGGGTGCGCTGACCGCAGAGGAGTCGGCGTCGGCGTCGTGGCTGCGCGCCGTCATCCCGGTCAGCACGCAGGTGGGTGGTGCGTGTGCGACCCGCGCATGCGGTGCGGGTGCGCGGGCAGGGAATGCAGGGTGGGGTGGGGTGTACCGGGGGGTAGCCGTCCATCGCTCTGTCTGTTTTTTTTGAATATCCTGAAGTGCCCGGGGTGAGGGGGCAATTGGAGCGGGGGCGACCGGCGCATTGCGAATTTAACGCTGGTGCGCATGTTGCGTGACAGTTGTGCCAGCGTGTTTGCTTCGCAAACGTCGCGTGTCAGGCAGCCGCGCAGAGCGTCGTGGGGAAGGCTGCACACTGTCAGAGCGCGGGACATACCGTACGGAGCACACGCTCCATACCCGACTGACACCCGGCCCCGCATGCCTGCTCACGTACGGATGCGATGTAGATTATGGACGCAGACGGTCGCCTGACGCGCTATGGGGTGCAGAACGACCCGGGTGGTGTCACGGCTGGCATTACCACCAGCACCAGCGGCCGGGAACGGGTGGCTGGATACAACAGCAGCAGCACGCCGCGCGTGCTGCGCACGCCGCCCACGCCCTTCCACTACGACATGTTTGCGCTGCCGCCCGCCGGCTCCCGCATGCCGCCGCCGCCCAGCGTGGCTTTGGCGTTCAACGAGTCGCAGCTTCTGGCGCTGCTGAAGGTAGCGGGCCCGGGTTCGGGTGCCTTTGGGGAGGATGGTAGAGCGCGGGGCTGGCGGTGTGTAGGGTGTGCGGACGTGCGACGGGAACACTCGGGGGCGTGCGAGCCGATTCCATGCTTTTGCTGATCGACCACCGCCAGCCCATACATACAGCACGCAGAACCTGGCTGCCCGCTTTACACGCTCACACGCACACACAGGAGACATGGGCGCCCGAGCACCCGGCACTGGACGCGGCGGCAGGCGGGGGCGAGCGGGTCATCGCGCTCATGCGCAACATGAGCCTGGGGCCCGCCAACTGGCCGACGGTAGGCAGCGCGGGGCCGCAGGCTGTGCAAGGCGCGGGTGTGTGCACGGATCATCGGGAAAGCAGTACAGGATGCACTGAAGACTGCAGACGAAGGGGAGGCAGCCATCCTTGGACTGCGTTCGGTAAACGTCTGAAGTAGCCGACTTGGGGGGACCGCCGATGCCACCGCGAGAGAATCCAAGCCCGCGCCCCTGCTCGCTCGCCCACACTCACGCTGCCGCGCCGTGCCAACCTGTGTCCCCGCCGCCCGCCCGCCCGCCGGTGCGCGCAGGCCGGCGCCGCGCTGTCCTACAACGTGACGCTGCTGGGGCCCGCGCGCGGCGCCCCGGTGCTGCTACAGCTGGCCGACAGCGTCAGCCTCGTCCGCAGCAGCAGTAGCAGCGGCGGCGGCGGCGCCGCCGTTACGTGCCAGCTGGTCCGGCTGTGGCTGTCGGGCTTTGGCCCGGTGGTGGCGGCGCCGCTGGCGACCAGCGCGCAGGAGCTGGCGGCGCTGGGCTGGGGCGCACAGCAGCAGGCCTCGGCGCAGCCGCCGAGCGCGGTGGCCACGACAGCAGCAGCCGGCCGGAGAGCCCTCCGGCAGCAGCAGTCGGCAGCTGTGGGGGCAAGCGGCGTCGATGCGTGGCGTGACAGGTAGGTGTGCGCGCTGATTGTCGCACGGGACCCCCACGGGCGCACAGGCACTGCGGGCGCCGTGTGCGGGGCTGCACACCCATGCGCGCCATCGTCTACACTGCACACACGTGCCGCACGGTGCCGTTGACGTACGTCCCTCGCGCCCGATGCAGGTGCGTTGCGGCGGGCACCGCCGCCAACCCGGCCGCCACGCCGTCCACGCCGCCCTCCGACCCGTCCTACATCGCCTACGAGCTGTACAACTGCTCCGTGCTGGCGCCGCAAGGTGCGTGCGGACGTACGTGCAGGCGTGCGTGGCGTGCGTGGCGTGCGTGGCGTGCGTGGCGTGCGTGGTCGGCAGGCAGGCGGGCGTGGGGGTGGCCAGGCTGGCGGACACGCGCAGCAGCGGCCTCTGACCAGTTATGTACGCACACCGCTAACCTCCTGTGCAGGCCTGCTCGACCTGCTCGGCGCGTTCAACACCGGCGCGTTCAACAGCTCGGCCGCCGCCACCGCGTGTGCGGCCGGCGGAGCCTGGGGCGGCAACGGCACTGCTGCTGCTAATGCGACCGCCCTTGTGGCCGCCTGCGGCATCAGCAATTACCTGCTGGCCGCGTCAGCGGTAGCCAATGGCAGCAACAGCAACGGCTCCAGTCAGCCGGCGTCCGTGACGGCAGCGACTGCAGCTGCCCTGTCCGTGCTCCGCGCGAAGCTAGCTGTGAACGGCTCGGTGCGTGTGTTGCCGCACCTGCCCGGGCGGGCAGCATTGCGCAGCTGTTGGGGTTGGGTTGGCAAGGGCTTGGTCACGGCGTCAGGCGGTTGTGTGTCTATGCAGAGGGCCTCCAGGTTATTTAGCCCTCCGCCGCTAACAAGACACCCGTGCCGCCCGCGACTCCGCAGGTCTCATTCCAGCTTCAGCCGTCGGCCGCAGCCGCGGCCATACACATTGCCTCAGCGGCCGTCGCGTCGGCAAGGCTGCGCGCAAGCACCGCTGCGGGCAGCGGCGCCGCGGCGGCCGCGACGTTGCTGTTGGTGGAAACCAACCTGATCCCGGCGGATGCTTCGGACGCAGCGGGCGCGGCGTTTTCTGCTGCTGCCTGGGACAGCGCCACAGCCTGCGGCATCCCCGCGCGTGAGTGGATCGCGCGATGCGCGCCTTGGTGGTGGGGTTTAGTGATTTGGTTAGGATGGGGTTAACGGTTAGGGTCGGGGTTGGGGCCAGGCAATACCGGTGCGTGCAATGCAGCTTAGTTCCTTCGCCCATGCCTGGCCTCGTTGTCATCACTGTGCACCAACCGACCTTGCGTGCCCTTCTCTTCATGGTTTGTGCAGTCGCCGTTGAGGCGTGGAGGGCCGTGGCCGCTGCATCCGCTACCACTACGGCCGACACACCATCCTCGCCTGCTGCAGCCGCGCCCCCTGCGTCAGATACGGGCATGTCCGCGGGCGCGGTGGCGGGCGCGGTGGTGGGCGGCGTGGTGGGCGGAGCGCTGCTGCTGGCGGCGGTGGCGGCGCTGGTGGTCTGGGCACGCCGCCGCCGCCAGCAACCCGTTCTGACTGCTGCCGAGGGTGCCGACAAGCAGCAGCCAGATTCTCAGCCAGACGTGCAGCAGGGCAAGGGCGCAGAGCACGACGGAGGAGGACGCGTGGGGGCCGGGGCCGGCGACGGCGCTGGCGCAGCAAGCGTTGTGCTGAGCGCGTCGGCGACGGGCGGTGCTGCAGGTGCAGCAGGCACAGCGGTTGAGGTAGAGAGCGGGGGCGCTGCCGCCGCATTGGCAGCCGTCCTGCTGGACACTCCGATCACGGCCCCGCCCGCAGCCGACAGCTTTGCTCTGGTAAGCAGTGCGTTGCCCGGGCCGCCTGCACGCCACGCCTTTTACGTGCATCCTGAAATCAAGCCGTATCAAGCCTCCCCCGCCCCCGCGGAACCCAGTGCCCAAACCCGCATCCCATCATGCATATGCCCCAAACCCCCATGCGCGCACGCAGTCCTCGAGCAACCAGCGATCCTGGTACATGGGCGAGGGCCTGGGCCTTCCCGGCCACCGGCCGCCCGCCCCAAGTGGAAACGGCGCTGGCGCGGCTCCACCGCAGCACCCGCGGCAGGCACCAGGGAGTGCCGATGCCGCGGACGGCGCAGCTGCGGCTGCTGGTGGTGCTGCTGCGGCTGCTGGTGCTGCAGCTGGCAGTGCGGGCAGCGGTGCGGGCAGCGGCGCCGGCGCGGTGGCGTCGCCGAGGGCGCGGTCCGGGGCGACGCCCGCGGCTGCGGCTGCGGGCTTCGGCAGCACGCCCCGGCTGCTGATGACGCAGCAGATTGAGGCGATGATCCAGCAGGCCGCACAGAAGGTATGTGGGCCGCGCGGCCCGGCGATCCAACGCATCACTTCTGCAGTTCTGCGCCCATGAGCACAACCTGCTCGCTCGTTCGTGAGTTCGCGGTCTTGGAACTTATCCCCGAAGATGGCAGCGACGAACGTAGCAGCGACGAACGGTAGCGACTAACCCGATTTTCATGCGCAGGTGAAGAACGCTGGCGACGCCGCCGGTCGGGCCCGCGACGGCGGCGGCGGCGCCGCCGCCGCCGCCGTCGACGCCGAGGCCGAGGCGCGGCGCCGCGTGCTGGGCCGCGGCGCGCACGGCGTTGTGTACGTCAGCGTGTGGCGCAGCCGGCCCTGCGCCGTAAAGCTCATGACCTTCGCGGCGGACGTGCCGCCGCCGCCGCCGTACGGCACCGGCTCGGCGGCGATGGGGCCGGACGAGGCGGTGGCGGCGGCCTCCGCCGCGGCGGCGGTGGCGGCCGGGCTGGAGCGGCGGCGCGAGCGAGTGGCGCGGGAGGTGGCGCTGACCATCACGCTGCGGCACGCGCACGTGGTGCCCTCCTACAACTACTTTATGGACTTCGTGCCCGCTGAGGTGGCAGCCTCCGCCGGCGGCGGGCTGCCAGAGCTGCTGCGCCTCACGTGAGTGCGCCGCCGCGGCGCTCACTTCCCCCCCACGGCACGTGCCAGTCTGCGCAAGCCCGTGCACATCCAAAAGGGGCGACGTGCATGAGCGCTTCACGCGCCGCCGCGGGCATGACACGACCCCGATAGACACGATAACCCGCTCACAGTTTTGGTGCAGCTCAGGGACCCGGCGCCGCGCACCCATACGTGCCCAACCCACGCCCCACCTGCACCCCGCATCTCTACTATTTCAGCATTATTATTCTATCTTACGGTGTCTTATCAACCCCTTGGCCCCTGCCTCGCAGCGCGGGCGACGGCGACGAGGACATGGTGCCGGTGGGCACGGCCGGCGTGGGCCCGGACGGCGTGGGCCCGGCGCCCGACTCGGCGCTGCGGCTGCGCATCATCATGCAGGTGGGTGCGGGCGCGGGCGCGGGTGTGTGGTGGGCGCGGGGTTGAGGGCGCGTAGGTGCGGCGCGCGGGCGCGCGGTGGCGCGGTGGCACGGCTATTGCAGCGGGGGCCGTTGGCGGTGGCGTGTGCCTCCTCCCCCGCACAACTGGAGGTGGAGGCTGGCTGTCTGTTTGCTCGGATGGCAGGCGCGCCCTGGTGAACACGAGCCCGCTGTGACGCGGCTCGACAACTTACCGCCCCTGCCGCCCGGGACCCGTGAATGCGCGTGTGTCGCCCCGCGCTCCGCGCCCGTAGCAAGCCACGCCTGGTTGGCTCAGCTTGCGCTGGTACTTGCACCCCCTCCTCCTGTGCGTCCTGTACCGCTTTCCCAGCCATCCTTGCAACCTCCCACTCCCGCTCCCGCCCCCCTCCCCCTCCCCCCCACCCCCGCACGCAGTTCTGTGAGGGCGGCACTCTGGGCGCCTCCCTCAGCCGCGGGGACTTCGGCGGCGGCGCCGGCGGCGCGTCCGCCGCCCCCAGCAGTCGCGCCTCAACCGGCAGCCACAGCACCAGCAGCGGCGCCAGCCGGTCGGCGGCTGCGGCTGCCACGCCGGTCACGGGCGCCGGGCCCGGCCCCGCCGAGAGGACCGCGCCGCGCGGCTGGCAGGACTGCCACCCGGCCGGCAACCTGGTGCGTGCGTGCGCGCGGCGAACAGCCGCATGGCCGGCGGACTACCGTAGAAAACGCTGGGAGCAGATGTGGTGTCTGCTCCCAGCTGAGTCTGCATGTACCGTGTCATTGCGTTTGTTGTCGTCAGCTACCTGCGCACCCCACCTACTCAGCCCTACTTACATGGATTCCCACGGAAATCTGCCGACGTCATCCGCTGTGCGTGCCTTGCCGGCCCACTCAAGTTTGCGCGCCCGCTTGCGACCGGTGTGCAGGCGCTGGCGGCGCTGGACGTGGCGCGTGGGCTGGCCTTCCTGCACTCACACGCAGTGGTGCACTCCGACCTGAATGACAACAAGTAAGGGGCAGGGGGGGGGGAGGGTGAATACAAGCCCAAGCTAAACTAAACGGGTTGCGAGGATGCTTGGCAAAGCGGCCGAGGGGGAAGCATGTTTTGCCGGCTGGACAGCTACGGCAACAGCGCCGGCCAGGTATAGCGCCGGAGCGCCGTCAGCCTCGTGCCGGAGCGGGCGTCATTCCTTGGGGCGGGCGTCTCCTTGTCGCTGTACTTCACCCGTTTCTTTTGCTGTGCGTGTGCTGATGCAGCATTCTGCTGAAACGGGCGGTGCCGCGGTTGCGCACAGCCGGGGCCAGCGCCAGCATAGCTAGCGGCGCCGGCAGCATCAAAAGCGGCAACGTCACCCAAGGCGGCGGATCGCGCGCAGCATCCGCATCCGCAGCAGCAGCTGCTGCTGCAGTACCAGCACCAGCAGACGGCGGCAGTGATAGGCTCATCAAACCGCCCAGTGCCGACGCGACTGCACCCAGCAGCAGCGCGCCGGCCGTGCCCGCGTCGTCCGCCGCAACCCTGGCAGCGGGACAAGGCGCGGCGCCCGGCCCGACTGCCGCCCTGGTGTGCATATCCCAGGACGCCATAAACAGCGGCGGCCAGGGGCCGGCGCCCGCGGCCGCCGCGGCCGTGTCAGATGCGGCCATCGCCCACCGCGCCGACCATGCCGCCGCCGCCGCCGCCGCCGCCGTCGCCGACGTCACCGCCGCCGATGTCGCCGCCGCCGGCAACAGCAGGCGCAGCGACGCCGACAGCGCGATCGTCACCACCACAACGGCGGCGGGCGGGACCACGCTCACGCTGACGAACACGCTCATGGCCTCCACAAGCGCCGGATACGACTTGGAGGCCCTGCGCACGGCCGGCACGTCGTCGCTTGCAGCGGCGGGCGACCCGCGAGTAACCACCAGCTCTGTCTCTGTAACCACCAGCGCACAGGCCCCAGGCAGCAGCCAGCAGCAGCAGCAGCAGCCGGCTGGCGTGGGTCCGACCGCAGACTCGCCGGGGTCATCGTGGGATACAGCTATTGCGGCTCCAGCCACCGAGGCCGCGGCGCCCGCTGCGGCTGGAGCTGGGGCCGGGGCCGGAAGTGGGGCTGCAGCAGCTGCGGCAGCAGCAGCAGCAGCCGTGACGGCCACAGCAGCAGCAGTCGCGGCGCCTCCGGCTGGATCTGGAGCTGGTGCTGGTGCTGGTGCTGGTGCTGGTGCTGGTGCTGGTGCTGGTGCTGGTGCTGAGGTGTTGACTGAATGTGCGGGCGGGACCGACGCGGCGGAGGTGAAGGTGGAGGTGCCGGCAGCAGAGGCGGGCGCACAGGCAGCGGACATGAGGCAGTTGGATGCACAGCTGCCGCAGCCTGCGGCAGCGCCCCACCCACCACAATCCGCGGAAACGGCTGCTGCTGGTGTGCCTGCGGCTGCTGTTGATGGTGCGTCGGCGCATGGTGGCGTTAAGCTGGACGAGGAGGAGGCGCGCGGGCTGTTGGGCTACACGTTCAAGATTGCCGACTTCGGGCTGTCTGTGGAGGTGAGCATCAATGCTGCGTGCGTGTATGTGGGTGTGGACGGGTGGGTGGCAGGGTGGGTAGGGCTGGGGCCGCTGGGGCAGGCAGGGGTATCTGGCAATGTGCCTGGGAGAGGCCTGATGTTGGGCTGATGATGTTGTGTTGTCTTGGACGGCTCCCACCTCCCGGCTCCCCCTCCTCCTCCCCTCCCCACCCCCGCCTCCTGCACCGTGCGGCCTTAAACCCAATACCACCGCCCTTGTGGTCATGGATGGAAGTATGGAACCCCTCCCGCTACACGCGCCGCTCCACATTCATCATGATTCGTGTTGTGCTAATCTCAATTTCGCACCCGCCCCCGCAGCTGCACGGCCCCAATCAGACACACGTCAGCAACCTGGCGCAGGTGGGCCGGCCCGGGCGCATTGAAGTGGAGTGAACCTGTGCCTGCAGCCGCGAGTCGCTGCTTGCTCGCTGCTTTCGCGGGTCACTGCGGGTGCGATGCGCGCTTGCACTTGCTCGTGGTTCGCAAGGCGGGCCGCCCACAATCACTGATTTGCTTGTTTATCTCCTTCCCGTCTTGTAGGGCACCCCCTTCTTCGCGGCGCCGGAGGTGGTGGCTGAGGGCCGCATGTCGGCGGCAGCAGACGTCTACAGGCAAGTGGCGCATGTGCTCACCGCGCGGGTTTGCAAGTCGGCCTACCCCGCCGCTGTTCGGGGGATGCCAAGCATCTCTGTGTATTCTTTTGAAGTCCAAGCACATGCGAACGCACGCCTCGCGGCCTAAGTCACTGTTTCTGAAGCCACGTCCATGCGTGCCGCCAACCCGCTCCCCGTCCCTCCGCAGCTTCGGAGTGGTGCTGTGGCTGCTGCTGCACGGCGTTGCCATGGGGTAAGTGATGTTTAGCCAGCGCTCGGGCACTTGCGCCGCCAATGCGCTGCCGTGTCCAGCCCCATTCCTGCCATTTTCCTTCCACACATCGCAACTGCATCCTGAGTCCTGACCTTGTCTGCAACCAAGTGCGCATGCCAGTTCAAATGAACTGCGTTCACTGAACGTGCCGTAGACCTGATGCGCTGCTCGGTCCAAGTATTCCACGGCAGCAGTGGCGCAATCTGGGCGACACTTACCCCTCCGGGAAACCCTTCCGATGCACAAGAAAGCATTTACCACACCATCACCCCGTGCCATCGCCGTGTACAGGCAGATCCGGCACCTGCTGCCGCGCTCCGCCACCATCCCCATCGGCCCGCTGCTGTCCCGCAATGCTAGCAAGTCGCTGCCTGCCGCCGCTGCCGAGCTGCTGCGGCGCTGCCTAGCTGTGGCGCCGGCGCGGCGGCCGGCGGCGGCGGAGCTGCCGAAGCGGCTGGAGGCTCTGCTAACGGTGCGTGCGTGCGTGCGTGCGGTGTGAGTGCGTGTGCATGCGTGTGCGTGTGTTGGCGGCTGAGCATATGACCACGCTGCCTTGCTGCCCTGCTGGATGGAACCCGGAACTTTATTTGAAGCTGCAGCTGGCTCCCGCCGCCCCGCCTGGTTTTCCCACGCTACCGTACTTCCACTCCACCGCCTCTACAGGACGTGGCCGGGCCTGCGCTGGCGCAGGCGCTTGTGTCTGCAGAGCGAAGGGAGCCTTAACGTCCCTTGCGGTAGCTACACAGCAGGGAAGCAACCCTATCAGGCGGCAACGCAATTGGATGTGGAAGGTGTTGGGGTACGTGGGATTGTCGCAAGATAGCAAGCGTATATTAATTCAATTTGACTTCGGTCACGGGTCAAGCATCCATTCTGTGTACATGGCGCTCAATACCCGCCTGTGTCCGCTGGGCCCAGGTTGTGCACTACAAGTAATATGAAGTACAGCTCATGATTATTAACGATGTTTGCAAAGCCGCAAAACTATTTGCTTTAAGGTATCCAGGCTGCTGCCCTGATCAGTAAATTCATGTAACTGGCACGCCACCACTACCACCGTCTGCAGTCTTCAGTGCATCATGAACCGCTTTCCCAACCATCCGTGCCCGGCGTGTCAACGTTCAGCCACAACTGCACGGCGGTGCTGTTTGTGCAGCGATATACTTTCAGAAGAGACTAGGCAGAGAGGCGGGCAATTCGTGCCGCGTCGGCGCCCCGGGGTCTGAGGGCCGCGCCCAGCCGGGCCGGTGTGGTAGTGTGGGACTGCACGCAAGGGCGCCTAGTAGTGATGGGTCTCGACCCCTCCCCTGTCTCGACGGTGCTCACAGTGCTCCAGCCATTAGAGCGCGCGGGCCGCTTCGTAACGACCCCACAATCCCGCGTTCTCAGGTACAATTACGTATTATGCCCCTTTTGGGGCTGAGCCCCCGGGAGTGGTGAGTTGAAGGGTATACACCATCCTATACACCAGGCAGTGTACACCAGGCAGTGAACATTCTACTTAAAGCTAGGTTGATGCTGCTGAACCCCGAGTTGATACCGGTAGGGTCTGAGGGATGACAGCTCGGCAAGCCGGCATCCCTGGCCCCGCCAACCGCCAACGCAACCCCAGCCCAGCGGCAGCGCTCCCCCCGCCGGTCGCCATTGCGTTGCCGCCCCGACGGCAGTGCGTTGCCTGCTCGCGGCAGCGGCTTGACGCCGTCCTGGGCGCATCGCCGAGGTGTGTGTCATCCCTCAGGTAGGGTGCACATGGGAGGGGGCATGTGGAGCTTCCGGCTCGTAGTTGTCCACTCAGGCACTCACCGTACATGGTAGCGTAGTGCTTGAGAGTGAATGCGAATGCAATGGTAAGTTAACGGGGCGCGACGTGGTGCCCAGCGGGCCGTGACCTCGTGGGGGATTCACAGCTGTGTGCTCGATAACACGAGCTGTGTGCGTGTCAGGTGCACTCCTCCATCCATGTGGGCATGCGTGTCAGGTGATGCACACGCATTGGCGGGCCGTTTGGGTTGGCATCCCGCGGCGTCGTGCATCTTCCATTCGTTCAGTTTCCAGTCACGTTCCTTTGCATTCGCGTTTAGAAAGCACTTTGTCACGGTCTCGCCCAGGGCCCCCCTGGCCTCGCGCAAGTCATGGAGTCACAGAGGCCAACCGTGGTGGCCAACGGACCAGCTTGCCAATTGCATGTGCGCGGTTTTGGGGCTGAGCCCCCCCAGCGCAGCGTTCCAGGGTGGGGCGAAGCCCCCCAGTAACACCCCTGTCCGTGCGTGCGTGCGTGCGTGCGTGCGTGCGTGCGTGCGTGCGTGCGTGCGTGCGTGCGTGCGTGCGTGCGTGCGTGCGTGCGTGCGTGCGTGCGTGCGTGCGTGCGTGCGTGCGTGCGTGCGTGCGTGCGTGCGTGCGTGCGTGCGTGCGTGCGTGCGTGCGTGCGTGCGTGCGTGCGTGCGTGCGTGGGCAAAACATAGGATACTGGCGCAAACCGCGACTGCCAAGTATTAGGATTTGTTTATGCCTATTGCAGGTAAATAGGTGGCAGGGAAAATTCGGGCGAAGCGAGAAGTGCCTTCGCACTTCCAGGGACAATTGACTTTCGCGAGGTCGCGAGGAAAGCATCCGGTGCCCGCTGATATGCAGTCTATATGGCAAACTATGATGGCGGCAATCAAATCCTGGAAGTATATCAGAAGTTTTGCGCGACTTGCCGAGCATGCCTGCCGACGCGCCAGAATGCCGAGAAGCCCGCCCCCGCCCCGCGCCTAACCCTTTGAGCGTGGGACGCCGGGGAAGTGTTAAGTATGGCAGGAGGTTTAAGAAAGTCTTGGGGTGTTTGGTAACGTGCCAAGGCACGCACATGGATGGCGCGGGAAATCCCGCCCGGGCCCCAACCCGGGTTTCCCTAGCCATGCGCCTGTGCTTCGTAGGGGCATCGAGGCTCTGACGGGGCCGTTACATGCCTACTACCTCCCAAGCGTACGGGGGCTCAGCCCCTTTTCCAGCTGTACAAAGCTGACACCCCTTGTCCAACGAATGTGTGCAGATGTGTGGAACGTCTCCGCTCCCCTGCGAGTTACATGCGTGCCCCAGACAATGTAGAGTTTGATTTACAGGGCGGCCTTGGTCTCCATGGCGTTTCTTTGGGGAAGGGGGGGGGGGGGGGGTCTGCGAAATCACAGCCGCGGGCCGCCGGGAGGTGCGGGGCAGCAGGCAGGTCGCGAGGAAGTTGGCGGAGGCGGTTGTTTTTGATGCAATGTCGACTGACGCTTATCAAATCCATCGCAAAGGTAATACTACACTGTCCTACGGCTGACAGCGCGCGAGTTTGGCTGTTTCAGCGCATCTCTCTGTGATCGGTGGGGCCAGTCTGCCTTACAAAAATACTCATTGCCTTCACACTATCCACTACTGACTTCAGCACTCATCACTTCTTATCAAGCGGTCAGAGTCAAGGCCCCCGTTCACAAAAGAGTATTCGACCGGTCGTTTCGCTTTGCTGTAGACGCAGTCCACATGCTGCCTCTTGCATACATTTGCAGAGAAGCAAATCTCTCCCTCCGGCGCCGAGAGTTTCTTAGGCTTAACATTCTCGGGGCCCCGACGCGCGCTTCGCAGCGTAGGCTGCACCTTTAACACTAAGTCCAAGCCTAAAAAATGTCGCTATGGGGCTGGCGTTCTCCGCTTGCGTGCTGGGTCCTGCGCGGAATGAGCCCATCCTCGGGCCTCAGCTCCAGGGCGCCGGCCTGCCAGACTCACCAGCAGAGAATCTAAGTACCACGCCGAGCGCTGGGAAAGAAGGGGCCAAGGCGGAGAAAGGACCTGTGGCTGACGATGGGTTCGCCGGTCGCGGAAACGGGCACGCGGTTGCACTGTCTCGCGACGGTCAGGAGGTGAGGACGCGACGGTCAGGAGGTGGCGCAGACGGACCAAGGCGTGCACGCCAGCAAATTGTGAAGCTGACTAATGCACGTGACGCATATGTCGTGGTTAGACGCGCGTTTTAGCGTCACCCACACCGCCGACGCAGTGCGCCTGTCACCAACCAACGTGCCCCATTCGACCGCAGGTCTTGGTCGAGGGCCCTGTGCAACCCAGCGTGAATGCCGGCGGCATAACTCGACTCCTACCTCCGCCTATGTCGGGTGTGGCCGAGGTTGGTGAGGCAGACCTCCTTTTGACCACAGCGGCATTGATACGGTGTCGCGAGATCACCGCGCCTAACCTGCTGGCGACGACGCTGACACTGATCACGCAAGAGCACATCATGGTCAAGGTGGGCAACGCGAACTGGGGCGGCTGGTTCCGTGTGTTTGTCCAGCACAGGTGCCTGCACTTGACAGCAGGGTGCACGGAATTGCATGCATGCATTTAAGTGCGCACCCTCAGTCCCAACCCAAGCTACTTCAGCATTTCTGCGCCCCCTTCGCCTCTCTGTCGCTCACCAGACCGTCAAGGAGCTGACCCAGTCCATTCAGGTCAAGGAAGTCTTGGGCTCGGGCGGCTTCGCCTGGGTTTTCAAGGGTGAGCGCTGCTGTGCTTGCTCTTGCTGTAATTAGCTGCGTAAGAGCGTGTGCATGGCCTACGGCCACAGCTGCTCCCCTTGGATGGCCTTGGTGCGCGGGTGCGTGGGGGGTTGCTGGTCTTATTAGGCGTATGCCTCTCCTGCTGACCTGCACTCCCCCCGGCGCAACACAGGCGTGTACCAGGCGAGCGATGTGGCTGTGAAGCTGGCCGCCGCGCCCAAAGACACCGACCGGGAGCGCTTCTGCCGCGAGGCGGTGCTCGCACAGCAGCTGCGACACCCGCATGTGCGTGCGTACCCGCGGGTGCAGTGCAGGCTATCTAGCTGCGGGGATTGGTACTGCACACGCGGGGATGTCTTGGGTTACGGAGGTACGCTTACTGCAGTGTGCGCATGGCCCCGCCCAAGCCGCCGGTAGATGGGCGATACCTGTGTGTGTGTGTGGTTACAGAGTGGTGCGCACGTTCTTGCGTGCCTTCCTGCTGCGTGTAAACCGGAGGCCCGGGCCGGGATACCGTACCACTTATGCAGGCTGGTCCGTAAACGCATTTACTTGCCGCGCGGCGTGCAACACGGCCAACTAACGCTACATAGGTGGTGACAACCTACGTTGCACGGGGGGCCGAGATGTCGAGCGAGATGATTGAGCAGTGCCTCGAACTGCATACGGCGGGGAACGGCGGCGGCACAGGCGCTGGTACCAGCGGCGGGGCCGGCGGCAGCATGGCACCTAACCATCCCGGTGTACCGGATGCATTCAACATGCTGCCCAACTTCCCCTCCACGCGCTCCGGTAGGTGCGCTGAGGTCGGGGCTCACATGAGAATCAAGCTCTAGCTTGTGCTGGAGCTACTGTGCACACATATCATACCATAAGCAGGTACACTCATGCGGTACACATCCGGGCAGACACAGAATCAGGCTCAGAAATGCTAGCGCAACTCAGCCCCGCATGCGCAGCTGCTTACGTTCTTGTTGATTCCCCGCCCCAACCTCCAACCCTTCACCTCCAACCTCCAACCTCCAGAGGACAACATGGGCAACCCGCGTGTGGCACGGCAGGAGGCGGGCGGCTGGGGGAATGCGCTGCGCAGCGTGGGCGTTCTGCCGGATCAGATCCTCATGGTTATGGTCCTGGGTAAGCGGCGGGCGGGGAGGTTGCGCCTCCGGACTCTATATCTTATGAATTATTTGTAGGGCGGCATGGACTCTGTAGCATTATCATGCTCATGTATGAGCAGCAGCTAGCTCTGCAGCGGATGACTCTGGCTGGTCTGCTGGCTCGGCAAGACTTGGCAGCGAGACAGTATGCACTCACAGTTGCGCGAGTAGCGCGAGCGAGCGAGCAAGCAAGCAACAGTAGCAGTAGCAATGCGTGTGCTTTCGGGTCAAAGTCCTTGTCCCTGCCGGTCCCGGGGGCTCCTATCTAGCGGGTCCTGGTCGGGCCGCCAGCGCAGCACTGCAGCTCCCTGCTGGTAGGGTGCGGACGTACGGTGACAGCACACACACGAGCCGTTGCTTGGACAGGGCGCACCGCTCGTTTATGTGCTTGCCTCCCACGCACATGTTCCCCATACGCGCGGTTGCAGAGCTGTGCGACATGGGTAACCTGTCGGCGACTCTGAAGCGCGGCGTGTTCGTGCCGGTGCCCGGGCGCACCTCGCTGCTGGCCGCGCGGCGCATGCTGGTGCGCACCGCGACCGAGATCTGCCGCGGCATGCTGCACCTGCACATCTCCAACGTGATTCACGGTGGGCCTGGGCGGGGAGATGCAACGCAACGCAACGCAACGCAACGCAACGCAACGCAACGCAACGCAACGCAACGCAACGCACGCACGCACGTGCAACATGTCAGCCGCCGGCGGGGGGTCATGATTGGCTGGCCGACTGCTGCTGTGTGCGTCCGACTAGCTCGACTAGCATCGCGTGTGCTTGCCTATCATAACACCTCGCAAAATGCACGCGCGCGCGTCTTTGTCGTGTGCGCCTTGCGGTTGCAGGTGACCTCAAGGTGGGAAGCAAGGCGGCGGCGTTGCGGACAGGGATGAGAATTGCACCCCATCCATACCGCAGGAAATGCAGGCCTGTAGCGGGGTCGGTAGTTTGTTGTGGCATTCGTGATTTCCTATCGCGTACGTACAATCCATCGCGTGTACTATACAGAGCTGCAGGCACCCTTGACGCCCGTAGCCACCTGATCCCACGCATTTGCACACCCCGCCTCACACGCAGCCCTCAAATGTGTTGCTGTCGCGCGCTCGCAAGGACCGCCGCGGCTTTGTGGCCAAGGTGCGTGTAGAGAGCGGTGGTGGGCTGGGGTATGCGGTGATGGGCTGGGGTATGGGCTGGGGTATGGCGGGGTGAGCGCCGCCGGATTCCCGGGACGCCTAATGAGTCGGGATGGCTCGTCGACAATAGATGGTTCGTCGCTTGCCCTGCGGTATATTGAGTCCTGATTACTTGCCGCTGGATTCCTTGCTTGACTTGACGTGGCACATACTTCAACACGTCCATCCATGCGGCACGTCGCCGAATCCCATGCATGCGCACGGCTGCTGCTGCCCGAGCGTGTGCCCAGCAACACTGCTGTGGACGTGGCTGTTTGGACAACCCACCACTTGCCGCTGCTGTAAACCCGCAGGTGGCGGACTTCGGGCTGTCCAAGCTGCTTCACGACGACACCAACCTCGTCATGTCGGACCACATCGGTGAGCTCCTTAAGATGCTTGCTTCTGTCCGGCATTCATCATAGGTATCGCATCGCCACTTGCACCCGCTGGCTTGCTAGCTTAACCTGCCTTGATGGCAGAAATGGGAGTGGCTGGTCCGGCACTAATTGGAGTGGCTGTTCCCTCCTGGAGTCTTGCACCCCCGCCCCCCCCCCCCCCCCACACGCACCCGCCCCCCCCCCCCCACACGCACCCTGTACCGCTTTCCCACATCTTTGCACCCCACCCCCTGCGCCCTGCCACCCCTGCTGCCTCGCACGTTCACAGGCACGGTGGCGTACTCGAGCCCCGAGGCCATCCAGGGCAACCACAGCAAGGCCTGCGATGTGGGTCGATAGATGCGGACGTGCGTCTTCCCGCACGCGTGCATTGACAGCAGCTGGTGCAACCGCTTCACCTCTTTGCCGGGGCCCAGGCTCATTCACTGCCTGCCGTCCTACGCCTGCCTGCCGACCCACACCTGCCTTCCTACACCTGCCTGCCGACCCACACCTGCCTGCCTGCCTGTCGACCTGCACCTGCGTGCCTGCCTGCCTGCAGGTGTGGTCGTTCGGCATGCTGCTGTGGGAGCTGGTTGCGCAGGAGCGCCCCTTCAGCAGCTTCACGCCCGGTGAGCGCCACCAGTGCGGGCGTGGCGGCTGAATGTGCAGCGCTGCTATGGGTATGCGTTATTACTCCAGCAGGTGTATGCTTGAGCGTGTGGCAGGCTGTGCGGTGCTGCGTTTAGTGCGTTATCCTTTTAGGTGGACAGACTAGCTAGCATGTGTCAGGAATACCTCCCAACACACAAGGTCGGCGCTAGCTACGGGCGGCAGGCAGGCTGCTGCCCTCCCTAAACGTTCCGTTTCCCTGCTGCGCAATTCCCGCCTCCCCAGCTCAAATCATGATGGGGGTGGGCTACAACCGCCTGCGGCCCACCTGGCCGCGCGAGGTGTGGCCGGAGCTGTGCGCCATCGGCGAGCGCTGCCTGGCGACCAACCCCGCGGACCGGCCGAGCTTTGCGCAGCTGGAGGAGGAGCTGGTGGTGCTGGAGGAGGCGCTGAGGGTGAGGCACGGTGGGGCGCGCGCTGGGGGCGGGGCTGGTCGGCTGCTGGCTGGGCGGGGCTGGTTGGCGTTTGCACCTTGCACCTTACTTGCGTGCATGCTTGGTGGGGGCTGTGGGCTGGGGGCTGTGGGCTGGGGCTGGCGGGTAGATGGGGGATGGGAGCCGGCGTAGCCGGCGGCTGGCGGCTGGCGGCTGGCTCAATATTCAACATTAACATCAACCTAATCAACCTCCCTGACATCTCTGCTTTGCGTGCCCATCGCTCATAGGACGAGAGCCTGCGCATGTCGCTGCAGCGGGCTGCTGCTGCGGCGGCAAGCACCGCCAGCACCGCCAGCACCACCAGCAGCTGCACTGATGGCCCCGGGCCATCCATCGCTGCTACTGCTGCTACTGCGGTTGCTGCCGCACCTGTCTGGGCGGCGGTGCCTGCTGCTACCACCACCGCTGCTGCAACTGCTGCGCCCTCCGCGGCCACAGCCTGGACCGCTGTCGATGCACGCGTGGCTGCTGCTCCCTGATGAGACTTCGTCGTGATCGTTAGTTCATTGTGTGGTTTTGAGTTTGCATCAAGAAATCGAATACTTGGGGAGAGATGTAAATGGGCACTGCGCCATGGGCTGAATACTGCTGTATGCGTTGGAAGATGCATTGTGCACACGCGTTGCGTGACGGATTGGGGGGCACAGACTACACTGACAGAATTGCTATGAATGAACGGGGGGTTATTGGGCGGGTTGGGGCCATCAAGTAAGGGGCCGTTAAGCGTACATACCCGATGGGCGGGGGCAAGGACGTACGGACGTAGAGTTTACGGAAGCACGTTTCGATTCAATACTTTTCATTCAATACATCAAATGACGAGCTGCTGGAGAGAAAGGTCTACACTGCAGCGGCACATACCCTGGCTGCCGGACATAGCTCAACTAACTTGACTGTTGCTTACGCTGCTGTATGCTCAGCAGCTGGTGCAGTCCTGCGGCGTCGCTGCGGTGGTGTGCTTGGACGGTGGTTATTATGGCTGTGCTCCGAACCGGGTACTGCTGCTGCTCTGAAAGGAGATGCGTTGAAGCGCAGGTGGTGCGTGTTGCACGGTGCGTATCATTCATGATCGGTCATCGCTAAAGCAGGCCGTGGATGCAAACTGGCGTTTCTCATGCATTCCCTATGGCAGCCAAACGACCAGTTACGGGGCCATTCCCTTCTTCTGCCCCCTGACGGCCCCAGGTCGTTTCCAAGCGACGGGCCGTGGGCGGGGCCGTGACTGGGCCCAAGGGTCCGTAGGCACCAGGGGGGCCGAGCCTTCGCGAGCGCGCACACGCCAACGGGGGCGGTTGGCCCCGTTACGGCCCCGGCTGGAATACGCGCTTGCACATCCGTCATAATTTGCAAGCGACGCACGCTCAACACGCTCAACGTCGTCTCATCCATGCTGATTCCGAGAGGGCCCCGTTTGATCCTGATTGTATCCTTTCAGCGACGTTTTTGCTAGTGAATGAATCGGTAACTCCGATAAACACAGTCACAGCCACAGCCACAGCTCCCTGCTTTGTTGAAAATGTTTTGCATTGTCGACGACGGGCGAAAACGCAGATGGATTATCGTATTCACATGTTCAACACATGTTCAACACATGTTCCAATGCTTTAGGGTTTGTCGTACGGGGACCCGAGGTCCCCGGCCGGCACGGACCCCCTACGGACCCTGGAGAGCATGAGCAGGTCACATGTCCTTGCGGCCACACTATATCTCCTTTGAATCCGGAGGCGCGAAAATGAATCAGCTAGCGCAACTCACTAGACCGAAGCTTTGCACCTCTGTGTGACCGTGTGACCTTTTCATCAACAACCATCTTTTCAGCAACCATCGTAACCATTTGAAGTGGAGCGTCCCATGGGAGCAAGCCTACTAGCCCAAGGCACAGAGTAGGTCGTTGGCGTTGCAGGTGGCACGCCCGAGGAGTCAGAGCAGTTAAGCTCGTGAGCTGCGTCAGCAGGTCCTTCTTGTAACCAATGCATTCTTTTCATATCGCTGCGCGGAGCGGATGGCCGTGAGGATGGCCGTGTGAACCCCCCCCCCCCACCATACGATCCGCTCACATGCAACGGAGTCGAAGAAACGTGTGGACAGCCAGCGGAAACACGCACTGGGCGGGGAGTGCTTGCAAAGCCAGGCCCGGTGCACGCTAATAAGAACAATGTGCGCATGCGTGGCCAAGCCTGGCAGCCGTTCACGCCGAGTGCTACCAGCATGTGTCAGCGGTGCTGCGCGGGCCCAGCGCTGATGGCATGCATAGGAAGTGATGGGAGCTGGAAAACTGCGAAGGGCGGGCACCGCAGCGCTACCAGACACGCACTGGGCGGGGAGAGCTTGCAAAGCCAGGCCCGGTGCACGCTAATAAGAACAGTGCGCAGAGGTGCGCATGCGTGGCCAAGCCTGGCAGCCGTTCACGCCGAGTGCTACCAGCATGTGTCAGCGGTGCTGCGCGGGCCCAGCGCTGATGGCATAGGACGGAATTGCCGCCGACGCCCCTGTCCGCGGGGTAGATTGCTGCACACATTCGCGGTCCCTTGTTGAAATTAATATGCTTACATACTGACGTGAAATAAATCGATGCAAATTAAACTTCCACGGCAATTGCATTTGTGCCATTGCCTGTCGACAAAATATGGATCCACACTTGGATCAACAGCACATTGGACTTCACTCACTCACAGACTCACTGATATAAGCAGTAAAATTCATACTTTCATATTCATACAAGCTTGCATATACAACTGAAAGGCAACGTTGAAGCGCTTGAGTCGACAGTCCAGCCAGTCGAAGGTCCAGTCCAGTATCAACTATCAATATACTAAGATGCACTAGTTGAGTTCAAGGAGATATTATAAGAGCTGTGATAGTCGCATGTTGTAGCAGGGTATAGCGCCGGTGGCAAATGAGCCTCACGAGAGGACACTTGACTTGACTTGACTCTCGGCTCGTTGTCAATTGATATTTGCAAGCATCACTCCACTACACGGTGCGATAAGTGCCAGTTACAACGTTTTACCATCCCACGCGTGGTTCACGAGGCGGATTATTCAGGGTGATGTAAAGGTAAAAGTGTAGGATGCATAAGAGCATACTTTCTTTCTTAATCGCCAAGGCCCCCTCTACCTCGTCGTCGACCACCGCACCATCACGCTGCCACTGGTTTCCCGCCGCTTTCTCCCACGCCCCGCCCTCATGGCCCCTCCTGCATCACCCCGATCTACAGCCCCGCTGCCTCGTCCAAGCTTATCCCCGCCGCCCAGCCCGCCACCACCGCCGCTTTCTCCAACGCCCGGCCCCCATGGCCCCTTCTCCATCCTCCCCAACTCCAGCCCGTGGTATTGGTAACGTGAACGGGAGCCTGTGGGCGCACGGGCGTATGCCTGCTTTTGATTGCGCGTTGATTGCGTTGGGTTGGGCGCAACCTGTTTTCTCGGGACTTTGAGGTTCAGCTACTGCCCCCTGTTTGCCGCGTAACACAGAACCAACTCCAGCCCCGCGGCCTCCTCCGACCTCATCGCCCTCGCCCAGCCCGCCGCCGCCCCGCCCAGCGCGCTTTCTCCCATGCCCGGCCCCCGCGCCCGCTTCTCCATCATCCCCAACTCCAGCCCCGCGGCCTCCTCCGCCCTCATCGCCCTCGCCCAGCCTGCCGCCCCCGCCCAGCGCGCTTTCTCCCACGCCCGGCCCCCGCACCCTCTTCTCCATCATCCCCAACTCCAGCCTCGCGGCCTCCTCCGACCTCATCGCCCTCGCCCAGCCTGCCGCCCCCGCCCAGCGCGCTTTCTCCCACGCCCGGCCCCCGCACCCCCTTCTCCATCATCCCCAACTCCAGCCCCGCGGCCTCCTCCGACCTCATCGCCCTCGCCCAGCCCGCCGCCGCCCCGCCCAGCCCTCTTTCTCGCTCTCTCCCACGCCCGGCCCCCGCACCCTCTTCTCCATCATCCCCAACTCCAGCCCCGCGGCCTCCTCCGACCTCATCGCCCTCGCCCAGCCCGCCGCCCAGCGCGCTTTCTCCCACGCCCGACCTCCATGGGCCCTCCGCAGCTCTAGTCCCGCCGCCGCCTCCTGCTTTCACGCCTCCACGCACGCGCCACATGCCCAGGCTGCCACCACTATGGAGCGTACAGGCTTGGGTCTTGGGATCAAGCGAAATGTGGATGGTGAAATGTGTACGTTCGGGTCTAAAACCGCGCCTGACATGGGTTGTAGCCAGGTCCATCAATCAGCAAGGTATCTTGCAGACATGTTCCACACCATGGGGCATTGAGTTAAATTTGTATATGTATTTGCTTGCAGGCAATGCACCCAGGCCAGGCCATCAAACGTGGGCGTGGCTCGTGGCCACACTTGACCACTGCAGCGCTCTATTGGTATTGTGTTTGTGACTTGTGACTTCGGTCATAGCATACGGTGTTATTTCGATGACGTCTTGCATTTGCTAGCAAGCACTGATGACTAGCTAGCAGTTACGTGGCAATTGCAATCATGCTTGTGGAGCATGCCGTTGAGGTGTGGCAATAGATATGGCGAGAGGCAAGGGGACGACCGAGAACGATAGCACCATAGCACAAGCATGATGCGTTGGTATAGCCATGGCAGTTGTATGGGCGGTGGCAGTATGCTACCAAGTCACAGGCCACACAAACATGAGGGCCAATCTGCAACCAATATATCGGCTGGATGCTGTCTGCCGCCCAACGCCGCCTGCCCGCCCGCTGCCCCCGCGCCATTTCCAAGCCCCAGTGCCGCTCAACGGCCCGTGCTTGCTTCCAGCCCCTTAGCGTACACTGTCCCCGTTGACACTCAGTGCATGGTTAAGTTGAGGGATTGAGAGAAGCCATTACGGGGCCTCGAAGGAGCCCTTATGGGTCCGTTACGCTGGCACACAACGGACCCTTGGCGCCCACTGCCCGAACAGCCTGACGGCGCCGTGCCAAGCGCCGGCCCCTTTACGCTGATAGCAGCGTAAAGGGTCCGGCGCTGGAACCCCCAGTAACGGGGGTGGGGCCCTCCACCCCAACGGCCCCGTTACGCTGGCTCGCCTGCCATAGGGATTGCGGGCACAAGGTACTTAGTACCTCTGGATTGACGGATTTTTTTTGTGTGGACACATACATGCACTGAGGTTCCTGCGAGCGAATGCGTAGCACTTGATGGATGCTTTGGGCGAGTTGGCAACAACAGCTGCGATGGGGGCACGCCCGGACAGTCTCCGCCTTGCTGATTGCAAAGGATTTTTATTTGGGCAATCAAAAATGATATGAGACATGGAAGTACTGTTTGATACTGGACACCCTTGCAGTTGACAAGGCGAGCGTTGAATCCTGAGTGTTGCAGCCTCCGAGTAGTTGCGTGTCTGCAGTGTGCGACAAGCTGTGACAGAGCACGGTACACAATCAACGACATCCACGGGCACGACGTCCCAGCCATTATGTGGTTCGTAACGTGCTCGTTGCGTGTCCACGTGCTGCTGAGAGGAAAGGATGTGTAGGATGTGATGAAGGGAAGACGGCGTCGTCGGCAGGGGTCCTATGGATTGGGTCACGGGCCAGCAGCAGCAGGGTGGGCCCCTCTGACCGAATGACGTTGGCAAATATATACAAGTGCTGCTGATGTCCGCGTATCGCTTGGTAACGGCAAGATGTGCGTGGGCGCGTGCCAGTAGTCAGTATCAATTCGCGGTTAGAATCACGTGGGTCTGCCGCCCTCCCGCCGGTCGGACTGACCGTACCAGGCGCAGGGAGGAGTAGGGAGGAGTACGTTGCGGTAGTTGAGGCGGGGTCGTATGTTCGGGAGGTTTTCCGATAACGGTGGCGCTGTGGTGCACGGCGGTGCATGCTGTGCGGCTGTGCAAGCTGTGGCAGTAAGCAGCAAGTAGGTCAGGACGAGGTCGGGCCGCTGCGTGCACGCCCCTCGAGTAAGGTGGGATCCAGTGGGCTTGCACAGGCAACCAGGCTTCCTTTGTAGCTTACGTAGCCTCGCTACGCGCGGTGGCTGTGAACGAATGTAACAGGACATGAAAATGCCGCTGCCACGAACGTTTGGCACGCCCGACCACAGCAGCTCCAAAGCAGCCGTCTTCGTTTGATTATCGATGCGGGTGCGCCGGGTCCCGGGCCTGCCTAGCTACCTGCCGCCAGCTGGCTGGGTCGATGCCGTGAATCCGATGCAAAGCGGCGCTGCGTGTCGACCTTGTCACGCTCCGGCGGGTGCGTGCCTTGTCCGCACGAGCTAGCAAAGCGTCTAGTGTGGATGCGACATTATTGCCGCCCCCCCTCAGTGCATTCTGTACCGCTTTTCCGTATCCTTGCAACCCCCCACGCACCCACCCATCCACCGCTTACATATCCCTGTCTGGATGAGCTGCTGGGGCGGCGCAGCCCCCCCTGGCATGGACAGGGGCGGATCCATTGCCTGTCTGCACCCCTGGGCCTGGAGGCTGCTGAAGGCTGACTGAGGTCGACGCCTCCGAAGGACCGGGCGGGGAATGAGGGAACCTCTGGAGACCAGGGGAGGTGCGCGGCGGCGGCGGTATGCCGGCGCAGTTGCGAGTGGTGAGTTACAGACTGATTATTGAAACAGTATCATGATGTATGAAGGAGGATGAATAATAGCTCATAGCGTTGCAGTAGTTCGAGTGCTCTAGCTGCTGGGCAGCATCGTGGCCAAAAGCACCCTTGCCTACGTTGCCATCGATCAGTGCCACGTTCGTGGATCCCGCTAGCTGCTCCCAGAAAGCAGCGGTACAGAACCCACGCACCTCATCAGCGCCCCCCCCCGCCCCGGCCCCCCACTACATACTCCAATATGATCCGCACCGGATGGAGCCTGAACGCCAATAAGATCCGCCGCACCGGATGGAGCCTGACCAACGAAACCTCCAGTAGTGCTGCACTAGCCACACACGCGCTGCGTGATGCTTTCGGTGATTACCGTCGTCTCTATGCACTGCTGCCTTCCTTGCACAGCAAATGAGTGCGACAGGAACGAACGGTCACCCCCAAGCACGGATGGTTACCCCCCACCGCGCGGATAGTTACCCCCGATCTCTTAATGCGAACACAAACGCTTATCTCCATTACCCCTTTTGGATGGCTTGCCTAGGCTTGCCTCTACCACGCTTGAAGTAAGATACCACGGTCACGACCATCACGTCAAAAGGAACCGGCATAACATTAGCCCGGCCCGGCCCGGCCGGGCCCGGCCGTCAGTCCAATCACTGGCCGCCAATCAACAAAACACGGATATAACTCACCGCGTTTACCACGTCGTTCTTGGCCGCCGCCGTTAGCTTATGCGCTCACAATCATTGGACCGCACGCAAACCGGCGTCGACGTGCGTATGTACGAATGCCTCCACACCAACTGCTGCATCCACAAGCCACACCCACGGTGGCCAAACGCCTTCCTCAATGCACAGCGTGCATAACCATGACAAACACCCCAAACGTACTCACCAGCAAGCCAACCAAGTGAGCAATTAACATATGCAGTTCTCCCACACATAACATGACTTGCGGCGGCCTCAACATGATGATGTGCCATCGCTGATGATGCTTCGGTGCCCATGGATAGGCAGAAGTGCTAGAAATGAAGTGCCTGCTGCCCTTGCAGCGCACGCAAATAGTGCCAGCTGGCACTGCAGTGCGCTGACAGCGCACAGTCAGTGCCCGTATCATGTAGATGGCTTTGGGCCCCCGGCGTCTACACAGCGTAGGTGACCCCGCCCGCGCCATTTACACCTCGAAAATGTTTCCTAGGGGCACGCCCCCAAATCCCCCAAACCATCTACGCTCCCTGTCTAAAAGACCGCCAAACTCGCCCAAACCGTCTACGCTCCGTAGATGCCGAAACCCAAACCCAAACATTCTTCTCCGCCTTCGGCGGATTTTGGGCAAATTTCTACAGCGTAGATGGAAGATACGAGCACGAGTAATGTACGTGTTGGGTGCCATGTACGTATGGCGCAACGCAGGCATTGTTTATGCGCGTGCACAATTTCAGTATCCAATGTGCGTGAAAACGCATTGCCAGTGCACATGTCTTCAAGCAACCCCTCTGCCGACCCCTGCAACTCCCCATCCACGCTATCCACGTGCGTGGCTTACGTGGCTTCACCACTCACCCCCGCCCTCTACATTGCCAGCTACACATACACCCACAACCCACAGCTGGACACCCACACCACACAACACCCCACAATGGGGTCACACCCACGTCCTGCCCAGCCCCACCCACGTCCCCGTCCCTGGCCGCGGTCGCTCAGAGCGGGCCCAAAGTAATTCATTCATTCCAAGCAGCAGTAATTTCGCAGGCACGCACGGCACATGCATGCAACACGAACGAACGCGATGTGTAGCATCAATCCATCACGACCAGATGTTGAGATAGATTGCAGTATCTTCCAATGCTTGAAGTGCTCATTAGGTTTCAACGCATGGGCCTGGGGGCTTAACCACCACTCCATCCTCGAGCCAGACGTGGCAATCACACCATCATGCTAATCATGCAAGGCACGCACCCACGTGATCGATCACGTCAGCAGGGCCCAAAATCATTACCGATTGACGAGTATGCCGAGTGCATATGCACATGGCCATGTCAATGATGAATAGTGGCTCAATGCCGCCACACACATGTCTGCTGGACACTGTGCATGCTTGATTTGACGGGAAACATGCTGCACGCAAGGTGACGGGACGCTGTCCAATGCCGATCTGATGCCGTCCGTCTCATAATCAGCTGCGACCCCCCCACGGGCGCTCAAAGAACGCCTCCTCCTCATCAGCCGATGCGAGAGCTACAGTCGCCGCCAGCTCCACATCCACTGCCGCAAGCGCTACTGCCGCCAGTGCGCGGCCGCCGCCGTGAGCAGGGCGGCCAGGTGCGCAGCCAGCTGCTGCGCGGTGGGGCGGTGCTCGGGCCGGGGCGCCAGGCACGCCTCCGCGCAGGCCCTGTGTGAGAGGGGGGGGGGTAGGAAGGTTCAATGGCGGTGATTACCGGGATAGGCACATCTACGTTGCTCCTACCTCCCACACGCCCGCACACGGGCACACGCCTTCAACCACATGCAAGGACGACACACACCAGACAAGCAGCAGCAGGTAGCACGCACCTGTACGCGGGCGGCACATGGCGGCCCCAGGCCGGGCGCAGGCCCCGCGCTTCCACCAGCTCCGACAGCGCGCGCCAGCAGGCCACGTCGCCGCCGCCGCCGCCGCCGCCATTGAGCGGCTGGATCAGCAGGTCGTCGGCGTACGGCAGTGCGCCGCGGTGCGCCAGGCTCCAGGCCAGCAGCCCGAATGCGTACACGTCGGCGGGCGGGGCGGGCGGCGCGCCTGTCGGGTTGGGCGGGTTGGGTGTCGGCCGCGTGCGTGAGTAGGTATGCGAGGTGTAGCCGTTACGAGAACGGCTGGCAGCGAGGGTAGACACGTTCCATCGGAGGGAGCGCTTGGCTATGGCTATCGGCGGTATGTGGTGATATGAGGCCCCGGCGGGGCTAGCGCGCGCGCTTAGCGCGCTTTTTTCGGTGTAGCCACGCACCTCGTAACTCCTCGGGCGGGATGCAGTACAGGGGCCGGCCACCGGCCACACCCGCCACACTTGACGGCGGACCAGCGACCGGCCAGGCGCCGCCGCCACCCCTGCCGCCGCCGCCGCCGGCCGGCGGCACCACCAGCGCCGCGCCGCCAAAGTCAGCGATCTGCGCCGTCCAGCCGCGCGGGTCGGCCGGGCAGGAGCGCAGGTGCACAGCGGCGGGCGTGAGGGCACGGTGAAGCACCACCACGCCGCCGCCGCTACTGCCGCCGCGGCTGCCCGAGGCGGTCGGCTGTAGCGGCTGTAGCGGCTGTAGCGGCTGTAGCGGCTGTAGCGGCTGTAGCGGCTGTAGCGGCGGCGCCAGCAGTGCGGCGCCGGAGTGCAGGTGCGCCAGCGCGGCCGCCACGTCGAGCAGCGTGCGCAGCAGCGGCTGCGGGTAATAAAGGGCGTGTTGCCATGGAGTTGACAATCGCACATCGAGCGGGCGGGTGATGCGCGAGTTGAAGGGATCGTAAACTGTGTGCGTCAGCCCACGGTACGCAGCATGGACCGGCCAGATGACTAGCTAGCAGCACTACAACACTACTGCACCTCTGCAGACCCCAAAATGTAAACTCCTCGCTGAATCAACCCAACGCACCTCCCAAGACCTCGTCAGCACAGCAGCGCCCGCACCAACGCCTGCCACAGGTGCGTCCAACCCCGCAGCCACCTCCGTGGCATCCGGCAGCAAGAGAGTCATCCGTGTAGGCGGCTTGGGTGTGGCAGCCGCCAGGCCCGCCGCCGCCGCCGCCGCCTGCTGCGCCTGCAGCGCGGCCGCCAGGGTGCCCAAGTCGGCATCCGTCACCAGCGCCAGGCACACCGGCGAGGGCAGCGGCAGCGGCTGGGGCTGAGGGTGCGGCTCAGGGGTCAGCGGCTGCTGCGGGTCTGGACATGGGGGCGGAGGCGGGGGCTGGGCCGAGGGCTGGGCCGCGGGCGGCTGGGCCGAGGGCTGTAGCACGTTAGGCGCAGGATCGGCGGCCGTGACTGCCGTGCAAGCAGTCCCAGCCGAGGCAGCGAAAGCCGGGCTAGCCCCTGCCATGGCAGCCGCGGCGGCGGCAGCAGTCGAGGTAACAGCAGCAGCAACGGCGGCAGTAGCAGGGGTAGTAGGGGCAGCGGAGCCCGTGGCGATGAGGCCGTCGCCGTCCCCCAGCACCCAGGGCAGCATCGCCAGCGGGCCGGGCACCTCTGTGCACCCCCTGGCGGCGGCAGAAGCAGCGGCAGGGTTGCCCGTTCCGCCATGGGCCTCCACGACCTCATCGCCAGCGGCGATATAGGAGGCTGCGGTGGCGCGGCGTGTTGCTAGCACGGCGCGTGGGCCGGCGGCGGCATCGTAGGCAGTATGGCCGGCGGCGGCGGCGGTGTCGGCGGCGGCGGCGGCGTCGCAGGGTGGCGGCGGCACGAGGCGGCTCTCCAGCACGACGCCGCAGTGCCAGGCGACCACCTGCAGCGCGCAGTGGCAGGACAGGCAGCGGCAGGCACATTTGAGCAAGGTAGAGTTGTGCATAAAGGGTGATAACCATTTAACACAATTAACAGAAACCGTTTCGCCTCAAACAAGTCTAAGTAGCAATCTGCTCGCCTTCGCAATGCGCGGGTGCGGCCGCAGCCGCAGCAGCAGCCCCAGCTCGGCTCCCGCAGCCGCCGTGTCCAGGCACGCAGTCCGGTGCGCCCGCAGCTCCTCCAGCTGCTCCGCCACCTCGAGCTGCTGCTGTGCCTCCCGCCGCGCCGTTTGCCAGTGCGGGCCCGCGCCATTCGGGGCTGCGGCGGCGGCAATGGCGGCGCTGGCTGCAGCAAGGGCGTTGGAGGCGGCGGCGGCGTGCGCGGCGGCGGTGAACACCACAGCCTGCGCGGTGGCGGCGGCGCCCGCTGCGCCCGCGTCGGCGACCGCGCGGTGTGCGGCGTCGATACGAGTGGTGTGGCTGGTGTGAATGCTTGCGCCCTGTGGCAGTGTGTCACTACTGCGCGCATCCGCCGGCGTCGCTATGGCTCCAGCCGCCGCTGTTACATCCGCCTTGGCCGCCGCCGCCTCTGCCGCCGCCGCCGCCGCCATCAGGCAGGCCAGGTCCAGGCCCGCCGGCATCTCCGTGAGCTTGACCGTCAGTGGCACCGCAGCCGCCGCAGCCGTGATGGCTGATGGCTGCTGTTGCTGCTGCCGCGGCTGCCGCTGCGAGCGGGCGCTGCCGCTTCCAGTTCCACTGCCGGCTGCTGCTGCGGCAGCTGCTGGGTCGATTGCGGCCAGGGCGAAGCCGCCGGCATCAGGCGCGCGGGCGGCGGGCCCCGCAATGCCGAAGGCCGCCGCCACACGCGTCGCCGCCCGGGACAGCGCCGCTGAAGCAGAGGCCTCCACCGCCTCCTCCGCCATGATCGGCTGCTGCTGCGGCCCCGTGGCATTATTATTACCCGTCCCAACCTCCAGCAGTAGCTGCTGGTCCTCGAGCCCCAGCTCCGCGGCAAAGGTGACGACGCCGGGGCCGGAGGTGTGCTCGATGGCGGTGAGGCGCAGGCCGCCGCCGCCCAGCGCAGCCCCGCGCAGGGCCAGGCGCGAACCACGGGACGGCGGCGGAGGCGGCTGGGCAGCCTGCTGGGCGACCTCGGAGCGCCCATGAGGTGCAGTGGTAGGCGGCGCAGGCTCGGCCGCAGCCGAGGGCACGGGCGGTGCTTGCAGGTACCGGCTGAGGACGCACCACCTGAACAGGCATGGCAAACAATGGTACGATACAGGCACAGCGGCACAGCGACCGCACTTGGCGCAGCATGCAAGCAAACAAGCAGCAACAGAAGCAACAGAAGCAACAGAAGCAACAGAAGCAACAGAAGCAACAGAAGCAACAGAAGCAACAGAAGCAACAGAAGCAACAGAAGCAACAGAAGCAACAGAAGCACATGTCAGGTTTCGATAAATATATCAACCTTTCAACTATATCAACCTTTGAATACCGCTATGCCACACCTTTGACCTAACTCCGCCGACATGTAGATAACCTAGCCCCAACCGATTGCAAAACAAGCCATGAACAGCCAATTTACCCAAGATGCGGTTGAAATACTGCGGGGTGACTTGTTTGCCCTGCGCGGCGACATTTTCACGAAAATCGAAGACAGCACCGCACCTCTGAACAAGAAGATCACCGCGCACGACCAGCGCCTGACACATCTGGAGACAAGACTTTCTAAAATACAGGCAGAAGCAGAGCAGGCCCGGGCCCGCACGCATGAGCGTGTTAGCAGTAATGGGTTCTACTTCGAGGACAAACTAGCAATTAAGGGCAACATTTCGAACGATTCACATCTGATCAGCGATGCAATTAGCAAGGCGGTCACTAAGCAGTACAAGGGCAGGTTCTACCTCCCCAAACTGCCGGTCACTGGCAGCGACCACCCACAGTCGCGCGTGCTGTGCCTCCACCTGGGCGGCTACTCAGACCTCCGCCTGCGGCTGCTCACAGCCAAGCAAGCGATGCGCGAGTCAGGCTCAGACATCAGGCTTGATGACTACTTGACAAACGCAGGCAGGGCGGAGCGCGGCAGACTGCAGGCCACACACGACAGCCTACATCAGGAGGGCATGCGCCCCGAATGGAGGCTGGGCGCTGAGCTGTGGTGGCGACCCGACCGTGACCAGCCGGCTAAGCCATACAGCGGCTACGCGGGCGACTCGGACATGGAGGTAGACACGGGGGCGGCACAGGCCGCGGGAAGTCCGGGAGGAGCAACTAATGGGGGCGCTGGTCAGGGCCGCCAGGCCCAGGCAACACCGCCGCCGCCCCCTCCGCCGCCACGGCCCCCGCAGTCGGCCTACGGACACACACAGGCGGCTTACGGGCACCAGCAGTCGGCCTACGGGCCCCCCGCGCCCCCGCAGTCGGCTTACGGGCCCCCGCAGTCAGCCTACGGGCACCAGCAGTCGGTCTACGGGCCCCCCGGGGCCCCGCAGTCGGCCTACGGGCACCAGCAGTCGGTCTACGGACCCCAGCAGACGGCCTACGGGCCGCCCTATGCACCGCCGCCGCCCCAGCAGCAGCCGCAGCAGCAGCAGCAGCAGCAGCAGCAGCAGGGGATGACAGTGCAGACACCGCCGCCACCACCGCCGCCGCAACAGCACATGGGTCACGGGCTCATGCCGCAATTCCACGGGGGCTTCCCCGGGCACATGCCCATGTACGCACATGTGCAGCCCCAGCAGCCGTACATGCAACAGCCCGCCCCGCACGCGCAAGGATTCCCATTCGGACAGCCTACGGCGCAGACGCAGGTGACCTGGGCACACGTCGCCGCGGCATCGCCGCAGCAACAGTCCCAGGGATTCCCGCAGCCGAAGTTTACACCGGCAGCGGCACAGCCTGTAGGGGAAAAGCGGGCGGTTCGCTTCACGCCGCAAAGCGCAGAGCTGTCGCGGCGGGGCAAGCCCAGCAAGGCGAGCGAAGCCACCACAGCACCGGAGGTCCTCGCGGCTAGCTGGCCAGCGCTACCCACACACGGGGAGCCGCTGCGCGCACGAGACCCCAGGCAGCGCCAGGTAAAGGCCAGCGGTAAGGTGGTGGAGGCGGGCGGTGCCACGGCCCCAAGCCGCAGCGCCGCGCCCGCGGGCAGCAGCGCCGCGCCAGCGGGCAGCAGCGCCGCGCCCGCGGGCAGCAGCGTCGCGCCCGCGGGCAGCAGCGTCGCGCCCGCGGGCAGCAGCGTCATGCCCGCGGGCAGCAGCGCCGCGCCCGCGGGCAGCAGCGTCGCGCCCGTGGGCAGCAGCGCCGCGCCAGCGGGCAGCAGCGCCGCGCCAGCAGGCAGCAACCCCCACGCTGCTACGGAGGACGTGGTGATGGAGTCGCCGGCTCGCACAGCCGCCGATGCGCGCGGCCACACTACTGTTCTCTGTGACCAGTACGGCAACCGCGTCGATGAGGAGGGCTTCACGCCGTGTAAGGCCAAAGGCGGACGCGGGCGCGAGGGAGCAGGAGGGCATCAGGCCGGCGGAAACGGAGGACGAGGTGGGGGGCGCAGTGGCCGCGGGGGTGGGAGTGCTGGCGGCAGAAGCCACTTGCCAAGCCGCGGAGGTCACAGCGGCGGCGGCCACAACCAGCAGCACAATGCGTACGACGCCTTGGGGACCACAGGCGAGACTGATTCATAGGGAGGCGGGGGCCGGGGTGGCATCAGCATTTTCGCATGGAATGCCCATGGGCTGGTCACCGCTGGGGCATGCAAGCTGCACGACCGCGGGATAGGCACTGTTGCACGTTCACACGACATTATCATTATTTCGGAAGCGCACCTCACGAACTGGGTACCGGACCAATCAATCGAGCTAGACGGTTACACAGTTGTCCGTGCACATAGGTCCCAGGAGGCCACGCGGTCAGATTTTGGAGGCGTTGCTGTGTATGTACGGGAGTGCCTAGCGGGCGGCGTTTCGCATGTCAAGACGGACATCCATCTCACGGGGTGCGAAATTGTGTGGATGCGTATCAAATCAAATGAAGGTTGCAGTGTGTTGTTAGCTTGTTGTTACCTAGCGCCAGAAACCTCGCGGGTTTACAGGGAGGGCGGAAAGACGCGGACAGCACGGGAAGCCACGGCCGAGTCTGTATTCAGCAGACTACAACAGTCGATCCTCGAGCTACGGCAAAGCGGAGAAGAAGTGCTAATTATTGGTGATCTGAACGCACGCATCTCAACAAGCATCATTGACGTACCGGATCTAGCACAGCTCGAGGCGCTGGAGGACGTAGCACTAGGGGGTGGTTCCACGTCAGATATGCCCTGTACTGCAGACTACGCGGGGCTCCCAGTGAGAGCATCCGAGGATGCCCAAATAAACTGTTTCGGGGAGTACCTAGGGCGCATGTGCCGTTCGCAAGGACTAGTACTTTTGAACGGAAGGGCGCCGGGAGATGCAGCAGGTCACATTACTTTCCCAAAGGGCGACGCAGGTGGCAGCATGATTGATCTCTGTGTGGCGTCACCGACCCTATTCCCGAAGGTGGTGGCTTTGAAAGTGGGCGAGATTCTAAAGTGGAGGCACGGCGGATTGAAGGAAGCGAGTGATCATCGGCCGGTCACGTTGACACTGGGCTTGGAGGTCGAAGGGCAGGAAGCCACAGCGAGCCGCACACGCCCCGCAAAGAAGCGCACAGAGTTTGACGTACAGAAGAAGCACTTGTTCAGTGGCTTGTTCAAGGCGGACGGTTCGCCAGTTGTAGGGAAAATCGAACAGATTAAGGTGGCACTTTGCGCGGAGGAGGGTGGCATCAGCACCACCGAAGCGGTCGAAGCCTTAGGCACATGTTTGTACGATGCATTAGAAAAGGCTTTCGGTCCCACACGACCGGCCAACCTACGGGAGCAGGAGACTCCATGGTGGAACGAAGAGTGTGCTGCGGCGCGTACGGTGTTTGTGCAAGCAAAGCTAGCGCTGGGTTGTCCAGTGGTACGAGAAGGAGAGGTGTGGCAAAACTTCCGCGCAGCCAGGGCATCCTATGACCGGGCGAAGCGAAGGGCCAGGGCCGCGCACGACACCCAGGAGATGAGGGAGAAGGTGGCACGCTGCCGCGCAGACGCCCGACTGCTGTGGAGGATGATTGAGGGACGGACTAAGGAGCAGTGCCCAGTCACGGCCGATGGGTTTCGGGATCATTTTGCGACCCTACTAAACGACGGCGCAGGCGGGGGATGCCCAGCAGCCGCCCACTGCATTTTGGGTTCGGGTGGGAGGATGTCCGAAGATCTTTTTGCGGCTGACCGTACGTGTCTGCACGAGATGTTGAATAGCGAGATTACCCTTGATGAGGTAACACGCGCACTAGCAAGGCTGCCCAACGGCAAGGCAGCTGGCTTAGAGAAGGTACCGTCTGAGTGCTACAAGTACGCGGTAAAACCGGGCGACCCCACCACTGAACCGCCGACACCGGCACTCAATAGAGTTGCACCGCTGGTGCACGTGTTGTTTAATAAAATCTGGAGCGAAGGGGCTTATCCTGAGCAATTTACTACAACTGTTTTGACACCAATTTACAAGCGGAAAGGTGACGTGCAGGCGCCTGGTAATTACCGGGGCATTGCAGTAGGGGGCGCCCTCGCAAAGTGCTATGCATCGATCCTTCTAGAGAGGCTGGCGAATGCCGGGGAGGAGTTTGAGTGGAGGCACACGGCTCAGGCCGGATTCAGGAGGAAGTACGGCACAACGCACCATCTTTTTGTCCTAAGGCATCTCATCAACAAGCACACGCGTGCTGGCGCCACCACCCCCCTCATTGTCGTACAAATTGATTTTGAAAAGGCTTTCGACAAGGTCCCACGACCATTAATTTGGATGAGACTGGAGGAACGCGGGGTAACGGGTGAGATGTTGGCGGCTTTGAAAAAAGCGTACGAGAGAGTGATGATGGTAGTGAAGGCCGGGGGTAAGCACAGTGCCCCCTTCGCAACCACGCAAGGGGTCAAGCAGGGCTGCCCGCTTAGCACAGAGCTTTTCGGCCTCTTTATAGAAACCTTAGCAGAGTACATTGATTCGGAAGATACGGACGAAGCCACAGGTGCACCTGAGATGAATGGCAAAAAGGTGTCACTGCTGATGTACGCGGATGATGTTTCCCTGCTGGCCACCACCCCTGAGCGGATGCGCCACTTGCTATCATTAGTAGACACGTTCTGCCTAGCTTTTGGCATGAAGGCAAACGTTACCAAGTGTGAGAGGCTGGTTTTTGCAGCCAACGAAGTAACGGCCAGCACTGTGTACAGCGGATGCCAGGGTTTAAAGCTAGCAGGGCAGCCCATCCCTGCGGTGGACAAGGCGCGCTATCTTGGACTAGTGTACGGTCCGGGTAGGGCCTTCGTCAGCTGCAGGGAGACACTCTGCGAGTCAGCAAGGAGAGCCATGTGCGGGCTTAACACTAGATTGAACCGTTTACGCATTTTCGCACCAGATATTCGCATGAGGTGTTTCGACGTGCAAATCCGATCCATCCTTACCTACGGATGTGAGGTATGGGGCCCCGACGTGCTAGTAGAGATGCTAGACGGAGGACCGCCACCCAGGAGGAATGACAGGAACAACCTAGCACAGGGCGCATTTGAGGCATGTTTGCGTGACGAGGCCGTAAAGCTGCAGGTCCAATACATGCGACAGACAGTGGGAGCAGCCAAACCGTCACACCGTCTCCTGTTTGCGGAGCTGGCCCAACTGCCGCTGCACTTTTTCATAGCCAAACAATGTTTGGGTTTTTACAATAGGATTTCCGCGCAAAACAGAAGTCTGGCTTTTGATGCACTAGTCGACGAGGCACGGGAGGCATGGGCGAATCCAATGGGAGACGGGTGGTGCGCGCGGCTGTTCCGTTTTGTGGCGGCACAGGGTGTCGACGCGTGGCATTGGCCAGGCACACACGAGTCCAGAGAGGAGTGGAGGGCAAGCACGGTCCTACCCGATGGACCTATCTTATCTACCTTCAGGGGCCATTTGACGAGGGCGTGGGAGCACGAGAGGCTGGTAGCGGACCCGCACGCATTCCCTTCAGACGGCAAGCAACCCGGCATACACATGTGCAAACACAAGCATTGGATGGGGCTAAGCGCACTAGGGTCCGCGCCGCCGACCCTGCACGAACACAGTAGAGCATTCATACCGGTTGCACAGCATAAGCTTTTGATGAGATTCCGTTTATGTTGCTGGCCAACCACCGCGAACCGTGCCTGGGAGAGGCCTAGGGAGGAGAGGACGTGCCCACTGTGTACGGCCAATGAGGTGGAGGATGAGCACCACGTCCTGATGCAATGTGCTGCCTACACCGAGTTACGAGCGTGCAGTGGCCTAGACTTTAGCCTAAACATGCGCGAAGTGATGCTGAAATCTGAGCCTGTCAAGTTAGCTGCATTACTCAGCTCCATCTGGGAGCATAGAAGTAGGGAAGTCCCCCTTGCAAGGGGAGAACAATAAATAGGACAATCATGCACTGGCGTTATAAGGGTCACCCCGGCCCGGGCCTCCGGTTTACACGCAGCAGGAAGGCACGCAAGAACGTGCGCACCGCTCTGTAACCACACACACGCGCGTGAGAAGCAACAGAAGCAACAGAAGCAACAGAAGCAACAGAAGCAACAGAAGCAACAGAAGCAACAGAAGCAACAGAAGCAACAGAAGCAACAGAAGCAACAGAAGCAACAGAAGCAACAGAAGCAACAGAAGCAACAGAAGCAACAGAAGCAATCCATTGCAATCGATAGCAATCAACAGCAGTCGTGCATGCAGAGCAGCTCACCCGCTCTGCAGGTCGCCTGCTCCTGCATCCTCATCACCATGCGCATTCCGAAACAGGGGCCGACCGCGCCGCAGCCCGGCAGCGGGCGGCGGGCCGCGAGCGCTCTCCGGCGGACCTGCTGCTACACTACTGGCGGCGGCGGCGGCGGCGCTGGCAGCACCTTCGGAACACAGCTGCCGCGGGTAGCTGCTGCTGCCGCCACCGTCAGGCCCAGAAGAGACCGCATCTGCTGCGACCGCCACCGCGGCAGCGGTGGACAGGGTGCAACAGCAGCTGGGGTCGCAGGCCCCAGACGACCGAATGGCCCTCACAGCTGCAGCAGAGCTGGCTTGGCCTCCGCCGCCGATGCTCTTGGTTCCGGCAGCGGCCGGGACGCTGCCAGTGGATGCGACGCCGGATGCAGCGCCTAGAGCGCATGCCTGCTGGCGCTGTGTTGTGTAGCTGTACACCTGCTGCCTCACAGCCGCCGCTGCCCACGGTGTCGCGCTTGTGGGCGGGGTAAAAAGGGGTGTATGAAGCAGCCGCATCCGCAGCAAAGGCGGCGGCGGGACTGATCAAGCTGCTGCTGCCGGTAGCGGTGCCTGACTCTTCGGCGGCTGCTGCTGCCAGTGTTTCCTCGTGGCACTGATCGAGGTCCAGGACTTGCAGCGGCTCGCGCAACCATCGGGACAAGCCCCCTTCCTCCAGCACCTCCAGCTGCTCCCACTTCCAGTGACGCTGCTGCTGACGCTCAGGCCGCCCGCCGGCCGGCGGCGGCGCCCGCAGCCCCAGCTGTCCCGACGCATTCTGATGCTGCTGCTGCTCCTGCCCCGGGCGCTGCCGCGAGCCGTGGTCATGTGGGCCCTGCTGTGGCGCCCGCTGCGGCCGCGGCAGGACGGAGGAGCCGTCACGGCCCCACAGGGCGCTGCCGTCGCCGTCGCCGTCGCCCGCGCTCACCAGCGTCAGCGTCGCCTGCTCATCGAGGGGCGCGCCGGCCGCGACCGCTGCGCCGGCCGCCAGCTCCGCGGCCCACAGGGAGCTGAACAGCGCGGTGCGGAACTGGTACCAGTCCTGCAACCAACGCACGCCCCAAATCAATGATTCATCATCATTAAATGAACACCTTCCTTGCCTGGCTATCTAGCCTAGGATGCTGCTCGTTACGGTCGTCATGGCGGGCTGTGCGGAGCCCACTCCTGCCTCACACAAACGGGCACCCTGCCTCCCCTCACCTGTGCCCCGTAGCCGTAAGCGCCCGCCACGCCCAGCCGCCCCGCCGCCGCCGCCAGCCGCACGTAGGCATCAAAGGGCATGTCATCATCGATGTGGTCATCACGGATCATGACGCCGTCATCATCCGCGCCTACCGCCCCCAGAAGTCCGAGCGGGTCGTCCTCGGCGCCGCCTGCGGAGCCGCCGGCGGCGCCGCGGCCCCGGTCACCTCCACTACCGGCAGTGGTAGCTGCGGCCTGATGAATGGCGTCCGCCGCCGCCACCGCCATTTTACTGATGATTCCGCCGCCGACAGCAGCGGGCGGCCGCCGGCAGCTCCCCCGCCGGCACCAGCGAGCGGAGGCGCTTGCGGCGGGTTCAGTGATGTCGGGCAACGGGGCGGTGGAGATGGGGGACACGGGGGACACGGGGGAGATAGGGGAGGTGGGGGCGCTGCTCATTCTGCCAGCGTCACCCAGCTCCTGCCAGTCGCATGCGCCGTCATCAAAAGATGTCAGGCGGCGGCCCGGCACCAGCTGTAGCAGCTGCGCCGCCGCTACTACAGTGACAGCCACAGGCGACGACATAGACGACGCTTCCAGTGCTGCTGCTGCGCCGGCCACGCCGCTGACGGCGGCGGCAAAGGTGGCGGCGCCTGGGTAGACAGTGTGGCGGCAGTTGCTGTAGGTGCCGCGTCTGCCCGCCACAGCCTCACCACCACTGCTGCTGCTACTGCTTCTGCTGCTGCTGTTGCTGCTTCTGCCGCTGCTGGCGTTACCATCCCTGCCGCCGCTGTCGGTACGGTCGGCGGCGTGGCGGGGCTCAACAGCGGCATGCGCCTCGTCAACAACAACCGCGGCGTCACGCGGCGATGGTGACGACAACCCCACCGCCGGCCCAGCGGCTTGTGGCTCCGCGTCGACCCTGCCCGCCATGCCGCACTGCCCAGCAGCAGTTGTGACGGGGGCTGGCGGAACACCGCTCGCGCATGAAAGCAGCGGTGGCAGCGGCGGTAGCGGCGCCAGCCAGACGGCAGGGCCCGCTGCGACCAGGGTCGCAACTACTGACGATGAGCCGCACGCTTGGCCGCACGGGCCGCCGCCGTCAGCGCCGCCGCCCGCATCTGAGCCAACGTAATTGCTGCCAATGCTGCAGCGGTGTTCTTCTGTTGGGGTGATAGTCAGGCCAGCAAACGGTTAGGGTAGGTGTTCGAGTGGGCGCTGCGCTTTCGCGCGCTTCCCGGGACAGACTGACTAATGTGGCCTCAAGTGGTTGAGGCGGGTTAGCAGGCGTACCGTGCCGGTTAGAGCTGCATGGGACGGTCGTCCCATGCAGGTGGGGCCGAGTGCTCAGGGCCCCGGCGTCAGCCACCACGAGTATCTTGTTTTGTTGTTTCTTGTGGAACAACGGCAAGTCCCGCACTTTCGAGCGCGCCGGTCGATCGCTGTGCTTCGACTTATTTACGCTGTGCCTTCGGCTACTCAGCAAGGTCCTTCGGACTAGCTCAATAGAGCTATTTTTATTTGCTATCAAGCAAATGCAGCCTCTAGGAATACTAGTATGGCTGCTGATCGCGGCGGGAGCCGCTGCTATGGAGGTCGAGCAAGGACAGGGCTCTGCTGGCGTTCTGCCGCAGGGCTCGCACGGGCACGTCCATCAGCCCGGGCCCGGCGGCTTCAACGAGGTGCAGCTTGAGCAACTGCGGCGTATGATGCAAGGTGAAGCCGCGATGGCGATGGATGGTGATCTGCTCACCCTGCGTGATAGGTTTGGCAATCCACGGATGTGTCGGTCGCCGGAGCAATCACGCTTCACTATGCCGATCGATCTGTTTGTGTCGCTGCCTGAGATGATGAATGAGCGCAATTTGGTGCTGCATCGCTACGAGGAAGAGCCGATTTTCCAGCGGCTGGATCAGGCGCAGCGGACGGGTGCTGACAAGCCCGGGTCCCTCTTGTACGAGCTTCAAATTTTGTTAACGGTGTATTGTGTCATCATGATTATCCAAGCAGGTTTGCAAGTGTTTCGGCGTGTGTTGCTGCGAGTTCCCATGGCGCAGGAGTTGGGCGTTATCGTCTTCCCAGCGGTGGACACGTTCATATACCTGACGCGGTGGATTGAAGGTGTGGTATCGGCGCGTATTAATGTGATTAAGGCGTTTGTTACCGGCAGGAGGGATATGATGGTGGCTTTGCACGAGCGATACTTTGGAGCTGCGTCCCAGCCGATTAGTGATTCAGTTACTACGGATTTCAACCAGCAATTTGCCCTCGCCAAGATGAAAGTGAGCATGAAGATGTTGGCGGAGAAGCCGGTGAAGAAAGACACCGGGGGCGCCGGGGGCGCCGGGAAGCGTACTGGCAAGGGGCGCTTCGGCGATGCGGGTCAAGGCGGCGGCCGGGGCAACGGCCGCCCCGCCGCACCGGCTGCACCTGCCGCTGCTGCTGCAGGCGGCGGTGGGGGGCGTTAAGTGGAATGGCGATACCGCTGCATGCGCGCGTTTCGGCGCGCGTGGCGGCATGGCGAGCCATTGGCGCGGACTCCAGGACGCTGCAGATCATCAAGAACGGCGTTCCCGTGGAGTGGAGGAGTGATAAGCCCCCTGCTCCGTTTGAGTTGCCCAGCTTCAGCGTCACTCCCCAGCAACAAAAATGGTGGTTTGAGACGGAGGAACCGCGGCTGTTACGTTTGGGGGCAATTTCTCGTGTGGCGGAAGGTACTAAGCCTGCCCATGTGGTGAACGCTTTCTGTGTGCCCAAGGCGGGCTCCAATTCGTGGCGGTTGGTGGTGAACCTCAAGCGCTTAAACATCGCACAGCGCGCGCACACATGCAGATATGAGTCGCTGCGCACGTTGCAACGGATGGGGGTGCGGGGGTCGTGGGCGGTCAAGGTGGACCTGGAAGACGCGTACTACCACATACCGGTGCGGGAGAGTGACCGCAAGTATTTTGTGTTTCGTTTCTGCGGTGTGCTGTATCAAATGGATGCGCTGCCGATGGGGTGGCTTAATAGCCCTTACTGGTTCACGAAAATCATGCGCAATGTCGTGCGCTTCTGGCGGGATCCTCACGCCTGCCTTAGACGGCGGCACGGAGGCTTGTCTCCTCCCATGCCGCCGCACCAATTCTACCCGGCTGAGCGGGACCCCCTACCTCATCGGCGCGGCGTGAGGGTCTTACCGTACCTGGATGATTTTCTCTTTCTCTTTGCGACGCGTGAGCAAGCGTGTACGGGAGGTGAGTGGGTGCGGCGTGTGATCGAGTTCTTAGGTTTAACGTGTCACCCGCGCAAGTGTGAGTGGGAGCCCTCTCAGTCGGTGTACCATTTGGGCATTACTGTGAATCTGGCGGAGGGCCTGTTTGAGGTCCCCGCGGAGAAGCTGTCTAAGTTACGGCGGTTAGCTGTGAGCCTGCGGGTTACAGCCAAGAAGAATCGGCGCCTGGTACAGAAGCGCGAGTTGGCGAAGTTGTGTGGATTCGCGCAGAGCGTGCGGCTAGCGCTCACGCCCGCGCCGCTGTTTTTGCGTAATTTGTACGACAACGTTAACCAGCCGGTCGGCTGGTCGGGCAAAGTGCGCTTGTCGCGGGGATCCTTGAGAGATCTGGACTGGTGGGCGGACATACCCGCGCGGCACTGCGCCGCCGCCATTCACCAGGGGCCCGCAGCGACGGAGCTGTGGGTGGACGCGTCAGGCCATTCGTGGGGCGCGAAGATGCAAGGACGTGTGGCGCGTGAGCACTGGAGTTTTTCGGAGATGGGCATGCATATTAATTTTAAGGAGCTGCGCGCGGTGCGTTACGCGTTGCAGTCCTTCCTGCCACTTGTACGACAGAGGGTGGTGTTGGTGCGTGAAGATACCACCACCACGCAGGCAGTGCTCGGCCGGCTCTCCTCACGGTCGCCCCTAATGCACGCCGAGATGCGGTTGCTGTGGGAGTTTTTACAAGAGCATTCAATTGTGCTGCAAGTGCAGCGTGTGGCTAGCGCGGATAATTTGGCGGATGAGCCGTCGCGAATGGAGGATCGGGATGATTACCGTGTGCGTTGGTCGTACTTTCGGCGACTGGAGGCGTGGTTTGGCCCGCACGACGTGGACCTGTTTGCGTCCACGGGCAACGCACAGCTGCCGCGGTTTTTCTCGCGGTTTTTCTGCCCCGGATCCAGCGGTGTGGACGCGCTGGCGCAGCCATGGGGCGACCTTAACTCATACGGCTGCCCCCCGGCTGACCCCGACTTCCTGCTGGCCGTGGTGCAGAAGCTAAGGGAGGAGCGCGCGGTGGCGACCCTTATCGTCCCCTACTGGCCGGCCCAGCCGTGGTGGCCCTTATTAATGGAGCTCGCGGCGCGCGTGGTCTTCCTGCCCAGCAGCACGGAGGTGTTCTCGCTGGCGCACCGCGGCCCCTCCTGCGGCCGCCTGCCCCCATGGCAGGTGGCGGCGGTACGAGTGGAGTCGTGCAGTGGGCGCTGAGCGGGAGCAGGGCGGCAGATGTGCCGCCGCCGATGCGGTATGCCATGGACTGGAAGCGCGCGGCTGCTCCCGCCCCACTGCGGGCGCTTATGGTGGAGAGTATACGATATACGGCTCCTCACGCCTTACCAAGCGAGCGCTTAGATAGAATTGTGAGTGTTATCACGAGCAAAGTAGGAGCGGCCAGTTGGCGCTCGTATGGCGGGATTTTCAAGCAGTTTGTGCGTTTTTGCATTGACGAAGGGGTAGACTTTCTACCTGCATCGCAGCACATAGGCATGCTGTGGGCCGAGTTTCTAGCTGCGAAGGGCACCGTGCAAGCGCGCACGGCGCAACCTTATTTCACGGCCATCAATACGATTCACCACTTGTTAGGGTATGCAAAACCATGCGATGGGGATAATCAACGGCTGGCCCAGTTTCGGCAGGGTTGGGCGCATCTGCAAGTGCGGGTAGGCGAGGCCGCGCTGTTGGTGTCGGCGTTCCCGGCGGAGGGTGTCGCCCGAGTAGTGCGCTGGCTGGCTGGTGTGCCATATAGTGACCCCGTATTCGTGCCCGGCGTGTTCGTGGTGTTGGCGTTCATAACGTTTTTACGGCCCGACTCCTTGCTATCGGTAGATTTCGCGCGCGTAGTTGAGATTGCGGGTGTATGGGTGTTTCAGTACCGGCCGCAGCGTTGGAAGACCATGCAAGATGGCACGGCGCCGCGGCCCACCCTGCAGTTTCCGCTTTGTGGCATGCCGGTGTTTCGGTTGCGCTTACAGAACTGGTTAGCGCAGCGCACGGCGCTCTGGCCTCAGCCGGCCCCGTCAGTGCGGGTCGCAGAGGACTGGTTTGGTCGCGTGTTGCGTGCAGCAGGGTTGCAGGCGCAGCTGGAGGTGTCCACATTGTATTCGCTGCGTCGTGGAGGTGCGTCGGCAGCGCGTGCTGCCGGGGTGCCCATGGAGGTTATTGAAAGCATGGGCGGTTGGAGCGCGGGTTCGGCTGCATTGCGGGTTCGGCTGCATTGCGGCAGCACTATTTAGATTTGAGCGTGCGGGCGTGCCCCGCCGCGCGGGCGATGTTTGAGCCGGTTGCACGGCAGCTGGTGGCGCCGTTTCAGGCGCAGTTTTTCAATCGCTAGTTTGTATCTTCCTTTTTGGCGTTTCATGTCAGGGCAGCACAGCTAATGTGGCCTCAAGTGGTTGAGGCGGGTTAGCAGGCGTACCGTGCCGGTTAGAGCTGCATGGGACGGTCGTCCACCTACCTCCACCTGAGGTATGGAGCGGCCACATATGTGGGCTCTGAGCATGTCGAGGGTTTTCCAAAAGAAATCGCTATTCTGGGCCTATAGCATGCTGCGGTCAGGCAGGCAGGCGGTATGGCAGCAGCACTGGTAGCGGGTGTGTGACACCAGACAGTGCGCTAGACAATAGGATGCAGGTGTACGCATCACCACACCCGGTGCCCTGTTCCGTTCGATCCCTTGCGATCCCCAGCGAGATTTGAGGCGTGGAAACACGCCGGTTTAATTGTCAGGCGAAGAACCGTGACCAGGGGCGTGCGCAAGTGAGCACGAGCGGGCATGACACGCGCTTTTGAGCGCGCTGACACGCGGTTCGGACGCTATGGATTGTTTCCCACATTTTTTAATGTATATAAGAGTTACATAAGCGCTTATCGACGTCCCTACGCTGGCTAGGAGCGCCGTCCGACGCGCCGCACGCTCGAGCATGCTCGCGGCCCAAAATATGGGCCGTGGCTCTTCTCGCTGCCAATTAGCCCCTCTGAAGCGTCGGATTGTCTTGTGTTAATACACAAATGCTTGAGCGCTAGCTCTGGCGCCTTGAGAGCGACGCCCCGACGTGAGCACGCGCGAGCATGCTCATGGCCCAAACTGTGGGCCTGTCGCTGCCCGCTGCCATTTAGGCCGGCTGAAGTGCTGAAATATCTTTGTGTTTATACATAGTGAGTTGTGAATGCTTGTGCGCTGACTATGGCGCCCTGAGAGCGACGCCCCAACGCGTGCACGCGCGAGCATGCTCACGGCCCAAACTCAGGGCCTGTCGCTGTAAGGTTCAATAAGGCCGCGGACGGTACTGTCCACAGCCCAGCGCAGTCTAACAAAGCTCTGGGCAGCCCGCAGCCACCCTCAGGCCTGTGGGCGCCCCGTTTGCAGTGTGAAGCATGCCACCCGTCGCGATGAGAACTGCTTGAGCGTGACCGCTGCCGCTTCTCGCTCAGTGAGAGTGCAATGAATGACTCCAGTGGTCCGTTATGTTGTGGTGGCAGAGCCGTGCGGTCGACTTTGCCGAGGTCCCGTGACTTTGACCACCGCAGTTGCGCATTTTGCATTAGTAGTCACCTTCAGTAACATTGAGCTTGTCTATGCAACACTTAGATCTTGCGAATAAGTGCAAGTTTGTCGTAGTAAGTAAGCTGCGCTCGATTGTCGCCATGAGCCCGAACGTTCCGATGCTCCCGGACTCCTTGCTCCTGATATAACAGACAAACCCTGATTTATTGCCTGCTGTACAGGCAATACCACCCATGTTTGAAGTCAGGGTTGTCGTGGCGTTGAAATGTAGTCGTCGATAATGCGGAGCGAGGACGAGGAAGACTTGGACAATCTAGCAGACCTATTTGACGACGACGACGACGAAACAGGTCGGAGCGAGGCGACGAGTAGCGAATGTAGCGACGTTGAGGAGGAGGAGGACCCGGAGGTCGAGGGCGTCAAGCAATACCTACAAACACAGCTTCCCGGCGCCAACTTGGACCAACCTGACGGTGCGCGGTGGAGTTGCGCTGACCAATCCGCAATCCAGTTTAGCAGTTTGTGGTTAACGTTTTTCTTCTGGCTTCGCAGGCAAGCTGCTCGCTGCAACCCACCTTGCAAGCAAGGTTTACCAGGAGCTCAGCGCGGCTTCAGATCCGGGTGCACTGTTTCGGGTCGGCGGGCAAATCAAACTTCTCCGCCGGCTGACAGCTCCGCCTAAGCCGCGCCAGAGCGCCCGGTTGCGGAGCCGGCTCGTGGCGAATGACCCCGCGGCGGCAGCAGTGGCAGCAGCGGCCGGTGATGGAGTTGGTGCGCGTGCTGATGCCGTTGGTGCCGGCGGCAGCGCTGACCCGCATCGCTCCCACTCGCCACGCCCACCCACTGCCAGCAGCCCCGTCGGCGCGGTCTGGCGTAAAGCCAAAGGAGCCACTCGCACTGTGAAGGCACAGGCTCGCCGTGCAACTCGCCGCCAAGTTGAGATATGTCACAAGCGGATGGGCAACGCGGTTTTGTCACACGCGTGCAGTGGGCGGGGCAAGCTTGCAGTGCTCAGCATGGCTGTAGACCAAAACGGCCCTGCCTTCAAGACCGTTGCAGAGCCTCACCAATACCAAGCTGAAGGACCTCGTAGCCAGGTACTGCGACGACTTCACGCTGGAGCAGACGATGATCGCGGAGATGCAGCGCTCGCTCGACTGCCGGGTCAACACGGACGTGACGGGTAAGCTGCCAGTCTTGCCTGACTCGTGTGTCTTAGCGAGAGCGGATCAGAATCGATGTGATAAGCAGCAGTATGTGCGGTACCTTTGATTTGCAGAGCACACCGCGGCCGACATGACTACGGCACTCAAGGAGTTGATGGCCCGGAGCAACTTCACTGTGCCGATGTCCCGCTCCATTGTCAAGTCGCTCATCACGATCATCAAGCGTGGTCGTAAGGTGCTGCCAGTAGCCGGCCCAAAGGTGAGCGAGGCTGGACACGATGTGATTGCATAAACGATGCTTCATAGGCCATGTGACGTCGATTCCGCACCCGCACGTGGTATGCAGTTCGACAAGTACAGACGCAGTGCTGGCGAGAACAGTGGTGCCGCGGGCGGGCGGCAGGCCACACCTGCTGGTGGGGCAAGCGGGGAAACCGGCGACAGGCGCGTGCAGCAGCTGGTGGCCTTCTGGGACCGCCGTGCCCAGGTGAGTGCACCTCACGACGTGTGCAGGAAATGGCAGCGACTCGTAGCCAGGTATAGACGTTGCTTATTGTCATTCCTGTTCCCGTGCTGTAGGCGGGTGCGGCTAACACTGCGGTGGTCGCCGCCGCCGATGCTGCTGCCACCGCCGCTGCTGGTGCCGCCGACGCTGCTGGTGCCACGGCCGCCTCCAGCGCCGCTGCCGGCCCCCAGCCGATTGCCGCCGCGCCCGATGGCGCCACCAGCGCGGGGCACCATGGGCCAGAGCCATGGGCCAGAGGCTCACCGATTGGCTGTTTGGCTGACTTTTTGGCTGTCTCTGCTTGTGTTTGCACGCTGGGCTGCACTGAGACGCCCGCTTCTTGCTCTGATTGACTTTGTGCACTAGCAATAAGCAGGCCAGAACGCGGGATATCTACTGGGCGCCCATTTTTAAATGACACAAACACGTTTTTATGTGCGTCCCTGGTGGAGCCCTTAGGCCGGCCTCGGGGTCGACGTTCTCCCAGATCTCTATCTCCCATATGTAATGCGCTGCATAATGGCGAGTTAGCGAGTTAGTGAGTTAACAACACAATTTAAAGGTCCGGTCTCCTAGTGGGCCTAGTGGGTAGAGAGCCTCTCATGCAGGCAAATGAACTTTGCCCGCAAATTTGCACCCCTCCTTACTTTACTTCATACTTCAACTCCGCTCTTCTTAATGCTAGCGCAACATTGCTGTGCTTTAATGCGAGCGCGCAACTGCGGTGGTCAAAGTCACGGGACCTCGGCAAAGTCCGCACGCCTCCACAACATAACGGACCACTGGAGTCATTCATTGCACTCTCATTGAGCGAGAAGCGGCAGCGGTCACGCTCAAGCGGTTCTCATCGCGACGGGTGGCATGCTTCACACTGCATACGGGGCGCCCACAGGCCTGAGGGTGGCTGCGGGCTGCCCAGAGCTTTGTTAGACTGCGCTGGGCTGTGGACAGTACCGTCCGCGGCCTTATTGAACCTTACAGCGACAGGCCCTGAGTTTGGGCCGTGAGCATGCTCGCGCGTGCACGCGTTGGGGCGTCGCTCTCAGGGCGCCATAGTCAGCGCACAAGCATTCACAACTCACTATGTATAAACACAAAGATATTTCAGCGCTTCAGCCGGCCTAAATGGCAGCGGGCAGCGACAGGCCCACAGTTTGGGCCGTGAGCATGCTCGCGCATGCTCACGTCGGGGCGTCGCTCTCAAGGCGCCAGAGCTAGCGCTCAAGCATTTATAACTTCTTGTGTATTAACACAAGACAATTCGACGCTTCAGAGGGGCTAATTGGCAGCGAGAAGAGCCACGGCCCATATTTTGGGCCGCGAGCATGCTCGCGCCGCTAGCGCGTCGGACGGCGCTCCTAGCCAGCGTAGGGACGTCGATAAGCGCTCATGTAACTCTTATGTACATTAGAAAATGTGGGAAACAATCCATAGCGTCCGAACCGCGTGTCAGCGCGCTCAAAAGCGCGTGTCGTGCCCGCTCGTGCGCACTCGCGCGCGCCCCTGGTTCACGGTTCCTCGCCTGACAATTAAACCGGCGTGTTTCCACGCCTCAAATCTCGCTGGGGATCGCAAGGGATCGAATGGAGCAGGGCACCGGGTGTGGTGATGCATACATCTGCAGCCTATTGTCCAGCGCACTGTCTGGTGTCACACACCTGCTACCAGTGCTGCTGCCATGTCGCTTGCCTGCCATACCGCTTGCCTACCTGACCGCAGCATGCTATAGGCCCAGAATAGCGATTTCTTTTGGAAAACCCTCGACATGCTCAGAGCCCACATATGTGGCCGCTCGCTTACTGGCAGGTGGGGCCGAGTGCTCAGGGCCCCGGCGTCAGCCACCACGAGTATCTTGTTTTGTTGTTCCTTGCGGAACAACGGCCCCGCCCGCCCAGCCCCGTATGTGTGTGTATTACTTTGACCACTGGCAGGGTGCCTGCGTGTGCTGCCCGTGTCTCCTCTTGAGTTGGGAGAGCCGTAAGGCTCTCAAGCACAGCCACTTTGTAAGACCAAATGGCAATGGCAAATGGCAATGGCGTTTCATGTCAGGACAGCACAGCTAATGCCAACCGCAAGCCTCAAAACTGTCTTCAGGTGTATCAGCTGGACACACTGCTATCTTCTGAGCAAGAGGGCGAGCCTTAGGTCGCTCGCGCCGCAGCGCCGCAGCACCGCCGAACATTAATGGACGCGTTTTATCTGCCCCGAGCGAGTGCCCGCCGGGGCGGCTCACACTAGAGGCACTCGGTATGCTCCATAAATTTCCGAGTGATTCAGTTCCTCCCGCTTAGCTGGAAGCAAGAAGGCCGGAACCAGCCCGAAAACACGTTCACCAGCCGCAGCCGCACCTGTTTGACCGCCGCGAGCTATCGACTCGTCACCCGCAAGCATGTCATCGCTGTATGTGCTCAGGCTGCATTTATCAAAACGTTGCAGAACCGGTGGGGAAGTTAGGAAGCGCGGGGTGACAGTCGATGGGCTGACAAAGCTTAAAAAATGGCACAGGCAGTGCCTGGCACATGGCTGAGCTGTGTCACACGTACCTTTGCTCAGTAGTCGTCGCCGACGCTGCGCAACGCCGGGGCCAGCCAGGGGCGGAACAAATTTCGAGTGGACGGGTCTTACCAAAGGGCCCTCGTGCTCCCCCGCCTGCTCGCGTAATACGTGACCTCCAAAACAGCACCGCAACATGCTTTTCATAGCGCTACGGTGGCCTGCTAGAATCGCACGCGGCAGCAGTTTCCTGCTAGTGTACAGGCCTGCTGCCCTGCGGACACCGAATGCAGTATGGCGATTGTTAAACCATTAAATTAGTAAGATTATTCCCAGCAGTGGCCAGGCTCGCGGCTCATTCACGTTTGAGGGGTCGTGCACACTCAGGAGCGCGATCGCAGGCAGCATATCGATCGCTGTGATACCTATGTAAACACCGATACTTAAGCCTTTAAACAGGTACTCGCGGTCGCTTGTCGCACCGACGGCATCATTGCTCGCCGGCGAGGGCAGCGGGCACCAGCGGGCACGACATCGATACGTGACAGTCGCCAGGCCGGCGTTGGGCCTAAACCAAACCTTTGTGTTTGTTTTTCTATCCCAGCCAGGTTGGAGGTCAGAAACGGCGCTGTTGAAGTGCGTGAGTCACACACGCTGACTAACGGCGCAGGCTGTGCCGCCCACTGTGTGCACTGTGCGAGACATGCGAGGCTGCCCCGGCATGCATTACAACATTGTGCGACAGAGGAGCCGCCATTGGAACGTGTGGAAGGGGAATGGGTGCGCGCGGCTGAGCAAGCACGCAAACGGCATCCTTGACCGATCAGGAGAACCGATGCCACGCCATGCCGTTTTGTCGTCCGGTGGCGGCCGCGTGGCGTTTCTCATGTGGTTGGCGGCCGGCGCAGGGGACTTCCGCCCAAGAATGCGAGCTTACATGAGGGGACAGTCCGAAGCGTGCTAGACGCGAGGACACTGATCTGATGCTGCCAGGAGACCAACTCGACGCCACCACCTCTGGTGTTGCTGCTTACCCGAGCTATGAGCGGGTCCCCAGCGACGAGCGATGGGTGGGCTGGGGAGGGCCAAACTGCCGAGGATTCGGGTGGGCTGGGGACGTCAGTATCTCCCCAGAAACTAATGAGAACTTACAAGCACGCGATAGAAGGCCCCCGCACCCTAAAAATGTCCACGAGAATGTGGGCAAGGACCTGGATTGACCCCCGCGCCCAGTTCCCCGACTGGGCGCCATCTGGCCCGCCTCCCAACGCGCCACTTAGTATGCTGGCCACTAAAATTTGCGTCTATACACTACTTCATAACTAGTAAGGTTCATTACCTAGGCCGCACCAGTCTGCGGCGGGCTTGTGGCTTGAATGGCCGCGACTGCAAGCAAAGCTCGGGCACGCAAACCTGTTGAAGATGATGTGGACCCCCTCTCAGATGAAGAACCAGATAGCACGGTAAGAGGCAGGCCATTGCCACATTTCGCCAGCGCGTGTGCTTACCGCCCTGACGTGCTTGCCTGTGATCAGGAGGTTGCGCATATTATTCTGTAACCACACACAGGAATTAAGCGGACGCTCCGAGATAAGTCAACCCAGGCCGTCAAGAACCTGAAGGACGCAGAAGCAGCTCTTGGGGCGGGAATGCCGGGCCTGGGGAAGCTCCTGGGCGAGAGGATCAAGGGACTCTGGGGCTTCATACTCATGGTTGCCCTGCCTACTTCCACTGGGATCATCAAGGCGTGCGGGGGGTTCTTCAACACGCCTCAGGGTCAAGCGGTTGCTGACTCATTCGTGCAGAAGGTAAGGCACAGACGTGGGTTGGGTTGGGAGCACAAGGCGGCGGCGTGTGTCGCTCGCCCCCAGTTGGGGCCCGAGGCAGCTGCGGGTGTGCGGGTGCCACTTTGACATTACGACTTATGCCTGTCTTATACCGCCTGATACTTGCGTGCGCCGTGCGCCGTGTGCCGTGCACCTCGGGATTCCCCCACAAGTAGCTCGCCTCAAAACCTGGGTTGAGGGACATTGCGCTATGCCCCCTGCAGACATCATCGCTCCGTCACGTGCTAACTGATGACAACGTTATCAACCGCAAGCCCACCACCAAGGGCACTGCGCTGGAGCCTCCTTGCAACTTTCGTAGACGCTGGTACCGACGGGCCTCGCATGAGATTGAGATCTTCTTGCAGCAGAAGTTCTATGGATGGCAGGCCGCCGCCACAGCAGCAGAGGGACAGCAGGGCGGCGAGGGCGCGGGAGAACGGGCTGCGGTGGGTGAGGGAGAGCCGGCAGCGGAGGTGGGTGAGGGAGAGCAGGCAGCGGAGCAGGCGGCAGCAGTTGGCGAAGGAGAGCAGGGGACAGCAGGCAACGGCATCGCAGTACAGCGGGCGCACACAGAGGTTGCCACGTGGGGGACGTGGTCACACGGCCTGTGCAATGGAGGCAAAAAGCCAGAGCAGAAAGGTGAATACAAAATTTGGGTGGTCGGCGACGACGGCCTCTGCAAGTGCGGTGGCAGCTGCAAGCTATACCGTGCCGTCCTGGGCCTCGCACCTACGACTCCCTTAATCGCATCGGGTGGCGAAGACTTCTATGCATGTCAACATGATGCGGACGAGCTCATCCGGCTTGCCTGCAAACTGTCGCCGTACTACCGTTCGGACTACCAGGAGTGAGTTAGGGGCAAGGGCAGGCAAGGGCAACGGCAGCCTAGTTGGGCATGGCGTTCTTGGTGCTGTTGTGTACCTGATTCCCCCGGTGCTGATCCATGTGGCGCCTATCTCTGTCCTTGCGTTATCTGCGTGCACACCATCGTGATACAGGGCAAAGGATGACCGCGCCAAGGATGAGAAGCGGCTGGTGAGTACTAGAGCGCAATACAGAAGCGATGCATGTCTGTAAGTGGAATGATCTCGCTCGTGCTGGACGTCCGTGCAGGCCAAAGAGCGCGGCAAGCTGGCTGCGAGCAGCCAGATGCGCCGGGCGCAGACGGACGTGGCGGAGCCCGACCCATTGGAAGCTGGTAGCAACGACGACGATGCAGCTGGCGCTGGTAAGAATGTCTGCAGGCGGTTGGGTTCCGATGTTACATGGGTATGCGTTACAAGCTGATGCCGCACCGTCTTCATGCACGCGCACACGTGCACACACGTACACATGCACGCGCCCACACACGCACACGCACGCGCACGCACGCACGCGCACGCACACGCACACGCACGCACGCACGTGCGCGCGCACATACGCGCGCACACGCACACACTGCACCGCACGCAAGGTCTTTTGTTGTCGTTTCTCCTTGTGCTCTCTAACACACATACTGCACTCACAGTCACGCACCGTTTTGGCCTTCAACGCACGCGCGCCGCTTGCGCATTTGCATACACACTGTGCGTGTTTACCCTCTCATTTTTCCTAACACACACACACACACACACACACACACACCTGTACACCGCATTGCCGTTGGTAGCAGGTGATTATGACGACGCGAGGCTTGTGGCCGTGTTCGAGAAGTACAACCAGGGCACGCAGGTGAAGTGCTTCACCCTACTGCTCAAGGAGCTGCTGGGCGGCACGAAGGCAAAGCTTTCGGCAAAGATCGACGCCTTACAGCTACGTTTCAAGCGGCCCACCGACGGCCAGGTAAGACTGGGACATGGGTGACTGCTAGGTTGCTAGGGCCGTGATGCGTTGATGATCTGGAGGCAAAGAGCACCAAGCAACGAAAACCCACCTTCGCATGACTACAGATGTCCGAGATGTGCCGCCCGTACAAGGACGTGCGCGCGCAGGGCCGGTCCAACAAGGCGGCCCTGCCCGAGATCGTGAAGGCCACAGCGGGGCCGTGTGGAGCATGGTCGGAAGCGGTCGTCAAGGCTGCTTTGAAGGCCGGTCACGCTTTTGTGAAAGGTGTGTGACGTTCCGCAAGTTCGTGTGCCTGGGCCTGTTTCAGGTTGGCCAACTTCCCGCATTTGCGCCTGTGTGCTTGCTGTTCCACAGACAAAGCGGGGCCCAAGCGTGCTGGTGGCAAGAGCCCGAGCAGCAGTAACATCACCGGCGACGGCACATCCAGCAACACTGCCGTGTCTAGCTCTCTAGTTTCTGGGAGCGTCAGTCGTGGTGGCGTTGCCGAGGATGGCGTCGTGGACCAGCGGGCAGGTGCTGCTGCGGCAGGAGGACAACGGGGGCACCTGAAGCGGGTGGCAAAGGGTGCCAACATGCCTGGTATGGTTGCCGCGTTGAAGGGTGCAGTCTAGAGAGGCTGTGCAGTCGTGTTTGGTGCCGCGGCGTTTCGGGGAAATACAGGCCACCGCGCGCAGTAATGTGTGACTTATGCGCGGCGGCGGTGGCAGTGGGGGGGCGCGGCGCAAGGCACGGCAACGCACAGCATAGGCCGCAGCTTGGTCGTTTCTTGGTGCCGCGGCGGCACGGGCAGCGCATTATGGGGAAGTACACGCCGCCGCTCGCAGTATGTGTGGATTGGTGTGCAGCGGCAGTGGCAGTGGGCGGGCGCGGCGCAAGGCACGGCAAGGCACAGCCTAGGCCGCAGCTGAGCGCGCGGGCCGGCTTAGCGGCGGCACAGGAGGCACACGGGCTGGGTCGAAGGTCACGGCTGCGGCTGAAACTCGGCGCATAGCATTCCTTAATCACATAAACATGACTGGCGTGGTCGGCTGAGCCAGACGCTGGGGTCGGGTTGGGCGAGGTAGGGCGTAGACATGTCGCTGGGGCCGGCTTAGCGGCGGCGCAGGAGGCACACGGGCTGGGTCGAAGGTCACGGCTGCGGCTGAACCTCGGCGCATAGCATTCCTTAATCACATAAACATGACTGGCGTGGTCGGCTGAGCCAGACGCTGGGGTCGGGTTGGGCGAGGTAGGGCGTAGACATGTCGCTGGGGCCGGCTTAGCGGCGGCGCAGGAGGCACACGGGCTGGGTCGAAGGTCACGGCTGCGGCTGAACCTCGGCGCATAGCATTCCTTAATCACATAAACATGACTGGCGTGGTCGGCTGAGCCAGACGCTGGGGTCGGGTTGGGCGAGGTAGGGCGTAGACATGTCGCTGGGGCCGGCTTAGCGGCGGCGCAGGAGGCACACGGGCTGGGTCGAAGGTCACGGCTGCGGCTGAACCTCGGCGCATAGCATTCCTTAATCACATAAACATGACTGGCGTGGTCGGCTGAGCCAGACGCTGGGGTCGGGTTGGGCGAGGTAGGGCGTAGACATGTCGCTGGGGCCGGCTTAGCGGCGGCGCAGGAGGCACACGGGCTGGGTCGAAGGTCACGGCTGCGGCTGAAACTCGGCGCATAGCATTCCTTAATCACATAAACATGACTGGCGTGGTCGGCTGAGCCAGACGCTGGGGTCGGGTTGGGCGAGGTAGGGCGTAGACATGTCGCTGGGGCCGGCTTAGCGGCGGCACAGGCGGCACACGGGCTGGGTCGAAGGTCACGGCTGCGGCTGAAACTCAGTCCCTATTACACATCGATGTGACCGAATTCGATTTTGCAGACGCGCGGCCAACACAGCGCCCAACTCTACTTTGGCCTGTACTTGCCATGCCTTGCACCGCAGCCGTGTGTGCACAAGTCACACACCAACACGCTGCCATTGACGCAGCAGCACCAAGCAAGACTGCATGCGACCGAGCTGCGGCCGGTACTAATCTTGCCATGCCTTGTGCCGCGCCCGCCCACTGCCACCGCCCACTGCCACCGCCGCCGCACACAAGTCACACATTACTGTGCGCGGCGGCCTGTGTTTCCCTCTAATGCGCTGCCCGTGCCGCCGCGGCACCAAGAAAGACTGCACGCGACTGAGCTGCGGCCTGTACTAATCTTGCCATGCCTTGCGCCGCGCCCGCCCACTGCCACCGCCCGCCGCACACAAGTCACACATTACTGTGCGCGACGGCCTGTGTTTCCCCAAAACGCCGCGGCACCAAGCACGACTGCGCAGCCTCTCAACAGTACCCAACAATTCTAACGGGCACTCCTACTTTGTTCGCGCCTTCTAGTCGTCCTCTACTCCGTCTCTAGCTCGTTGTCGTCTGGAGCCTCCCCGCATGGGTCTTCGAGGGCCTGGAATGCTGCTTTCACAGCTCCACACCTGCGGTGGTGCTTGGCGAACAGCAGCTGCTCGGCAGCAGGGCATGTGGCCATGGCCGCATTCAGCAGGGCAACACGGCGCCCATAGTATGCGCATGCCCTGGTAATCTCCTCCTTGATCAACTCCAGCTCTTCCCGTGCCCGCGCCTCTTGGTTGTACGCGCGGATCAGGCTCGCAACCGCACGCCCTCCAGCACCTTCAGGCCCACACGCCCACGGGAACACAGCCCCCTCCTTGAGCACTCCTTGCAATCCCCCGCTAAGGATTGTGCTGTTCCGCTCCTTCTCCGCAATACCCTGGCGACCACCCGTGTCCACGCGGCACCAAGCCTCCAAGTGCTCCCACAGCTTCCGCAGCTGTGCGTAAGCACGCTTCTTCTCCTTGATCGCGTAGTACTGCTCCTGCTTGCGCCCGCGCAGCTTGTCCGCAATGAGGTTGAGGCTGTTGAAGTCAAGCACCAGCCCCTGTTACGCAGCAGGCTGTTAACAAAATCCTTGCCTCTATCCCAGCTGACGCCACCACCCGTCAAACCCAGATGCTATGCGCACCTCGATCTCGCCAGCTAGCTTCTGGATCTCTCCCTCCGCCAGTTCAGACACCGCCCCTTTGAAGTCGGGCGAGTCAGCCGCCCAGCTCCGCGGCGGTGGGATGGTTGCGGCATGCTCCGCCTCCAGCTCCGCCCGCTGCTTCTCCAGCTGCTTGACGAGCGCAGGTCGCTGGCGCAGCGTCAGGTCCTCGCCGCCATCAATCAGAACCCTACACGGGGTGCGCAACACCAGCTACTGAAGCCGCCAACCAATTCCAATGCTACACCGTGCAGTACCAACCACCACGACAAGGCAGGGGATCGGCTGGGTTTTACCTGACAGGCACGGGATCAGCGGGGTTGTCGAGGGTGTCGAAACGCTGCAGCTTCATGAGAGAAAGGCGGCAGCGTGCGTAGATTGCCTTCCAGCCGTCCGGACTGGTAACTACATCCGCTTCCGCGCGCCGTTTGCACGCAGCTGCACGCACGGTCTGCGCGCACTGTGCCATGTGCGTGTCCTTCGCCGCGCGAACCTGTATACCGGGCAAGCCTGTGAAGCATTTGGCAGTCAACGATTGAATACTTTTAAGTACCTGATCTGGCCCTAGTGCCTGCTCCAGGGACTGGATGCGGGCCTGTGCCGCGTCGTGAGCCGCCTGCGCCCGCAACCGCATGCAGTAGATCCGGGCTGGTAAGCCAAGCTCCACCTGCAGGCAGCAATCAAATGAGCAGGGCACAGCAAATGCGGTCTTGCCACATACGATCACTCACCTGCCGGCAGTAGCGCCGCCCCACATCCTCAAGGACGCTCTCACGGTGCAAGGGCGAAGTGTATCGCAGCACCTTGCCCTGCGGCCCGACCTGGCTGTTGAAGATTTCGCGGACGTCACCGGTGCCCCGCCCAGCACCTTTGTGCCCCAGATGCCCGAACGCCTTCTGGCACTGGTAGCTGTCGAAGGGGCATAGATACGAATGTGAGGCAAGGCCACAACAGCTTTGGAACTCGCCTGGCATACCTGTGGGCGTAGCTGTGGAACGGTGGTACGAGGCTGACCATGGCCGCTGCGACGCCGAGGTACGCAGCCGAACAATCGTGGGACTGGCACCACTTATGCCAGGACTTGCTCCAGCGGCAGGCAATGTCGTACCACCAGAACTGCACAGCAGTCCCAGCAGCAAGGATGGAGGCTGCCGCCGCCGTCGAGTACATGTGCCGCTCCCCATGAAAGAGGTTTACGAGGCGCAGGAGCATGCCGTGACGGCACACAGCCACGCCGGCAGCAGTCACGAGCTTCTGCAAGGAAAAGCGCACGTGCGCGAGCCGTGAGCCGGACGATGACCCCCCCCCCTGTATGAGCAGGTGCCCGCCACCCGGATTGCCCACCCGCCAGCTAGCTGTCATGCCTTACTTACTACCCACTTACCCCCGGCGCCTCCTTCGCCAGCACCTTGTCTGCTGTGAAATTGGAGCAGTCCACGCCGCGGCCCACATCAGGCTGGATGGTTTCGCTGCTGGACTGCTCGAAGCCCCTCACGAATGTGTTGCTGATGATGTAGCGGCGGCGCGACAGCTGTTTGTAGTTGCGGCTGTACTTGTGCGGTGGGCCCCTACGATTGAACAGGTCGAGCTTGAACACACAGTCGAACTGCCCCGAGTGGAGGCTGGATGGCCCTGGGCCGGCAGGCTCTGTACCGCCTGCCAGCGGTGGTCGCAACAGGACGGATCCTCCTGCACCACTGCCCAGCCCGCCGCCAGCGCCAGTCTGCGCGCCGCCACTGCTGCTGCGGTCGCCCAGCCCGCCGCCAGCGCCACCCGCCCCGGGTGCTCGGCCACCACAGGATGGAGATCCCGTCATACCCCACCAGCAGGTCCCATGAGACCCGAGTATCGGGCAGGCAGTTGATTGCCGTGGGCTGGATCATGTACGCCTGCTTGCAGCTACGGCAGATGATGCGTGGGACAGTGATGCGCACTGGCTGCTCCCACGTCACCACCACCACAGGCACGGGCGTCAGGCCTGTGCAGTCTCCCTGCTGTCCGCACTAGGGGCATGGCGTGCTGCTGGAAGCCTCGTCTACGCTGGTTTGGTACGCCGTGCGTGCTGTTGCTAGCTGAGTCTCCAGCACGCCAGAAGCTTCTGTCATGTGGCAGAAGAAGGCTGTAGCGACGGCGGGGCTGTCGTATGGCAGCGGATCCCGCTCCTCGTCGCTGTCAAAGCCGTCTGCACCACGGGGGCTGTCGGTGTCCGCATCAGCGGCCTCAAGGTGCCCCAGGGTGCCGGCAGCCTGGCCGCCAGCTTCGGGGACTGCCTCCAGGGCCTCCATGTCGCCACCATAGTCGAATTCATACTCCGCCGCAGCGTTGACAAGCCGCACGTCTTTCGGCGGCCCGGCGCGGCGCGGGGGCCCATCCTTTGCTTGTTCCTTTGCAAGTCTAGCTGCCTTACTCCTATCACCAAACTCTCGGACTTTGGCCAGCTTTGGTTGCACTACGCGCGCCTGGACTTTCTTCATTTTAGTATGCCATTGTCTGAGCTGTGACACAGGGCGATAAAGCGGCCTAGGTAGGTCCTTGCCCACATTCTCGTGGACATTTTTAGGGTGCGGGGGCCTTCTATCACGTGCTTGTAAGTTCTCCTTAGTTTCTGGGGAGATACTGACGTCCCCAGCCCACCCGAATCCTCGGCAGTTTGGCCCTCCCCAGCCCACCCATCGCTCGTCGCTGGGGACCCGCTCATAGCTCGCTTACCCTCCCAGGCTCCCACAGCATGGTCCGCGCGACTCCGCGCACAGTGAGTCCCATACGACGCGGGGGCGTTTACGCGTGCCCAGTTGTGGCTCGTGCGCCCGCCCAAGCTCAGGACTCTCGCACAGCCGCTATCTCGTGCGACAGTGAGCGAAACGCACATCTCGTGCCCCCCAACCCCCCACCCCGCGCCGCCCAACTGCGCATGCCACGCAAAAAAAAACCATGCCAACTGGCACACTTTCCGGGCGCTCGCCACCCACCCAGCTAGTACAACACCCCACACCGCGGCTGCGACATAAAATTCACGGGCCGGCGCCCAAAATCCGGCACGGGGGCCAGGCGCGTGGCCGTGTAACTACGGTGGGCAGCAATGGCCCAGGCGCCACCTTACGTGCGTGCATTGGAAGTACGCCCAGCCATCATTTTACGCTCACTGCAATATTCGGTATTCGCAGCCATGATTTTATTGTTCCGATGCTGGCAGCACCCGCAGCTCGCCGCCTTCGTTCCTCCCAAAGTGCGCGCATGGTTTGTATCCGCACACCACACACATGCAAGCGCAAACACGCCGCTTCATCGCTCCGGCCACCAGGGCGCCACAGCCCGTGTTCCGTATGCAGCGCGCGCGGCGGGCAGCAGCCGCGAAGCTACGTGCCCTACGTGCCCCATCGCTCTCGACAGCACACCGCCACGCACCAGCAGCAGCCGTAGCTTCATTCCTCTGCATGGCATCAAGCACCAGCGAGCAACCAGCAGCAGGAAGGCACACGGCAATACCCCCACACACACGCCCCTCAGGCCCGTCTCGGTGCGTGATGAGAGCGGCTCAACCAACTCCCATACCGATGTCTACAATTGAATGCTATGGATCCATACTTTCTGCAAGCGAGTCCCTCACAACGCCCTAGGCCCTAGTGTGCACCAGCAGCACTCTACGCTTCCTCTTTGTTGTATGATTATCGGCTTTCCAGTCAAGCCGGAGTAGGGTTGGCTCACAGTTAGACTGTTCTGCACATTACACGTTATACGGTATTCCCACTACTAGAGATACGGGTTATTCCCAAGCTTATATGGTCCGCTTGGTTGCGTGTCCCATTCATGGGTTTGGCACGCTCTCGGTCACTCTACGTTCTGACCGAACTTCCAACACTCCCCCGCGGGCAGAACTGTCTCACCGTTCCTACAATCCACCATTTTAATTGCCCGCTCAGGGCTTCTTGCACCGTCATCGGTGGCTCTTTAGGTGGAACGTAACCCACCCCGCACACAAACACACTCGCAGGCCGATAGAAATCCGGCTTCTTACGCGCGCGCCTCTCACGTTGCGCTGCCGCGGTAGGTTGCTCCCCCGTACCGCCGGCACTCTCACTCTCAGCGTCACTGTTCTCCCCCGCAGTGACATACCCGTCATCTTCATCAGCACCCGTCGTGGCGCTTTTGATGCCGCCCGCAGCCGTGGGACCGTGGGATGCTGGGTGGTTGCCCTTATTCTCCCCCGCACCCAGCGGCCCACTTTCTTCGTCCTCATCACTCTCATCCTTGCCAGCAAGCAAATCAGGAAACTCCTCAAGCAAAGCCGCACGCGCCTTGCGCGACTCCTCCTCCCACCAACGTGGCCGCTCATCAAAAATCACATCCGAACTGGACTGGATCTTGCCGTTAGGCATCAGCATGCGGTAAGCCACACTGCCGTAATCCCAGCCCACAAACACTCCCTTGCTGCGATTGGGCGCCAGCTTGCCGGGCTTCTTATTGCCCGTGATCTTGACGTAACCGGGGCATCCAAACACCCGCAAGAGCGCCATAACAGGCCGTTGCCCTGTGAACAACTCAAACGGTGTCAACGTGTCACCACGAATTGGCGACCGATTGTGTACCGTGCTAGCGGTTAGGATTGCCTCACCCCACAAATCCGCTGCAAGATCCGCATCCTTGAGCATTGCCCGCGCCGTCCTAGCAACGGTTTGTTGCACCCGCTCCGCCGCGCCATTTTGCTGCGGCGTGTACGGCGCAGACGTCAAATGCACAATGCCCTGCTCCCGGAAAAACGCCTGCATCCCCTCGCTTATGAACTCACGCCCACGATCAGATTGCACTTCTTTCACCTAGCCAGACTACATGGCTGTTCACCCTCGTCCTGCGGCCCATCACGGCCCACACCGTGGTTCTCCCCGGCACATCTTCGGGTTCCCGGTCCTCCACCGGGCGCTGACTCATCGCCCCATATCCTCACACATTCAGCACTGGTTAACCCAGGCTGGGTCCGTCGCTGCGAACCTCAAATATCATCGGCATCATTCACCGACACCTTTACCGCGAGCTCCATCACGCAGCGCCACTTTTAGCATAGCTGACACTGGTAAGTCTCGTTGGCCATCTCGCTCCTCCACGAGCAAACCGCGATGGTCTCCTTGTTCCGAATGTTGGTCTCTTTGTTCCGTTTGAGCTTAGAGCTCAGTTTTGCCCAAGGCTCCAGCCGCCTGAGCTTTAGAGACTTCCTAGAACCCAGTCTAGGATTTGCGCCAGCCGCTTACGCGGGGCTCATAACCTGTTGTATGATTATCGGCTTTCCAGTCAAGCCGGAGTAGGGTTGGCTCACAGTTAGACTGTTCTGCACATTACACGTTATACGGTATTCCCACTACTAGAGATACGGGTTATTCCCAAGCTTATATGGTCCGCTTGGTTGCGTGTCCCATTCATGGGTTTGGCACGCTCTCGGTCACTCTACGTTCTGACCGAACTTCCAACACTCTTAATCACGCGAAGTGCACAAAAACCCCTTGAGTCACCTCCGCGTTAGGCAGGACCCCGGGCGCCTGAGTCGTGGAATCTGCAATGCCGCGTGCGTTCAACGTGGCGCACAATCAGCACAACAGACTAAACAGACCAGCGCCCAAACCGCCTGCTAAGCGCGTGGGGCCAGCACATAACGGATATGATGCATGTGACGCGGTGGGGCAAACACACGCCAGCCCCCATGCTCGTCGGATCAAAAGTTTCACGGTCGCAATAAAATATTGGTGCATCCTTATGTCGTCGTGTCACCCCATCAGCACTGAGCGGCAGCATTCGGCGGGCAGGCCTGAAATCCCCTCGCCTGGCACGCATGTTTTTTTTTCTGGCGTGCACGTGGGTGCCCACGCGTATACAACCGCAACACCAGCCGGCCTTATCAAGCACGCACACACTACGTCAGCCGCTGACGACGCATGTGCTACGTGTGATAACGCGGCGCACATACACAAGGTAGCCCGAAGCAACGATCCCCTACGGTTGGACGCTTCGCCTTCTTTACCCCCCCCCCCCGCCCCGCTCAAATCACAGGTCAGAACGCCCTGGGGCGTGCCATCTGGGGCGCACGCGTTCCCTCCTTGTGCGTTCACCCACTCGCGCATCTATCAACCAGACACAAAATCAGACACCGAAGCGTCAACTTGCGGCGTTGCCGCTGGCGCACCCATACGCGGGAGCCCTGCGCAAACCGCATCAATGAACATAGGTTATAGTAGTGGTAGTAATCGAACGAAGGGATTCCCAGGCGTGTGCCTGGGCATGGGTATGGACACATCGTACTAGTGCCAATCTAACACTGCGAGCAAGATGAACATGTAAAACCAGTTGAAATTCCCATTATTTAGTAAAAGCCGCGTCACCCTCTGCATTGCCATCAGCGCGTTGAGATATTCGTTTCTAGGGGTCCAATCTTCGCATTCGTACGCCGCGCAGGCTCGCACACATCGCATTCGGGGGCCAGCATGCCATGCCCCTGGCGCAACCAGCACGGCATTGGTGCAGTAAACAACTAACGTTCGCAGTCCACACGTTGGCGGGTCATTCGTTTCAGGCTAACACGCCCAACATCGATTCGTTCCGGTACATCCCGGTACATCCAGGTGCGGAGCGTTGCACAGAGCGACCGCCTCCCGAGGCGCCCTCCTAGGCAGGCATAGCAACCGGCCTCCACAGCGAACACGGCTAGCATGATGCATTCTTCCCGCAAGGCATGAAGTAATCCACCAGCTGCACTGCGCCCGGACTGTGCGGGTGCCCTGCTGCGATGAACTAAGCATGCAGCAAACACCAGCCAGCGAGCGGCTGTTCTCAGCACCGCGCGCCCCCCACTCCCTAGTTCTGCACAATTATGCATGGGGGTGTTACCGGCACTCCGGCGCCACATCGCAGAATATCCATGGTTGTAGCGAGGCCAAGCGTGTGGCCGTAGCCACACATAACATGCAATCTATCTATCTACCGTCCGGCGGCGGCCCTAGCGCTCTTGGCCGCCTTCAGCTGCGCCTCCGCCACGCAGACGCGCGCGTAGACCTGCGTGGCACATGCGGTGTGTCATCAGTTGCTACAAGGGGCAGGGCAGCGCAGGAGAGATAGAGTAGGAAAGGGGGAAGGTGTGGTGGGTGTGGCGGGGAACTTGCACGCTCGCGCGGGAGCTGCAGGCAGCTGCCGCAGAGTCGGCATCGCACTGGCCCGAGCAATGCGGTTCCAAAAGGACGCGCTGACCAGGCAAGGGAGGTAGCACGCATGGAGCGTAGCGAGTACGGCGCGCGCCGCCCCGCCCCCTGTGCCTTGATAGTCTCGCGGCGGGCTGCCCGCTACACGCTGCAACATCCTGCTAGCCCCTTGCCTCGCCCCACCCCACCCCCAACCCCCGCCCAGTCCCGACCACGCGCGCACCTGCTGCGCGGTGGGGCGGCGGCCGGGGACGGTCGCCACGCAGTCGCGGTACAGGCGCTCCAGGGCCGGGTGCGCGGGCTGGCCGCAGGCGGAGGTGGGCCACTCGGGCCGGGCGCCGTCCGTGACGGCCAGCAGCGCCGACACTGCGCGCATGCAGGTAAGGTAACGAGAATTCAGCAAGGGTTGGAAAGCAAGGGGTTGAAGAAAGCGAGGGTGGCGGGTTCGATCATGGATACCGTACTGAGATGAGATGGGGTTCATTGCTAGACAGGGTGAGATCGATGATGTTGACAGGTGGGAGGGGGGCGGCGGTGCTCGGGGCGCCGCCAGTAATAGTGGCTTTGCAGCGCATGCACGTGTAAGCCACATGCACAGTGTGAAGCAACACCCTGCCCCACACCCAACTCGAAACCTTACTTGCAATGCTACCCCCAGCCACCGCACGCGCACCGAGCCCCGCCTGCTCACCCAGGTACTCGTCGGCGAACGGCATCTGCCCCGCCGCCATCACGTACAGCAGCATGCCGTACGAATACACGTCAGCAGCACACGCCGCCGCCGCCGCCGCCCCGTCATCCTCAGCCACCTGCCCCGCCGCATCCCCGCCTCCGTCACCGCCCTCCATGCACCCGCCAGATGACGTCCGCGGCGGCAGGCCGCTTGTGCTGGTGCCACTGCCGCTACTACGGCCGGCGCCGCCACCGCCTGCAGCGCGCAGCAGCTCCGGCGCAAGGAAGAGCATGCGGTGAGACAGCGGCGCCGCTGGGTTGGCGGCGGCGGCGGGGAGCCCAGGGCTGCCGGCATCCGCCAGCCGCGCCACGAAGCCACGCCGGTCGGCTGCCGAGGACTGGATCAGCACATTGCTGGGCGTCAGGCAGCCTGCAGTAGGGGGGGCGCCGGAGAGCTCAAGTCAGAACACACGCAACACCGGCTAGAGCAAAACCGGCTAGAGCGCTACAGCAGCGCAAGACCGCTAGGCGTGTGAGACAGCGAAGTTTCTATACCGTTCTCTGTAAATGGAGGTCGACGTCCCTGCCACGCATGCGCCCGGCCAGCGGTGCACGCACCGTGGGGCACGCCCGCGCCGTGCAGCGCCGCCAGCCCCGCCGCCACCTCCCTCGCGGTGCGCAGGGCCGCACGCTGCGCCACGTGCAGCGGCCAGGAGCTGGAGGGCGCGAAGGGCGACACGGCGGAGGCGACGGCCAGCGTCTCGAGACTGCCCTGTAGGGTGACGGGCGATGGCGGCGTGGGGTGGGTGGGGAGGTGTTGGGGTGGCTAACGGCGAAACCACATGGATGAAGCAACCGAACAGCACGTCTGCCAAGCGCCCGGCGCGCGGCAAGGTGTCCTTGTGCGTGTTCGCGGAAACTGCCACGGAGCAGCAGTGCAGTGCCGGCGGCTACGGCGGCTTCCACCACGCAACTTTGGCCATGTGCACCCGTATTCGACAACTTCCCTACGCCTCGCCGGGTAAGCATGCAGCCCACGCACCATGTCGCACATGTCGGTCACCACCGCGACCACCGACCCGCCCGGCGGCAGCCGCAGCCGAGCCAGCGCCCGCAGCGCCGGCAGGTGCCCCTCGGGTGCCGGTGCCGGTGCCGGTGCCGGTGCCGGTGCCGGTGCCGGTGCCGGTGCCGGTGCCGGTGCCGGTGCCGGTGCCGGTGCCGGTGCCGGTGCCGGTGCCGGTGCCGGTGCCGGTGCCGGTGCCGGTGCCGGTGCCGGTGCCGGTGCCGGTGCCGGTGCCGGTGCCGGTGCCGGTGCCGGTGCCGGTGCCGGTGCCGGTGCCGGTGCCGGTGCCGGTGCCGGTGCCGGTGCCGGTGCCGGTGCCGGTGCCGGTGCCGGTGCCGGTGCCGGTGCCGGTGCCGGTGCCGGTGCCGGTGCCGGTGCCGGTGCCGGTGCCGGTGCCGGTGCCGGTGCCGGTGGCTTGGGAGCCGGCGGCATCCTTTGAACCGCAGCTGCAGAGGCCGGGTTGAACAGGAACTGCTGCAGCCGGCTGCTGCCCGCTAGCGGCCGCCGCGGCTCGCCGTCCACAAGCGTCAGGCACGCGCCGGCTTCAGTGCCGAGCGGGCCGGGGCCGGGGCCGGGGCCGGGGCCGCCACCGCCACCACTGCCTCCCAGGCCGACGCCCAGCAGGAACCCGCCGCGGCCAATCACACCCGCCGCCATCGCCACACCACCCAGGCCGAATCCGCCAAGCCCGCGGCTGCCATCATCCCCGCCAAGGGTGAGCCCGTCAACACCGTCGCCGCCGCAGCCGCCGCCACCAGTAGAGCGAAGGAGCGAACCCACGCCCGGGGCACCCGTCGCACCGCCGAAGGCGCCATGCAGGAGCCGGAGCTGGGGCTGCGGCGGCGGCAGGCACGGCAGCTGCAGCTGCTGCAGCTGCAGCAGCCGAGGCAGCTCCTCGGCCACAGCGCTGTCGAGCGTCAGCGCCCGCACCGCCAGCACGCGCGCGAGGCTGGGATGGGCGCCCGAGGCAGCCAGGGCCGCGCCCTCGCAGGCGCGACGCAGCGGCAGCGGCAGTGGCGCCCCTGCGGCGGCCATACTTCCTCCAAAGCCGCCGCGGTCGTCGGTACCAGGCTGGACTCCACCACCAACAACGGTAACACCGGGCCCGCAGACAAGCAGCTTGACCATTACGACTGCTCCCTCACCACCACGCCAGGTGCCTGTGCCGTGTGCGGGGGCGGAGCGGGGCGATTCGCAGAAGCCGTGCGTCAGTACGTCAGTGCGTCAGTACGTCAGTGCGTCAGTACGTCAGTGCGTCAGTACGTCAGTGCGTCAGTACGTCAGTACGTCAGTACGTCAGTGCGTCAGTACGTCAGTACGTCAGTACGTCAGTACGTCAGGCAACTGCCTTGGCAGCCCGGCACGCTGTGCCATGCCGTCACACATGCACATGCATGCGCATCCTTGCATCACGCGCGCACACACACACACACACACACACACACACACACACACACACACACACACACACACACACACACACACACACACACACACACACACACACACACTCACTCGGCCTCGTTCCGTTTGTTCCTCCATCACACACGCACACTCACCTTGCCACATGGTGGCGCTGGCAGCGTTGGCATCGCCCGCGCCGCCGAGCGGCATCCCGCTGCCGGTGCTGCCGCAGCTGCTCCTGCTGCTCCTGTAAGGCGGCAGCGCCGGTGCCTGCAGCCTCCCGAAAATGGTGGCCACTGCTGCCTTCATGCTGCTGCTGCCAGTCCTTGTCGCCGCAGCGCCTGCTCGAGTTGACGCTGCTGCCGCCGATACCCGCGCCGCAGCCGCCACCGCCACCGCGGCGGCCGGCCTCAGCTCATCCAAATCAGCCAGCAGCTCCCCCAGGCCGCCCACCACCTCCACCACACCCTCCGCCGCCGCATCCTCGGCGCCCCAAGCTCCAGCACCGCCCCCAGGCGCCGTCGCCAGCGGCGCATTGGATGAGCGCAGCGGCTGCGGCGGCGGCTGCGGCGGCGCGCGCTGCAGCGGCTCCTCGCCGCTCAGGGCGCCCAGGCACACGCCGCACGCCGCCGCCGCATCGCGCATCGGCTCGCGCGCCCAGCCGCCGCCGCCGCCGCCGCCGCCGCCGCCGCCGCCGCCGCCGCCGCCGCCGCCCACGGGCGCGCTGGCGGCGCCGCCGTCGCCGCTGGGGCCCACGTCCATGGCCGTGTCGCCCTGCTGCCCGCTGTGACTAGCGGGCCAGCCGCCAGCGCCGCCGCGGCCGCGCCCGCCGCTGGTTCCAAGGTCGGGTCCGTCCAGGAAGTAGGAGGGGGGCTCGAGGCGGGCCATGTCGGTGGTGAGGAAGGGCGACGGCGGCAGCGGCGGCGGCCGCGGCTGCGGCTGCGGCGGCGCTGGCTGCGGCCGCGCCGCCCCGCACGCTGACAACAAGGACGAGGGCGACGGCGCTGCTGTTGCCCGAGCGATGGTGCGAAGCTGCTGCCGCAGCGGTCCGTCTGGTGTTCCCACGGTGGCCGCGACGTAGCCGGTGTCCCCGTCGGCGCGGTGCTTGCGGCGGGTGCTGTACATGGCGAAATCGGAGGCAGCTGGATCCAGTCCCAGGCGCCCGCAGCCACTCCCGACCTGAGCGCCTACCCGTCGGACCATCGTGGACAGGCCTGCCGCGCGGTGAGCAGCGGGCAGCAGGAGGGGTCAGCAGGCGTTGCCGGTTAGCGGTTTTGCGGTCTACGGACTGCGACGGATTGCGACGAAACCGTGATAGTTCTCACCTGGGGAGCCGATCAACGTCGCCCTGCACGTCGCGTCGCCACAAGTCTCAAGTGAGGTGACCGTCGCGAGGTTGCGGTGCGCCGCGGAGCTGAGCATGGACGCCAGCAGTGAGTCGAATTCGGTTTCGTGGCAATTGTTGTTGCTGATAGGCTCGATCGAAAGTAGCCCTGCCACTAGTAGGTCGGGTGAATCAGGCGCGTGTGCGTGGACGTCCGGTGAGGATGCACAGCCAATTGGCCGTGTCTGAGCGAGCGGCACGAGCACGGGCCCATCATTGATGCAGCCATCGCTAATTATTTCATTGCTGACACAGCCCCGCGACGTCAGGTCGGCGCCAGGGGGAGAGTCCGTGACCACTGTTCGCTCTGCGTCTTCGGGCTCAGCAGGCGCGCAGAAGCAAGTAAACAATGCTTTGAAGGATTTCACCATATTGGCGCGGGGGCCAGCGCCACGAGTTAGGCAGAAACAATTGCTCAGAGCCTACACGTTAATCAAGCCATTCGTTGCAAGCCAGAACTGTAATTAGCCTACGGGCTTTGAGCATCAAACTTGACGATGAGACACGTTTGATTAGACAAAAACACACGTCGTACGGCGGATGTTGGATGTCAGACTGGCTCCTGGACGCCCCCCCACCTCCACCCCCAGGTTTACGCCAATCGCCGACATGGTTTTGTTTCGTTCATCGAGAACGCATGAAATGGCGGGGATGTTTGAGGGGCACGGTCACCGCGCCCCCTGCGGTCACCTCCCAGGGCAATGTTGGCTATGTGGCATGCTACCCATCAGTTGGCTCTTGCCGCCTTCCTCCGTGCTGATGCGCACGATGCTAATAGTTGTGCGAGTGCACCATGCCCCACCAACTTCAAATGCAATTGAAGCCCTCAGGGAAGATTCCAGGGCCCTCGAGGCCCAAATCGTTTCGTCTCCCCGTTGGCACCCTGTTTCGTCTCCCCGTTGGCACCCCGTGTTCTGAGTGACAATCTATCATGCATGTACAGGGCAGAGGAATGCAGACCAGGGCCGCGGAGCGTATCGAGCGACAGGGGGCCGGGCACACAAATTTGGGCCGCGGGCTGTCCCTGACGACCCGGCTGCCATAACTACGGTACACAATGTCGGGCGTGGGGCAGGGCGGCAATCCCGGCCGGTCGACACCCCACTGCCGCCCTTGCCCCCACGCGCGAACGCGCCTCACATCTGCTGCCGTCCATGCACATAGCGAGCGGAAAACTGTAGCGCCGGACCGAATCGTGCAGAGTCGCCGAACAGTCGGCGGTGGTATCGACACATGTTGCATCCCTCCGCACAGCACCCACGCACACACCCGCCGCCGGGTGCCAGACCGGCCCCTACCGCGCATCCAGCTCGAGGATTGCTCGAGTATGCCGCGGCCGCATATGCCCACCAACCCACATATGCCCACAATGGCTGCGCTGTCACGCTACTGCAAACGAACAGGTCCGCCCCAGATTGGGAAACGCCGCACCCAGAGCCAACCAAAAGTACAGCCCCAAATGTGACCCCCCCCCCTCCCTCCCCCGCACTCACGGCCTGGCCCATCATCGGAACAATACCTTCGCAACTCACGCACTCTCTCATTCGTCGCACGCCCTGCTGCACGCGCTGTCGCGCTGCAGGCGTGCCTCGTCTTGGGTGCTTCAGGCCTGCCGTAAGCAGGACGCGGCGATGACTGAGGCCCCAGAAAATATCCAATTATTAAGCCGCCACAACACAAGGCACACGGCATCTGGATTGATGCGTCGTAGATACGTGCAGAGCAGGTTCCAACCACTCCGACTCACGAATCAAGGGGGATACGCGTATCGAAATAGGACGCAACATGATGAATCACCAAGCACACTCACACGCACGCGCATACGCACACTCTGACTCGCAGCTGGCGGCTAGCTGCCAAGTACATGAAAAGCATACGCCTTCGCACCCGCACTGCACTGCACAACACTGCATTACACGGCCCCGCCGCTGGCGCCATCAACTCAGCTCGTGCCGCGTCAACACCGCCGGGTGTCGTCGTTCCATTTTTGGGGGCACGGAGCTTTTTGAATGGGGACGCGTCCTCATCTACCACACTTCCCCTCCATTACTCCTCCTACTCCTTCGCCCCCTCCTTCGCCCCCTCCTTCACCCCCTCCTTCGCCCCCTCCCTTACGCCTCCTTCGGCCCCTGCGCCTGCTGCGCCTGCAGCGCCTGCTGTGCGGCCGCCGCCGCCGCCGCCGCCACCTCCACCGCCTTCCAGTGGGCGTAGTTGCGCTCGAAGCAGGCCGCCATGGGCGCGGCGCCGGGGAAGGCGTCGGCCATCGCGCGCAGCAGCGGCAGCGCCACAAAGTCGAAAAACCCCACCTGGCGGCGGGCGGGAGGCATTGTGTGGGTCGTGTGAATCATGGTGGTTGTGTGGTGGGTTGTGTGGTGGGTTGTGTGGTGGGTTGTGTTGGTTGTGTGGTGGGTTGTGTTGGTTGTGTGTTGGTTGTGTGTTGATGGCGGCGCCAAGCGCACGCACGCACGGCACGCGAGCAGCGGCACGTCAGCTTGCCGTAGCCGAGCGCTACGAGTCGAGGGCCTTGCAACGGCCACATCACCGCGCCCGCGCCCGCGCCCGCGCCCGCACCGCACCGCACCGCACCGCACCGCACCGCACCGCACCGCACCGCACCGCACCGCACCGCACCGCACCGCACCGCACCGCACCGCACCGCACCGCACCGCACCGCACCGCACCGCACCGCACCGCACCGCACCGCACCGCACCGCACCGCACCGCACCGCACCGCACCGCACCGCACCGCACCGCACCGCACCGCACCGCACCGCACCGCACCGCACCCACCTGGCTCTTGCTGACGCCCTGCTTGGACCGGTCGAAGAGCGGGCTGATGGGCAGGCCCAGCGCCTTCTCCTTGTCGCCCTGCCGGAAGAACTCCTCCTCCAGCACGCCCAGCCAGCGGCAGTGCACCGACAGCTCCCCCGCCAGGTGCCCAATGTCCGCCGCCTTGAGCGCAATCTGTGTACGGCATACGGCACACGGCATACGGCATACGGCACACGGCATTGCTCTACACATGATCGACACACGACCTTACTTGCGACCCCAAACGTAACGCGCGCACACTACGCACACGCACTCACCTGCAGCGCAAGCGACCTCTCCGCCTCGTCGTGCGGCTGCGGCGGAGCTGAATCCGAGGTGTGCAGCAGCGGCTGCGGCTGCTGCTGCTGGTGCGACTGCTGCGCGCGCCGGGAAGCCGACGCGTCTTCGATGACCACATTGCTGCCGCTTGAGCAGCCCGCGCCGCCGCCGCTGCGATGCAAGGAAGGTCACCACAGCACAGGGTAATCGGTTTTAGATGGTGCGCGTTGGTTTATCACAATAATTACACGCGCGCGCGACAAACATCGTGCATGGGTGTGCCTACAGAGAATGAGGGGAGGAGCCCATCTGAACGCACCCTCGGTTGGGCGCGCGCAGCACCCGCTGCCCTGGCTGCGGCTGTGGCTGCTGGCCCTCCGGCGTTCGCGTCAGCGTGTCGCCCCCCGCCGCGGCGGCAGCGCTCTTGCCGCCTCCAGGCCCCCCTCCAGCGCCGCCGCCGCCGCCGCCGCCGCCGCCTCGGCCGCCGCTGAGCCCGGCCTTGCGCGCCTTGTGCAGCGCCTCGAATTGGGACAGCAGCGAGAAGTGCTGCTTCATGTCGGTGGCCAGGACCATGTCGATCACCTGCGCGCACCCACACCCATTGTGCTGATTTGGGGACAGGGCGGCAGGGGGGCAGGGCCGCCTCCCGCGACTGCTTCTCTTCCTTATGCCCGCCCTCCCGCCCTCCCGCCCTCCCGCCCTCCCGCCCTCCAGCCGCACCTGTTTGCGCAGCGCGGCCCGCTGCTCCCGCGACAGCTCGCCAAAGGGGTCCAAGTCGGGCCGCTCCGCCAGCAGCGTGAAGGCCGAGGCCGCGTGGTGGCTCTCCAGTGGCGAGCCTGTTCCAGGGGGGGAGCAGGGCGGACGGGCGCGCAGAGGAACAAGCACATGGTGGTGATGCGAAGGAACCTCCGAGCCCTGCTTGCGGACTCGCACGCGCGCTTCAAAGACAAGGGACGCGCGCTTCAAAGACAAGGGATGCACCGCCACCCACTACCAGTAACGGCGGCACCGCCCCCATGCGTGGTGTGCTGCCCCTGCCGTATCCTGCCGTACGCCAAGCACTGGCACCGGCACCACCACCACGCGCGCCACTCACGGTCGTTGTATCGCAGCGCCAGCGGGTGCGAGGTGGCGACCAGGAAGTCGCCCGTGAGGCCGGGGTGGCCGTGGTCGTGCACGATCTGCGTGCGCCGCGGCGGCGGCGGTGGCGAGCGAGGCTTAAGCCAATCAAATGACGGGCCTGACGCACCCCCCCCCCCAGTCAAGTACATACGTCGCCCAATTCCACACACCCATTCCCTGTGGCGCCGCCGTGCATGCATGCATGCATCTCCTGACTCCGCCACCTCCCTCGCCAGGTCCCTCGCACCTACCGCGGCCAAGTAGGATGCCAGCAGGCCCAGCCCATGCGCGTAGTGCGTCGTGAGCCGCGCGCCGCGCAGCAGCACGCTCAGCGTGCGCAGCACGTCCGCGGCGTGCGTGGCGTTGTGGTAGGGGTTGGCGGCGGGGTAGCCGTCCTCCAGCGCGCGCAGCAGCCTGGCGGTGGCGTGGCGGGTGGATGGGTGTGGTATGATCCCGGCGGGTTGATTGAGGCGGGGCAGGCCATCGTGTTGCGATCCAGGTGTGGAGGCGTGTGGCGGGCGAGTAGGGCATGCTGGTGTGTTGACGTACGGCGGACTTACTCCCGCACAACGCGCACAAGGCACGTGCATTAGTCTAATTAGTCATCGTCCCGCGTCCCGCGTCATTATTACTAACAGTCGGCAGCAGCTGCAGGCCCACGCGCGCGCAGACTGCGCAGACTGCGCAGACACGCAGACGCCCGTGCGGCTGGTGAGCCACCCGAACATGCGCTAACAGCACGACTCGTTGACATAACCGGGATCCACAAGAAATACAAATACAAATACTGACACGTACGTGCATGCGCGTGGGGTGGACGCGGCCGCATGCATTACGCATCATGACGTGCTAATGAACCTATATACATGCCGCGGCACGCGCACTCAGACGCCCACCTGGCCAGCCGCACCGGCTGCAGCCGCAGCGAGGTCACCAGCCCCTCGCGCTGCAGCAGGTGGAAGCCCATGACGGACAGCGCGTGGCCGCCGCTGGCCGCCGCCAGCGCCCAGGTGTCGAACTGCAGCTCGTGCGCGCCCGCCAGCAGCGCCTCCACCTGCGGGGCGGCGGGCGCGGGCGGAGGGAGTGATGGGGAGTGGCGTGTGTGCACGGGCGCGGGCGCGGTGCGTAGGTGGTTGCGGGGATGGATGGGTGCTGGGAAGGGCCGAAACCCTAAATCCCTAAAACCCCACACGCATGTCACGGGTGGCATCATTGCATCAGCACGGTCGTCACACACACACACATGATCATGATCATGATCGTGGATTTGCATACCTCATCCAGCATGGCTGCGGGCGGTGCCGGCGCAAACGGCGACGCCGCATCGTCCACCACCGCGCGTCCCATCACCACACAGCCGCCGCCAAGCGGCGCGGCAACGGTGGCAGCGGCGCCGTCGGCCGCGCCCGCCGCCCCGCCCTCCTCGTCATGCGCGCACAGGTGCGGCTGCCGGCGGACACCGCTGCCGCTCGTTTCGCCCTCAGCGCGGCCCGCGCCACCGCCCTGGCCGCTGGTCTTGCGGCCGCCGCCGCTGCCGCCGCCGGCGGGCGACCACCGGGCAATCGATGCAAGCTTCGCAAACAGCGAGCTCGTGCCCGCGGCTGTGGCCGCACTGGTGGAGGTGGTGGTGGTGGTAGTGGTGGTGGTGGTGGTGGTGGTGGGGATGGTGGGGACGGGAGTGGCGCAGGCTGTGGCAGTGCCCGACCTCCGCCCTGCCGCCGCTGCCGCCGCCGCAGCCGCCTGCTGCCACGGCGCAGCCAGCATGGACGCGCCCGACGCTGGGCGCGAGCCGCCGTCAGCAGCACGCGACGACGGCGGGCGCTGGGCGGTAGCCATCAGAGCAGCCAGCTGCTGCTGCTGCTGACTGTTAAGCAGCGCCTCATACGCAGCGTCGAGGCTGCCGCGCGTGGCCCGCCCGCCGCCCGCCCCCCAGCTGCCGCCCGCCGCACCCAGTGAGCCGTCGGCTCCGGCTGCGGAGGCCCCGACGCGCAGGGCGCTAACGCCATTGGCGGCAGCGCCACTCGGAGATGCCGCGGTCGGTAGCATGGCTGGTGCCGCCAGCAGGGCCGCCGCTGCCGGCGGCGGCGGCGGCTGGGGCGGCGGCGGCAGGGCTAACAGCAGGGCCGAGCCCGCATAGCCCGCCGCCGCGCGCGGTGTCGTTGTGATGGACTCAGGGGTCGTCTCGCCGCTCGGGAACCTCAGCAGGCCGCCCCGCGTCGCGATGTGCTGAAGCTGCTGCTGCCGTGGCGCCCCGCCCGCCACGGCTGTGACAGCGGCGGCGCTGTCAAGCGGCAGGCGGCCGCTGGCGCCGCCGCCACTCGCCTGCTGCCCGGGGCTCTGCGTCGGCGGCGCAGAGCCCGGCGGCGGCGCCGGTGCGGCGCGAAGCAGGCTGCCCCTTCGCTTGGGCGCGGGCGGGGTGTTGGTCCGCGTCAGAACCATGCCGGAAAAGGTGACAGAGCCGGGCGTCCGCGTCACCGCAGCTGCTGACGACGCCACCGCCTGCGACAGCGGCTGCGAAACCTGTTGCGACAGCGGCAGCGGCAGCTGCTGCGACTGCGTCATCTGCGCCAGCAGCAGCGCGTCATAGCTGCCGCTGGCCATCAGCGTCGCGGTGTCAAGCAGCATCGCCATGTCACCAGCCGCCGCCGCCGCCGCCGCCGCCGCTGCCGCGCCGTCCCTGCTGGCGGCCGCCGCCCCCGCCGAGCCGCGGCCGGCGGAGGATGGCTGCAGCAGCGGCTGCGGCGGCGGCGGGCGCGCGCCGTCTGACAGAACGAACGCCAGCGCGCCGCGCATGGAGTCCAGCCGCTGCTGCAGGTCGGTGGACAGCAGGTCCTGATCCTCCTCCTCCTCCTCCGCCTGCTGGGCGCCACCGCCACCTGCTGCCGAGGCCGGCCGCCGGCTTCGCCGCTGCTGCATCAGCAGCAGTGCCGCATCGCCGCCCGCCACGCCGCCGTCGCCGTCCTTGCCCACCGCAGCTGCGTCGCCGCCGCCGCCATCCGACGTGGACCGGGTGCCGCTGACGTCCACGCCCGTGCCCAGCTGCCGCATCAGCGCCCGCGCCACGTCGCTCTGTGCGGGTGAGGCGCACAGCAGGTGCGTGTAGCAGGTCGATGGTGCGCCATGCCGCATGCGTCCAACTCAGGCTGCTTGGATCCTTTTGTTACGACAATTATCGCCCAGCCATACACACACACACGCGGCCCCGCTAGCCCACTCCTTCCCGTGCCCGCCCGCCCGCATACGCACACGCACACACGCACACGCCCCGCTCACACACGCACACGCACCTCCATGTGCGCGCCCTGGATCGCCTCCACCAGCCCCAGCGGCCGGTACCAGTCCGCCTGCCGCAGCGCCAGCGAGCGCAGCGTCACCACCTGCGGGCGCGGGCGGGCGGGCGGGCGTGCGATGGCAGCAGCCATCAGCATGCATTGTTAAATTAGGCAGCAGCCGCGCACGCAAGGACCGCGCCCAGCCTCTCGATCCAGCTACCCCGCCCCGGCCCCACGTGCGCACCCCACGCACCCCACGCCATCGCCCACCCACCCACCACACCCACGCACCCCGCCCACCCTACCCACCTGGCGCAGGTCGGGCGGCGCGCCAGACATCAGGTCACGCAACAGACCCAGCAGCAGGCCCGCGGGCGACGAGGCTGCAGCGGGGTGCGCGGCGGGGTGGGGTGGGATGACAGAATGGGGTCAGGCTCGGCCCTCGGCCCCCGGACCCCGGTCCCCCGACCCACTTGCCCCCGGCCCCCGGCCCACAGCGGCCCCAGCGGCACCATCCAGTCCAGCATCCGCCCCGGCCCACAGCGGCCCCAGCGGCCCCCAGCGGCCCCCAGCGGCCCCCAGCGGCCCCCAGCGGCCCCCAGCGGCCACCATGCACGGCACAGCCCACGCACTGGTGTCTAGTGGCCCGGCCGGCCCCATCGTCTCGGCGTGTGTGGCGCTGAGCTCCTTGAGCAGGTCGCGCGGCAGCAGCGCCTCCAGCAGCATGGCGTGGCGCCGCCTGCATACATGGGGTGGGGTGGGGTGATTAGCGTGCGTCATGAGGCAGGCAGGCAGGCGGGCAGGCAGGCGGGCAGGCAGGCAGGCAGGCAGGCAGGCAGGCAGGCAGGCAGGGGCAAGTGCATGGCGGCGCCTGCATGGGCTGGGGTGGGGTGATTAGCGTTCGTGATCAGCGTGATGAGGCAGGCAGGGATTGTTGTGTGGGTGGGTGAGAGCGAGAATGGTCGCGCGGCGGCTAGGGCTGACGGCGTGTGTGCAAGGAAGCAGTGCGGGCTACGCACGCACACGGAGACGTTGGCACGCTTGTTGATTTGGCGGCTGCGGGTGCCACTACTGCGTGCGCCAACCCCTGCTGTGCGCCCGCCACCCTTCATCACCACCACCCTTCATCACGCACGCACGCACCGCGACACCAGCATGCCCGCCAGCAGCAGCGCCGCCGCCGCCGCGAACACAAACACCGCCGCCAGCGCGCCGCCGAGCCAGGCGGGCTCCCAGCCGCCTTCCTCCCACACAGCGAGCTCCCACTGCGCTCGGCGCCATGCGTTGTGCACAGCGTTGTGTTTGCTTGCGAATGCGAGTGCAAGGCGCCGTCGAGTGCTCCGCCATGCATGAGTGTGAACGCACGTGCACGGCGGTGTGCGCTGCATAGGCTGGGGCCAGGGCCGCAGGTGCGGCGGGGCGGCGGGACCGTCCGCGGTGCGGTGGGGCAATCCTAACATAGGCTGGGGCCAGGGCCGCAGGTGCGGCGGGGCGGCGGGACCGTCCGCGGTGCGGTGGGGCAATCCTAACATAGGCTGGGGCCAGGGCCGCAGGTGCGGCGGGGCGGCGGGACCGTCCGCGGTGCGGTGGGGCAAGGCCTGACTTTATTCATTGATCGACCGTTGCCTAGACCTCCCAAGCCGCGGCCCCCCCGTCACCCCACCTCCTACCTGCAGGCTCGCCAGCTGGACCGGCGCAGTGACGGCGTCACTCGGCGGCGCGCCGGATCCCGACGACGCCACCACCACTGCCCCGCCGCGCGCGGTCAGGCGGTACGCCAGGCCCACGCCCGCCAGCGCCCGGAGCGCCGACTCCGCGGGCGAGAGGAAGGCCTCATCACGGGCGGCGCTGCTGAAGCCGGCGGTGCTGTTGGTGCTGCTGCTGCTGTTGTACTGCGGCTGGCTGATGATGCCGTCGAGCGCGCCGATCGACACCACGCTCGTGACCTGCAGGGCAATCCGTGGCCGGCTTAGGAGGCAGCATTGCAACACTGCTACTACTGCGGTTTCCCCTGCTAGGACAGGGGACCGACAGAGACGGTTCCCCACGCGACTGCCCCCTCTTGGTACCAAGACGCATATGATGTGGGTGCGTGCCCTTCCAACCCCCCGACCCTTCTCATGCTAATCATGCGCTGCTGACAGGACTCCGGGTTTTGCTCCCACTCACGTATCCCCACAGGACGGTGCCCCGGGTCTGGTTGTACACGCAGGGGTCGCCACACAGCGGGTTGGGCGTGTCGGGCCTTCCGAAGTTGCCATTCAGGTCGCTCAAGTTGAACGGGACATAGACGGCGCGCCGAACCAGCAGATTCGGGCCAGCCGCCTCCTCGCCCTTGATAGGCGGGACTGGCCCAGAGACGGTGAGTGTGTCAGCGTACAGCTGGGACCTTGAAGCGTTTCCAGCGTCTGCGTGCACATCACAGCAGGGGCAAGGCGGCGTGGAAGATGAGTTTGCGTGGGGATGACGATGTGTGGTTATGGCTTCCACTACCGGTGCTCCCAACCCCCAAAGCCCAACACAAGCACGACTTTCTCACTTGCAAAGGCGTCGAAGCCCGTGAGATTGTCGTCGGGCGGGTACGTTAGCCGGATTCGGCCGGATGGGAGGACCCGCAACGAGGAAATCGTGCCCGGTGGCGCCTGCAGGTATGGGCACGCATGCATCAGTCATGCACACCCGCAGCGTGTGCTTGTCAGGAACCATCGCAGTTTGCAGCCCATCAGCCTAACCCCAGCCCCAAGCATAACCACACTTACTGAGTTCAACAGCGCGGGTGCCATGATGTTGAAGCGAAGGGTCACGCGGTCATACTGCGAGGGGTTGGCGCGCACAACCGCCGCGAAAACCTCCACGGGCGAAGCGGCGAAGAACGACTTGCTGCCGATACTGGACCGCGGCGCCTCGGGCCAGGGATGCCGCATGTTCCTGTTGATGACAATTATTATTTCATCCGACCAACACTGGCAGACAAGGGTCGCGGGGCACGGACCTTCGCTCGATGCACGGTGCTCTGCGCGGATAACAACACCGCGATGACCCCGGCGCCGGCCAGGAGCATGAATGTGAGCAATGGAACACCAACCAGCAGGCCGGGAGCTGAGCGAACGACGGCAGCGAGCGCCTGCGACAAAACAAAGTTTAGTCAGACTCTGCCTGCCTGCCTTTCGTGTGCTTTGGCGATTACCTTTGCTTTACGGATCGATGAAGGAAGACAGCCTGGACCCTTGTGCGGCCTTTGCGGCGCGCCGGCCTTGCTGGCATCCTCAAACGGCATGCTGCGCCCAGCGCGTCTTTCCAGGAAATGAACTATATGCGCATTAAGCTGCTTCAAGTTTTATCGGTTTGTTGTGAAGGGTAATTATTCCTTGCTGTTCCAGAAGGCTTCAGTCACGTTTGACAGCCACCAAGATCGCATGCAGGACGCGATCCTGCTGGCAGGCGATCGGCGCCCTCCTTCGATGGACGCCTCTGGACGCCAAGCCACCCGCGAACCAACACGGCATGGCTGGGCCAGGGCGCGCAGCCTACATCTACCGAAATGGACATAGACGCCAATCACGCCATGAGCACATTTGATTAGCGCGCTGGATCCTCTGGCTGGCCATGGTGGGTGTGCCCTGCCCTGCGGCTCTGATGAGAGCGGCTACATGGGGAGATGCGGGGATGGCCGAGCGGGGGAGGGCATCAGCTGCGCCGGCCGCTCCTCATCCCGCCGCGGTACCGTAGTACTGGATCCGCCGTTGACCCGCCGGACCCACACCCTGTATTTACAGCATTCACGCACCGCAGTGAGGATGAGCACGGGCTGCACATGTAGCGTTGCAGCACGGACCCCCGCCCTCTGCACACACAGCCAACAATGGCGGCCAAGCTAGCGCCTCCAGAGTTCAAAGTAAGTATGCCTCGCCATGCTTCCATTCCCAAACCGTTCCGGCTTGCCTCTGGCCCACTGGCCCCGCCGTACCCATCTCCTCATCTTAGTGGTTCCACACCGCCCCACGCCCGCACGCACACTCGCACGCGCCATGGAAACGGTAGTTTTACTCGCAGACCCAAGGTCCGCCCGCCAAAAAGCTATGGCCCGCCTGCCTCCTGCAGCCTCTCCAAGCCTCGTGCTAGGATGTCGCTCACCGCGCCAACACACTTGCCGCCCCGGCTCTGCAATCTCATGAATCCGTGCGCGTGTAACAACCACTCTGGGTCGTTCCAAGGGGGCCACACGCAATGTCGCAACCTCTCTCCAGCACCAGCACCAATGTCATAACTGCTGCAATGCTGGGGCTTGAATCGCTGCCTTGAGCTCACAGCTGCGCCGCCGCCGTCCCGGCCCCATCAGCCGCAACCCCACGCCGCAACCCCCCACATGTGGCGCTGGCGGCGATAAGCATCGTAAGGCAATCGCACTCGAAAACGTGCAGCCCCAAACTGAGCGACCCTGGCAGTGCACGAAATCATCTTGTCCGTTTCCTAATGCCGGCACCCGCTGCAGGTACACCAAACGTTCGCACCCACACCCACACCCACACCCACACCCACACCCACACACGCACCGAGTGCTAGAGGATCACCAAATTCAGCAGTGCGGTAGTCAAATGGAGCCGCTGCCCCATCCCCCGAACAATCATGACTGGCCGCAACAGTACCGGCAGCGGCAGTGCGGCGCGCGGCGCCCAACCGGAGACACACGAGGCGCGCCGGCGCAGGTTACCGCCGCCGCCTGAAACCCTCCCAAACCCTCCCTCCCACCCACCTATCCACCCACCCACCCAGCCACGGGCCGCCCATCCGCCAGTGGGACTTCAATTTACGGTCGTTACTCTCTCACCTCCAACGGAACCGTGTTCTTGCACCAACCCAAGCCATGGCCGCGCCTCCCCCACCCGAACCCAAGCCATCCCATCCCAACACACACTCGCCACCTCTCTCACGGGTCCAGTAGCCCGGCGGCGGGGGCGTGGGCCGAGGTCCCGGCCGGCAGACCACCACCAGACGCCGCCGCCGCCGCCAGCACCGCACCAGCGCCGCCGCCAGCGCCGGCGGGGCCGTCCGCCACAGACGCCGCCCCCGAGTGCGGGCCGTGCTCCAGCCCCAGCCCCAGCACCTCCAGACCCACGGGCCCCAGGCCGCCCAGGCCGGCGGCCGCCTGCTGCCGCTGCTGCTGCATGTGCTGCGCCGCCGCCATGGCGTGCGCGGCGTACGCGGAGGCGGAGGCCGCGGTGAGCGCCTGGCCGTCCCTGCGGTGGCGCGAGCGCGCGAGGGGGCGGGGCGGGCGGGTGGGTGCGGGTGATTGCGGGCTGGTGCGGGTTGGAGGTTGCGGTGCTTGTGTGTGGTGAGGGCGTACGCCAGCTGCCGCAAAATGCAGCGTCTCGCCAGCACTGCACGGTGTGGCAAGACGCCGAGCGCCGTCCCCCACCCAGCATCCGCCGTCACGATCCGCCATCATATCCTCACTGCCCCGGCTCGCGACCTCCATCCTTTCCAAGCCCCCCACGCCCAGCCCCCCAGCCCCCTCACCTGTACATGGCCATCATCTTGGCGGTGGAGCGCACCTTGGCGCTGTACTGCCGAGCCGCCTCGCTGATACGTCGCCGCGCGCCCACCGTCTCCACGCCCAGCTTCTGCGGGGTGGGGTTGGGGTGAAGGTGTGCGTGTGGGTTGGGTGGGGTGTGGAGGGTGGGTGTGGGTGTGGGAGCGTGTGGGTGGGGCGCGCTTGGGGTGTGTGCGTGTGATTGTGGGTGTGGCGTGTTTGTGTTGGATGTCACACGGAAACCAAACCCGCCCAGCAATGGCGTGTGCTTGTGTGGGGTGTGGCGTGTGCATTTGCGAGAGAGCGTGCAAGGCCCGCCTCCCGCCTCCAGGGCGCGGAAGCACCCGCGAACGCGTGCCAGACACACACTCCTCCCCTCCCTCCCCCCACCCCCTCCTCCCCCTGCCCCCCGCGCCCCCACCTCCAGGTCGCGGTCCTTCATGCCCGCCAGCACCAGCGGCGTCACCTCCTGCCCGCGCAGCAGCTCCACGTACTGCGGCAGGCCGATGTCCTGCGTCGACATGCGGTGTGGTGCGATTGTGTCGGGCGGCGGGGGATTGTAACGATGGTACATAGAAGCCGTGCCATGGATTGCGCGGCGGCGGCGGTGGCGTGCATCGCCATGCATTGCCATACGTGTGTCGTGCGTTGGGGGAATGGGGTGCGGTCGCATGCATCATTGGCGTGCATTGCCATGAGTTTGTATGGGAGAGTGAGATTGCATTCATCATTGTGCAATGTGTGTTGCGGGAGTGAGGCCGGGGCGTTGTGGACGCCAGCCCAATCTAAACCAAACTCAAACCGGGGGAAGCAGCCCGTGAGCCCCTGACGCGCTCGCCCCCCTCCCCGCCAACCCCCACGCCCCCACTCGCCCCCCACCCGCCTCACCCGCATGAACATGTCAATGGGATAGGCCATTGTCCAGAAGCTCTGGGCCACCGCCTGGCCCGCCACGCTGCCGCCGCCCGCGCTGCCCGCTACGCTGCCAGCGCCGCCGCCGCCGCCGGGGAAGAGTGGGAACACGTCGCTCCCGGGCGGGCTGAACAGCCCGCCGCCGCCGCCGGGGCCGCCGGGGCCGTCCATGCCGCCCTCCATTGGGTGGGCGTGGTGGGCGTGGTGGTGGTGGGGACCGGGCAGCGACAGCGAGGAGGGGCTCCCGGTCAGGTACTGCGGCTGCTGCTGCAGGTGGTGCGGGTGCAGAGCCGCCGCCGCCGCGCCGGCGGGCGAGCCGCGGCGCGGCAGCAGCAGGCCGGCGGCGCCCGCCGCCGCGGCGGCCGCCAGGCCGCCGCCGCCGCTTCCGCCGCCGGTGCCGGCGCGCGCGGCGGCGGCGGTCACCGCCTCCCTCGCCTCCGCCAGCAGGCGCTCATAGGTGACGATGGAGGCGCGCAGCCGCGACCGCTCCGCCTCCTCGTCCACGGCGCGCGCGCGGAGCGCGTCGGCGGCGGCGCGCGCCGCGGCGGCGGCCGCCTCGGCCGCGTCCTTCTCCGCCGCCAGCTGGGTGACCTGCGCGCCACGTGCGGCGGAGGCGGCGATGGCGGAGGGCATCAGGTGGGGGCGGCGTCACAGCGGGTCCAGTTTTGGAACACGTCGGTGTACATAGGTTGCAGGTTGAGGCAGGCCACACCGCTCCCACTCCCCGCGCGTGTGTCCCGCCGCAGAGTCATGCCGGGCCCCATCCCCAAGCGCCCACCACCGCCCGGCACGCGGCCCGCAGCGGCCACCACTGCCCGGCGCCCATCGCCGCCCTGCGCGCGGCGCGGCCTCCCCTGCGCCAGCCCCCGCCACCCAAACAAAGCGCCACCGCCTCAACCACCACCACCTGCCCCAAATCCCAACCCCCGCCCCCCGCCCCCTACCTTGCGCTCCAGCTCCTCCGCGCGCGCGCACGCCACCGCCAGCTCCTCGCGCTCCCGCGACGCCGCCTCCGCTACCGCCGCCGCCGCGGCCGCCGCCGCCGCGGCCGCGGCCGCCGCCTCGGCCTCGGCGGCGCGCGCGGCGTCGTCCTTCTCCCGCGCCTCGCGGTCGGCGGCCTGGAGGTGAGGTGGGGGTGAGGTGAGGTGAGGTGGGGGTTCCATGCACGGTTTGTGAAGATATGGTTGGAGAAAACTACCCTCCCCCCACCAAACATAACACACACGCACGCACGCACCTCCTTCTGCTGCTCCTCCTCCTCCAGCTCCTTCAACGCCGCCTCCCAGTTGGCCACCTGGCCGCGTGCCGCGGGGGAGGGAGAGGCAGGGTTTCGCGGGGGTTGCAAAGATGGTACATAGAAGTGTAGTGGCGTAGACAGGGGGGAGGTGACGCGACGCGATGGAAACAACGCGAGGGACGTTTGGGGATGTACGCATGGGAAACAATATGTGAGACGTGGTCGGTTCGAGCGGGAGGGACGTGCCGATGGCGGCTGGTGAGGGGTTGCAGACAGGTCGGGAGCGTGCGGCTGTGGGCATCAGCCCAAGCTAAGCTAAACCCAACCCAATCCACACCCAGCGCGTATGCGGATATGCGACCGGCATGGTCACGGGGTGGCGCCGGCGCAGCTTGCGCGGGGGGCAGTGGGCTGCCAGCCCTAGCTATTAATCCAATTACCCGAACCAAACCAAAGCCGATGCGTACGCTTAGCAAACGGGGTGGCGCCGGCGCCGGCATGCACGCACGCCTACCTTGTACACAAAGGTGTCCATCACGGTCGGCCCCGCCGCCATAGCCTTGCGCGCGGGCGCGAACATGGCGCCGGCGCGGTCGCGGTCCCTGCGCGGAGGTGGGGCGGGCGGGAGGGGGTTGCAAGGATGTTTGGAAAAGCGGGAGGGGGTGGGCGGGCGGAGGCGGGCGGCAAAGGGGTTGCAGTCGTGAGCAAGTTTGATGAGATGCCAAGTCGGCAGGACGTTGCGACAGAGCAGCGCCCCGGCCGCCCTTTCGATTGTACCAGATACGCACACGCACGGCTAGGGCTCGAGCCCCTCGCCAGCTCGCCCGCCCGCTCCACCCTTCCCGCGCCCCACGCCCCAGCCCCGCCCACTTCATCCCCGCCCCAACCCCCTGCTAACCCCGCCACACACTCCCGCTCCCCAAACGCCACGCACTTGCTGCGCATGGCCTCAGCCCCCCCCCCCCGCTCCCACCCCCACCGCAAAACACACACACGCCACGCCCCCAAACCCACTTGCTGCGCATGGCCTCAGCCCCCCCCCCCCCGCTCCCACCCCCACCCCAAAACACACACACGCCACGCCCCCAAACCCACTTGCTGCGCATGGCCTCAGCCCCCCCCCCGCTCCCACCCCCACCGCAAAACACACACACGCCACGCCCCCCAAACCCACTTGCTGCGCATGGCCTCAGCCCCCCCCCGCTCCCACCCCCACCGCAAAACACACACACGCCACGCTCCCAAACCCACTTGCTGCGCATGGCCTCGTACACCGCCCCACGACCCCGCCCCTACCCGCCCCTATCCCCTACCCAACCCTATCCCCCCGCCCCCCGCAAAACACACACACGCCACGCACTTGCTGCGCATGGCCTCGTACACCGCGTTGGAGCAGTGCACGGCGTTGGGGAAGCCGCGCGCCTCCAGCGTGTTGGCCACCGACACCGTGTCGCCTGGGGGCGTGTGTGTGGGGGTGTGTGGCGGGCGGGGCGGGAGTCAGGTGCGATGCAGACTGTCTCCAGGCAAACGTGCCAAGGTTGCAAGGTCCAGAAGTTGAAGAAACCGAAACGGAACGGGGCTGGCGACACGCGCAAACTTGCACACCGGCACCCCCTCCGGCACCCCTCCCCACCCCACCCGGACCTACGCCCCGCCCCCCTCCGCCCGCCCGCCCCCCCCCCCCCCCTGCTCACCGAACACGCAGTAGCGCGGGTTGTCGATCCCCACCACCCCCGCGTAGGCCGGCCCCGTGTGCAGCCCGATGCGCAGCCGCAGCGGCTCGCCGCCCGGGAACGCCAGCTGCGGACGGGGTTCCGGGGGTTGCGGACGGGGAGCGGGGGTTGCGGGGGGTTGCGGGGGTTCGGGTGCGGGGTCACGCGGGTTGAGAGCACGACTGACATGCAACAAGCGCCGCGGCGGGGCAGGGCGGCCGGGGGTCTTGCCGGGGTTTTGCCGGGAAGAACAACACGCACGCACGCACGCCCCAAGCACCCACGCAAAACGCGTGAGCGCCCACGCAAACGCCCCAAGCACCCACACCCACACCCACCTGCTGCACGGCGCTCAGCATGTCGGCCGCCATGCTCAGCATACGCCGCATATGGTCCTGGGGGGAGGAGGGGGCAGCAGCGGGGGCCATCAGAGAGGGGTTCAAGGGCTCGGCGCGTGTGGCCGGAGGGAAGGAAGACACACGCCCGCGCCCGCGCCCACGCCCACGCCCGCGCCCGCGCCCGCGCCCGCGCCCACGCCCACGCCCGCGCCCACGCCCGCGCCCACGCCCGCGCCCACGCCCACGCCCACGCCCACGCCCGCGCCCGCGCCCGCGCCCGCGCCCCGCGCCCGCGCCCACGCCCACGCCCGCGCCCACGCCCGCGCCCACGCCCCACGCCCACGCCCACGCCCACGCCCACGCCCACGCCCACGCCCGCGCCCGCGCCCGCGCCCGCGCCCACGCCCGCGCCCACGCCCGCGCCCGCGCCCACGCCCACGCCCACGCCCACGCCCACGCCCACGCCCACGCCCACGCCCACGCCCGCGCCCGCGCCCGCGCCCGCGCCCGCGCCCACGCCCGCGCCCGCGCCCACGCCCACGCCCACGCCCACGCCCACGCCCACGCCCACGCCCGCGCCCGCGCCCGCGCCCGCGCCCGCGCCCACGCCCGCGCCCGCGCCCGCGCCCACGCCCACGCCCACGCCCACGCCCACGCCCACGCCCACGCCCACGCCCACGCCCACGCCCACGCCCACGCCCACGCCCGCGCCCGCGCCCGCGCCCACGCCCACGCCCACGCCCACGGCCGCGCCCGCGCCCGCGCCCGCGCCCGCGCCCGCGCCCGCGCCCGCGCCCCCACGCCCACCTGCGTGCCGTCGTGGCCCGACACCACCAGGTACGACTCGCCCGTGTGCTCCACCCTGTGTGTGGGCAGTGTGTGTGTGTGAATGTGTGTGTGGGGGGGGGGGCAGTGTGTGTGCAGCGTGTTAGAGAGCACAAGGGAAAACCACAAACAAGCAAGAGACTGTGCAGTGCGCTCCTCCCCCCCACTGACGCCCTTCCGCCGATGCGCCTCGGCCCTTTCACTGTGCCCCGCCCTTTCGAACCTTGCCTTTCCCCTTAACCGCATGTCGCTCTTCTGGCCCGGCGCTTGCTGCCTGGCGCCGGGGTCACCTTCCCGGTCGCCAGGTAAGTCGTGTGTTTTGCATTTGCGTGTTTGCGTGTCCGTTTCTGCTGTGCGCGAGCCGAGCCTGGGTGGCATTTCGTCGACGGCGCGCCGACCTCGCCCCGTCTACACTCTCCGCCCCGAAACAAAAGAGTATACCGTTACCCTGTATTGCCGCAAACTGCACTTGCCTATCCCTTGTCTAGTTCAGCTTGGTTTAGCTTGGGATGGTATTCACAACCCCCCCGCCCCCTCCCTAACCCCTCCACCCCGCTTCCCCACAGAACACCTGGTACTTGAGCAGCAGCGTTCCCCCGCGCTTGAGCAGCAGCGTTCCCCCGCACTTGAGCAGCAGCGTTCCCCCGCACGGTACTTGAGCAGCAGCGTTCCCCCGCACTTGAGCAGCAGCGTTCCCCCGCGCGCCACCCACCTACCCAACACACCCCAAACACACACCCAATACACACACGCTCACCCCCCCCCACCCCCAACCCCTCCACCCGCCCGCCCCACCTGAACACCTGGTACTTGCGCAGCAGCTCCCCGCCCCCCGCCCTCTTACACACGCCCCCACCTGAACACCTGGTACTTGAGCAGCAGCTTCTCAAAGGCGCCGTACATCTCGTTGAGCACGATGACCACGTCGCTGGTGGTGCGCGCCGACAGCTCCTGGCTGCTCAGCCAGCCCGCCACGTCCTGTGTTGTGTTTGTTTGTTTGTTTGTTTGGGGGGGGGGGGGGGGTTTGCAAAGATGGTACATAGAAGGGTAGTGGCGTAGACAGCAGGCGTCGAGGCGGGGGGATGTGGTTGTAAGGATGTTTGGGAAAGCGGTACAGAGGCGTGGGTGGGGCGGGGAGTGAACACCACCCCCGCCTCCCCCCTGCACCCTCACCGCGAACCATTCCGGCTCCCAAGTCCCTTCTACGGAATCACACACCGTCTTCGGGATGCAGCCTCGCGCTTTCTCAACACACAGGCACACGACGCCCCCCCCCCCTCGCCTCCCCCCAACTCGCCACCCCGCCCAAGCCCCCGCCAACTTTGCCTACGAAACCGCTCAACTGGTGGCCGCCCTCAGCGCGCAAGGCTATTCCCGGCCCTGCATGTTCCAGCAGTTCGTGTCCCTCCTGCGACGCAACCCTCATGCCTTCTACTTTGCGCGCCGTGGACACCCGGAGCCGCCCGCCGCACCCGCCCAGATGCAGCCGCCGCTCGACCTCCTCGCACGGCTTCACTCCTACCTGCGCGGGGCGCCGCCCCCGCCGCCGCCGCCTGCCGCGGGGCTGCCCTAACCCTGCTAGCATAACGTTACTCCGCCTCCCCGTCGCGCGTCCGTCCGGCCACGCCCCGCCCTATGTGAGTATTCCCTCCGGCCCGGCCTGCGCTTCTGGTCTCCGCGCCCCCTGCCGCCCCCGCTAACGCCCCCGCTAACGCCCCCTCTCACACCCCCGCTCGCGCCCCCGTTACCGCCCCGCTAATGCCCCCGCTCACGCCCCCACTCACGCCCCCACTGACGCCCCCACTAACGCCCCCACTAACGCCCCCACTGACGCCCCCGCTACCGCCCCCGCTCACGCCCCTGCTAACGCCCCCGCTCACGCCCCTGCTGACGCCCCCACTCCCACCCCCGTTAACACCCCTGCTCCCGCCCCCTCGCGCCCCCGCTAACGCCCCCGCTAACACACACCCCCCACGCCGTCGCCGCTCACCGCCCCCGCTCCCGGGTGCCCCCTTATGCGTGAGGGGCGTCCGGGCTGGCAGCGATGTGGGGAGCCGTACGCGGCCCGCACGCTGCCTGCCGCATCCTATCGCCACTAACCGCCCCCATGCCGTCGGCGCCTGCGTCTTAACCCGTTCTGACGCCCCCACCTTTCTCTTTTGCCACCCGGGCTCGTGCGTGATATCCTTTGTGCTGTCCATACCCTTTACATTCCGCCGATACGCCTCGGCCCTTTCACTGTGCCCCGCCCTTTCGAACCTCGCCTTTCCCCTTAACCGCATGTCGCTCGTCTGGCCCGGCGCTTGCTGCCTGGCGCCGGGGTCATCTTCCTGGTCGCCAGGTAAGTCGTGTGTTTTGCATTTGCGTGGTTGCGTGTCCGTCTCTGCTGTGCGCGAGCCGAGCCTGGGTGGCAGTTCGTCGACGGCGCGCCGACCTCGCCCCGTCTACACTCTCCGCCCCGAAACGCAAGAGTATACCGTTACCCTGTATTGCCGCAAACTGCACCTGCCTGTCCCTTGTCTAGTTTCGCTTGGGTTTAGATTGGGCTGGTGTTCACAACCCCCCCCCCCCCCCCCCCCGCCCCGCCCCCTCACCGCGAACAGCACGGTGACCTCGTCGTGCGCGTCCGCGATCATGGACTGCCCCTGCTGCAGCCGCTGTATGACCGACAGCGGCAGGATGCGCTTGAGCATCTCCGTCACCTGCGCGGTTGGCACAGTGTGGGGTGTGTGGGGTGTGGTGGTGTGGTGTGGTGTGGGGTGGTGGGGTGTGGGGAGGTGTGTGGTGGGGAGGGGCGTGTGTGGTGGGGAGGGTGGGGTGTGGGGTGTGGGGGCGGCGCGATCGGGGTTCTGGGAGGGGTGACATTGCGGCGTGGGCGTGGCTGGCGCGTAGCAGGGGCGGGGACGGGGGCGGGGGCGGGGGCGGGGGCGACAATGTGCGGGACAGTAGCGGGTTGCGACGGCAGTAGCGGCGGCTGAAAGCACTAGCGGGTTGCGGCAGCAGCGACCGCGGTTGCGGTGTGGGCAGCCTCTCGCCCTCTCTCGCCCTCTCGCCCGCCCTCGCACACAGGCCCCTCGCGCCCTCGACCCGACGCACCTTGCGCGACTCCATCTCCGCCTCGAAGATCTCACGATTGCGGACCTGCGTGCGTGAAGTGAGATGGGGGTGAGGTGAAGTGACTCTGGGTGTGGCTTGCAATTGGCGCCGCAGCAAGACACAGGAAACACGGTTGCGAACTCGTGTGCGGGAGAGTGTGTGGAGGCGTTGCAACGGGGCTCGGTTCACCATAAACGGCAGGCGGGGCCAGATGCTGCGAGTGCGCTCGCCACACGTCGGCAACCGGAGAGTGTGTGGAGAGAGGTGTTGCAACGGTCCCGGTTCGACCATAAACGCCAGGTTCGCCACCTTCCCCGAGTGAGCTCGCCAACCGTCGCCCCACGAGCGCTGCATTTCAGCACCCACCCACGCGCGCACCCCACCCCACCGCCCCCCGAACACCCGCACACCCCACCGCCACCACCAGCACCATAGGTCCCGCTCCGCAACCTGCGCGCGGATGCGGCTGAGCTGCTCCCATAGAGCACCCACACACACACACACACCACCACCACACCCCAACCAACACAACCACCACCACACCCCAACCAACACACCCACCCTACCCCCCACAACTCCCACCCCCACCCCACTCCACCCACCCACCTGCGCCCGGATGCGGCTGAGCAGCTCACACCCCAACCACCCCACACCACCAACCACCCCAACCAACACAACCGCCAAACCACGCCCCACGCACCTGCGCCCGGATGCGGCTGAGCAGCTCCTGGCGGTGGAAGGGCTTCTTCACGTAGTCCACACTGCCCGCCTGTGGGGGGTAGGTAGACGTGGAGGTGCGAGGGGGGCGGGAGGGGGGCGGGAGGGGGCTCGGAGGGAGGGGCCAGCACGCGTGTGAATGGAGCGAAGCACGCGGCACCCACACACGGCCCAAACACACACACGGCCCAAACACACACACACACACACACACAGCCGCCCGGCCCGATTCAGGCGCACACCCGCACGCACGGCCCCCAAACCACACACAGCCCCAGCCGCAGCCGCAGCCGCAACCGCAACCGCAGCCCCAGCCCCAGCCCCAGCCGCAGCCGCAGCCGCAGCCGCAGCCGCAGCCGCAGCCGCAGCCGCAGCCGCAGCCGCAGCCGCGCGCATAGCCGCACCTCCAGGCCCTTCATGACGTGCTCGGGGTGGCCCTTGGCGGACACCATGATGATGGGGATGGACACGGCCGAGTAGCGGCGCCGGATCTCCTGGCACACCTGCGGAGGGGGTTGGAAGGGGGAGAGAGTGGGGGGAGGGGGGATGGGGGGCGAGTGCGGGGCAGGGAGAGAGGTGAGATGGGAGGGGGCGTGTGGGGAGGGGGAGTTGACTCCAGTTCAAACACCTGGAAGAAGGGAATGGAATAAACCATAGGGGGGACAGAGCGGCGCAAGAGGGGCGCCACACCGCACTCCCCCTCCCTCAGGAGCTCTACGTCCCAGCTCGTATGCAACAAGTACTGCAAGTACTGCAGGAGTACAGAAGTACTGCAAGTACTACACCACGCCCCCGGCCCCCCCTTCACTTGGGAATTGGAAACAACTACCCCCCCCCCACTTCTTCTTGCAGCGCTGATGTTTCCTTCTGGGATTGGTTCACAGTTAACCCCAACCCCCCACACACACCAACCCCCACCCCCACCCTCCAACCCCCCTAACCCGCGCACCTCGTATCCGGACATGTCGGGCATCATGATGTCCAGAAGGATGACGTCGGGCAGCGTGGTGGTGCGCTTCAGGAAGTCCAGAGCCTCGCTGCCCGACATGGCCTGTGTGTGGAGGTGGGTGGGTGTGAGTGTGGAGGGGGGGGGCGTGTGAGGAGGTGTGGGGAGGGGGGGGGGGGGGTGGAAGGGATGGGGGGAGGTGTGGGTGTGGAGGTTGTGTAGCACAAGGAAACGACCCCAGCCCCCAGCCACCCTCTCACTCCTCCCCCTCTCCTCCCCCTCCCTCCCCCCCACTCTTCTCTCACTCTTCTCCCACTCTTCTCTCCCACTCATTTCTCCCACACCTCTCACTCACCTGCTCCACCTTGTAGCCCTCGGGCGACAGCAGGTTCTCCACCACCATCTGGTTGATGGGGTCGTCGTCCACGGACAGCACCATGCAGCCGCCGAACTTCTCCCTGCGTAGCGCGTGGCGCGAATGTGTGTGGTCGTCATTGTGGGTGGGTAAGTGTGCGTAATTGAATGTGGATGTGTGCATGTGCGTGTGGATTTGGGTGTTTAAAAACAGCAAGTGCAAGTGGATGTGCGTGTGGGGACAGCACCATGCAGCCGCCGAACGTCTCCCTGCGCGTGTGTGTGCGTGTGGGGACGTGCGTGTGTAGATGTGGGTGGATTTGGGTGGTGCGTGTTGTCGTTGATGTGGGTTGGTAAGTCCCCACGCAGGGTGCGTAATTGAATGTGGCTGTGTCGATGTGCGTGTGGTGCGTGTGCATCGAAAGGGTGTGCCGTGTGGGCTTGGCGAAGTTTGGGCTGGTGCCCACAACTCCCCTTGAGGCGTACGGTATTTCCGCTGGATTGGCCACGTCAGCCGCTCATTGGGCCACCCATGCGTGTGCTGGTCTTCAGTGCATCCAGGGTACCGCTGCTCCAACCAGCTCGAACTACCCGGTTTGGCTTATTAGCTCGGGCTGCTAACCGCAATCCCCACCCCTCCCCACCCCTCCCCTCCCCTCCTACCACCACCACCGCCCGGCTCGCCTCACACCCACCTGTAAAACGGCTTCATCACCTTGAATCCGCTCTTGGTGACCGTGAGCAGGTTCTCCATGCTGCTCTCACGGCCGCGGCCCGACGGCCCCTTGCCGCCCGCGCCGCCGCTGCCGCCGCCAGCGCCGCCGCTGTCCCCTTGCACGCTGCCGCCGCCGCCACGGTTGCCGCCGCCGCCGCCGCCGCCGCCGCCGCCGCCGCCGCCACCGCCGCCGCCGCCGCTTGCCCCGCTGTCGCCGTTGCTGTAGAAGCCGTGATACGACGTATTACCGCCGCCACGGCCGCCACCGCCGCCGCCACGCCCGCCGCGCGGCGTGCCCTCGTCGGTCTCATCCTCCAGCCCCGCCCCACCACCACCGCCGCGGCCAGGCCCATCCTGCTCCCCATCGCTGCCGCCGCCGCCGCCGCCGCCATGGTCGTGGTCGCTCCTGCCGATGCCGGCACCGTTGCTGCGCTGGCTGTTCATCTGGCGGGCGCGGCGGCCGGCGGCGCCGCCGCCGCCGCCGCCGCGGCCGCCGCCGGCTGCAGACTGCAGGTACCCGCCCTCGTCGCTGTCCTCGCTGATGCGGCGCAGGGGGCCGTTGAAGTCGCTGCGAGGGTGCGGGGGCGGGGGCGGGCGCGGGTCAGTGTGAGCGCCGCGGTTGGGCGGGTGGGAGACAGGAGGGGGGGGGGGGCAGCTGCGCAGCTGCGCTGCGCAGCTGCCCGGCTCCGCGGCTGCCCAGCCGCCTGCCTGACTGCGCGGCCGCATGAGCGCAGGCCCTCACACAGCCGCGCACATGTGTGCAACATTCACGCACGCACTGCCACACGCACACGAGCACACACGCCCACGCATGCGACGCGTTGCAGCGGGCGTTGGTGTGGGCTTTCGTTCCTCCACTCACGTGGTTTCCTCCAACACACGCCCGCCCTGCCCGCCCACACCCTCCCCATGCAACGTGCACTCACGGCGTGTAGGGCTGCTCACCTCCCCCGCCCCACCCACCCACCCACCCACCCACCCACCCACCCACCCACCCCACACAAACTCACAAACCCTCCCCAACCCACCCCCAACCCAGCCCCCCACAGCACTCACAGCGTGTAGGTCTGCTCGCGCCCCGTGCCGGCGTCGCTCTCCTCCACACTGCCCAGCATGGCTCCGTCCTGCGCTATGGGCAGCCACACGGTGAAGCTGCTGCCCACGCCCACCTGCGGGTTGGGTGGGAGGGGGGAGGGAGGGGGGAGGGAGGGGAGGGGAGAGGGGGAATGGGGAGAGGGGAGGGGAGGGGGGAGGGCAGGGAGGGAGCGCATTCATGTTTAGACAGGGAGCGGCAGAGCGGGTTCCGTGCATGATTCAGACGAGAAGATGCTGACAGGCTGTTCCAGGCTGTTCCTGGCCACGCCTTCACGTCCTAACTATGTAACTATGAATGTACCCCCCCACACACACACACACACCCCACACCCCACACACACGCACCTCGCTCTCCACCGTGATGTCACCGCTGTGCGCCTTGACCAGCTCCTTGACCAGGTGCAGGCCCAGCCCCGTGCCGCCGTAGCGCCGCGTGGTGCTCATGTCGGCCTGGCGGGGGGGGGGGGGGGGGGAGGTGGGGGGTTACATTCATCAGTAGTTAAGACGAGGTCTAAAACCCTAAGGAGGTTGCATTCATCATTAGTTCAGACGTGCAGGCGTAGTCAGGAACAGGGGGGGGGGTTGCAAAGATGTTTGGAAAAGCGGTATGGGATGCAGGGGGAGGGTCGGCGGGCGGGGTGCAGAAATGATTAGCGCAGGAAGTGGTGGGCGGAAGGCAACCTCCGGGGGGGTTGCAAAGATGGTACATGGGGGGGAGGTGCAAGGATGTTTGGAAAAGCGGTACAGGTGCACTGAAGACTGCGTCTTGAGGGGGGGGCGTCGGTAGACACGCACACGCTCTGCACACACACACGCTCTACACGCACACGCACGCCCACCTGCTCGAAGGCTCCGAATATCTTGGAGATCTTCTCTTTGGGTATGCCCACGCCCGTATCCGTGACCGACACATACACCTGCAGGCGGCGGCGGCGGCGGCGGCGGCGGCGGCGGGAAGCGGGTTGCAAGGATAGTAAGAGGAGTGTAGCAGGGGAGGCAGCAAGGGCGCGGGGGCACGCGGTGGCGGGAGGAGCTTGGGCGGCCGAGATGCGGCCGGGGCGGGCGGGGGGCCGCGGGCGGTGCAGCGCACTGGGTGCTGACCTAGGCAGCATGGAGGACCACGTATTTCCTTCCGCATCGTGTCCTACCTCTAACCCACTCCCTCGCCAACCACTCCGACACGCCACACCTCCCACCTCCCACCTCCTGCCTAACCTCCCAGGAGTATGCCGTTACCCTGTATTGCAAACTGCACCTGCCTGTCCCTTGCCTAGTTTCGCTTGGTTTAGCTTGGGATGGTATTCGTTTAGCTTGGGATGGTATTCACAACCCACCCTGCCCAACCCCACACCCACAACCACCCCCACCCCACCCCCACACCTTGGCATTGTCCTCGCTCACGCCCGCGGTGATGGAGATTATGCCCTGCCGCGTGAACTTGGCGGCGTTGCCCACCAGGTTGTACAGGATCTGGCAGGGGAGGGGGGGTTGCAAGGATGTTTGGGAAAGCGGTACAGGTGCACTGAAGACTGCGTCTCGAAGGGGGTGGGTTGTGTGGGGCGAAGGAAGGGGGGTTGCAAGGGTGTTCCATGCATGATTGCTTTCACAGGGGTGGTTTCGGTAGCCGATGGGAAGTGCCGATCCCCCGGGTTCCAGGTGAGGTTCCGGGAACGCACGCCCGGTCGCCCGCACACACGCCCGGCCGCCCGCGCCCGCGCACACGCCCGCTGACGAAACAAGGACACACCCGTTTACGGAATTCGCACACGAAACACGCCCGCTTACAACACACACACGGAACATGCACGAAACACGCACGAAACACGCACACACACGAAACACGCACCTGCACGATGCGGCCGTTGTCGCCCACGATCTTGGGCACGTTGCCCACATTGTTCACCAGCCGCACGCCCTTGCGCACCTGCGGGGTTGGGTTGGAAGAGCGGGAGCGGTTGGAGACGCGGGAGCGGGAGTGGGTTGCAAGGGAAGTTGGAAACGCGGTAACCAGGGGTGGGTGGGTGGGTGGGTGGGTGGGTGGGTGGGTGGGTGGGTGGGTGGGTGGGTGGGTGGGTGGGTGGGTGGGTGGGTGGGTGGGTGGGTGGGTGGGTGGGTGGGTGGGTGGTGGCACGGGGGTTGTAAACACCAGCCCAATCTAAACCCAAGCGAAACTAGACAAGGGACAGGGGGTGCTTCGGGGCGCGCGGGACGGGGGATGCGCTCGCGGAGTGACGTGGCGAAATGAGGCACAGGGGGCTGAGCTTACCCAAGTCGCCCTCCCACGACTCCATCGCAAACGCCCATGCACGGTACTGCCCGTGCAACCGCCACTCCATCGCGCCACCGCCACCGCCACCGCCACCAAGCTCCCAAAGCCGTTCGCATGTACGGCTGACCCCCGTTGGCAATGCTTGAGAGAATGAACCACCACCGGCCCACCACACCCACCCCACCCCACACCCCACCCAGCCCCCACCACCGCCACCCAGTCCCCCGCCACCCACCAGCGGCAGCGACAGGTCCAGCACATCCGTCACCAGGCGCTTGATGTCCACCTGGGGGGGGGGGGGCGGAAGGGGAGGGCAGGAGGGGAGGGCAGGAGGGTGTGTGCGGGGAGGGGAGGAAAGGAGAGCGGCGCGCGGTTGACTTGGTTGGAAATGGATGGTTTGGGGGTTGGAATGAACTGCCCCAAACACACCCAACCCACAAAACACATACACACCACCTTTGTTTTTGTTTAACACACGCCACGCCACGCCCCCACCTTCTCGTGCTTGATCACCAGCGTGCCCTGCTTCATCTTGGCCGCGTCCAGGATGTCGTTGATCAGCTGCAGCAGCCGCTTGCCGCTGAGCTTGACGGTGCTGATTGTCTTTACCGCCTTGTCCGGCAGCGAGCCGCAGGCGCCCGCCATCAGCGACTCGCTGTGGCGGTTGGTTGGTTGGTTGGTTGGTTGGTTGGTTGCTTGTGTGCGTGTGTGGCGGCAGTGGCGGGTTATTCCCATGCATGGTAGTGTAAGACGAGGTGATACGGTATCCCGCGCCAATACATCTCGGGAGCTTCTTCGCCCTCCACCGCATACGCACGCATACGCACGCCACGCCCCCTGCCCCCTGCCCCCGTTTGCCCTGCCCCTCCCCTTTGCCCCCTCCCCTTTGCCCCTTGCCCCCGCCCCCGCTGTGCTCCCACTACGCCCCCGCTACGCCCCCGCTGCGCCCCCGCCACGCCTCCCGCCCGCACCTGAGGCCGATGATGCCGTTGAGCGGCGTGCGCAGCTCGTGGCTCATGGCGGACAGGAAGTCGTCCTTGCGCTCGATGGCCTGGGGGGGATGGCAGGGGGAGCGGGGGGCGAGGGGGTTAGCAGGGGGCAGGTGTGGCGAGAGGTGTGGCGAACGAGAGTTGGTGTGGAGAGCAAAGCCAGAGGTGGCGGGAGCATTGAGGGTTGGTGCGCAAGCGTGTTGTATGGGCGGGAGCGGGGCGGTTGTGGCACGGCAAGCGCTGCGTCAGCCTGTTGGCGGGTGGCGGGTGGTGTGGCACACCGCGCGCCCGGCCGCTCGCCCGTTTACAAAGCACTTTCGCTGCAGCTTGCCTGACACACTGATTGCATCGGTGGCGCACCGGACGGCCGTTCACTCGGCAACGACTTCGGCTGCTGGTCTGCAGTGCATCCTGCACCGCGTTTCCAGCCATCCTTCCACCCCCGTAGCACCGCCCCCATCCCGCCCCCGCTCCCTAAGCCCCTTCCCCACCACTCCACCACCACTCCACCGCACACTCCACCCAACCGCCCCCGTCAACCCCCCCCCCCACCCCTCCTCACCGTGGACAGCTGCTGTATGGTGGCCAGGCGGTTGGCCTCCTCGATGGCGCGCACCGCGAACTCGCGCCGCTGCGCTATGGTGAAGAAGTTGGCCTGGGGGGGGGGTTGCAAGTTGTCGGGGGTCGTTGGTGTTTTGGTTTTAAGGGGGCGGGGGGGAGGGTTTTGGGGTGCAAGGTCACAGGATACGTCACGCCCGGGGGGTGTAGATACCCGCCTCACGTAACCCAAACCCAAACCCAATGCATGTGCATCGCCGGCGCCACCAACGCGCCGCCAACACACACGCACGCACACCGTGGCCACGCCCATTCCCACACCGTACACACGCCCCCGCCCCCCGCCAACCGCCACCACTGCCGCCGCACCTCCATCAGACTGGAGCTGTACACCATCTTGGTCAGCCAGTCCAGCGCCGCCCACAGAGGCTCGCTGATCTCCAGGCTGCGGGGGCGGGGCGGGGGAGGAGGAGGGGGAACGTACATTCATGGTAAGCGAAGGAGGTGGTAGGCGTTAGGGGGGTTACATTCATCATTATTTAAGGGGGCGGCGGGGCGGGCGGGGTTGCAAGGACGCGTGGTGTGGGCCCACGGGTGAAGGCCGGGAGGCCAGGTGCGATGCGGGGAGATGGGTCGGTAAGGGGGCCGGAGTGGGGTGTGGAAGCGTGGAAGGCGCACACGCACGCACACGCACGCACGAACGCACGCGCACCTGAGCGCACCGTCGATGGCGGCAAAGTAGACGAAGGGGAACAGGTTCCACGTGGTCTGGCGGTTGGGGGGGGAGGGGGAGCAGGAGGAGTGCAGGGGGTTGGCACGGTGCCGATGGTGCAGGGCAGGGGCAACGGGCAGGTACAAGGCGCATGGCATGGCATGGCATGGCATGGCATGGCATGGCATGGCATGGCATGGCATGGCATGGCATGGCATGGCATGGCATGGCATGGCATGGCATGGCATGGCATGGCATGGCATGGCATGGCATGGCATGGCATGGCATGGCATGGCATGGCATGGCATGGCAACGCGACAATGTGACAACATGGCATGGCGTAGCAGTACGGCACAGTGACGGCACAGTACGGCAGCGCGCGGCTCACGATGGAGAAGATACGGATGAACTTGATGGCGCGCTTGGAGGTGGGGTCCATGGTCTCGTCCACCGCAGACGACACCATGCGCCACATGTGCACCTGGGGGAGGAAGGGCGGGGAGGCAGGGGAGGGGAGGGGGGGAGGCAGGGGCGGGGCAGTGAGGGGGGAGGTTCCATGCATGATTCGTGACGATGGGTAGTTGGTCCTAAGTATCCCTGAGTTCTCACCCCGTCAGACCTCGCGAGACGCTCGCGAGGGCTGGTCTCTGGCCCCTGAGTTTTCACCCGGTCATCCCCAAGCACCCCACACTCATCCCTCATACCACAAAACGCGATGGGCAAGGGCGGGCACATGGCATGACCCCAAACCCTGGCATGACCCATGCGTGGCAACCCCAACCCCAACCCAACGCATGGCGGCTGAGAGGGGCCTCACTCACCAGGATGGAGGGGAAGGGCACGCAGCTCATGACGTACCAGTAGACTGCGGGTGGGGGTGGCGTTCCATACATGATTAATCAAGGTAAGATGGTGTCGACAGGAAGTTGCAGCAGATCAGTCTTGGCGTTACCGATGATGGGATCACGGCCGGGGGGACTCCATATACTCCACGGTACGTGATCACGGCGGGAGAGGAAGGCGGCGCGAAAACAAGGTAGCGTGGCGTGGCGTCAAAACACGTGGCGACACAACGCTGAGCTAAACGCCGCTGCCCTGGCGAGCCGGGCGGCACGGCGGTGGATCCGGGGCCGCCCCGCATGCCACCGTTATGCCGCTGCCCCCCACGTGCCGCCGTGATCCCGCCCCTCCCCATCTCCCCAACCCCTTGTCCCAAGTCCCAACCCGCCCGCACCGGAGCCTCGCCGGCGCCCGTAACGCATACGCCACGGCGATGGCCACACGCTCACAAGCCCACCTCCGCACCAGCCCAGCGCCACCCGCGCTACCCGCGGGCCCCATCCACAATCACCCCCCAAGACCCCAAAAGCCCCAACCCAAACCCAACCCGCCCCCTTGCAGGTTGCCCTGCCCCCCCCCCCCCCCCCCGCGCCGCCCCCAGTCCTCCTCCCTCACCCTTGTGCGTCCACGAGATCCAGGGCACCGTGCCCAGCCCGCCCGCCGCCAGCATGAACACCTGGGCGGATGCAAAGAGGGCCACGCCACAAACACAAAAACAATGTGATGATGGCGATGGCGATGGGCATCAATGGCAGATCGGGCTTGCGGCCCTGTCCAGCCGTACAGGCGCATCCTGGCCCTCCCGACGGCCCCTCCCCCTCCCCCCCCCCCACACACACAATCTCACACCCCAAAACAACCGCCATCCCCCATTCGTCGTACCATCCTTGCAACCCCCGCTCCCCGCTCCTTGTGGGTTTGACCAGGCCCGACCGCACGCCCGTCCCTCCCCCCGGAAGCCACGCACGTTGAGCATGATGACCCAGACGCGCATGCGCGTGGTGTAATCGCTGATCTGGCACAGGATGTAGATGATGGCGGGCGCCGTGAAGCAGTACAGCAGCCAGCGCTGCGGGATGTAGCTGCGCGGCAGTGGTGGGTGGGCAGTGTGCAGTGGTGGGGGGCAGGCGGGGGGCGGTGGGTTGGATGGGGTGGGGGGGGGAGGGAGTGGGAGGGGGGTTGGCTTCAAATGGGGTGGGAGGCAGGGCGGGGCGGTTGCATGCTCGGGCAGGCGGGCGGCGGGCGGACAGGCTGGGCAGCGCGGGGAAGGGATGACGTGGTGGGTGATGTGGTGGACGGGGGTCGAGATGGCGACCGCGGATTGCGACGCACCGGCGCCGCGCTGGCAGGGGGGTGTGCGCGTGCACTCAGCCGGCACCGCCGGTTTCACCCACGCCCCCCGACTCCCAACCCACGTGTGGCAGCTGCCTCCATCCCCAGGGCTGCGGTCCTGAGCTGCCCATGCCCAGTGTGATGTGTCCAGGGTCGTGGAATGCGTGGGCCGTCGCCGGCGCCCACAAAAGAGGCCCCCGGGCCCCCGCGACGTCACTCACAGGCACGACTGCACGTCGGGGACGATGGGCGAGAACCCAGTCCACAGCATGCAGTAGCTGGTCGCGGCGAGGATGTTGATATAGCACGAGACCATGTGCAGCTTGAGCTTTGAGCGGTTCGTCTCGAAAATGACCCTGCAAGCAATCAATGCGTCAGCCCCGGTCGAAATTGCATGCAGCCGGCCAGTGACATGGAGTACAAACCACGCAAACTATGTGCTACACTTGTCGCGGGCCAAGAAACTTGGGGCCTGGCGCGCAGCGCGACTCTCCGGAAAAAAGAGCAAACCAGGCCCGCGCCCAATAAGCAAGCCCCGGTTGCTCACTTCATAAGAGTCAGAATCAGGTTCGAGGCGTAGCCGACCATGCACCACTGGTAAGAGATAATCAAAGACCTCGAGGGGACGTAGTTCAAGTCGCGCGGCGTGTAGGTTGCATCGATGTAGGAGCAAACCATCCAGATCGATGCGCAGGAAACGAGCAGCACCAGCGTGTTGTAAGCCTCCTTGAGATGCTCCTTGGGCGCTGAAACACTCATCGACGCAGGCACTGGAGGGCCCACTGAGCTGTGCTGGCGTTCGCCTTGCATGTTTGCTGGTTTCATCGTGCTGCTCTCGCGGTCTGACGCGTCGAGTGACTTGTCTCCGGCCCCGCCCGAGCGGCCCTTTGCCGCTGCAGAAGAATTTGTCATCTCTTCTACCTAGTTACAGTCCAAATGATTGCGGAGACCGTCAAGAATTCCCAGCGCAGCGCAGGGACGGCTTCATGCTATTAGTCTGTTTGGAGGCGTGCGCTAGTTGTGGACAATGCGCGCACGTCATGTGTGCGCGCGGTGAATTTCACGTTGCATATGACTGTAGCGGAGCCAGGCCAGGCGGCTTGAGCTGCGGGCGGGGTTGGGCGCATGACTGATGACTCGTGAGATTGCGCGTGCAGGATCCGGGTCCCCCCAGACGCCCGCCAGACCTTCGATTGACGACGCGTCTTCTTGAGTGGCCTGTTCCCACCCCGTTTGCGATTGCTACGAGCGTGCGTGTCGAAGCGCGTCCATAGGGCGTGTGTATCCAACATCTCGCAGATACCGTGTCAACAGGTGCCGTACTGACCATGGCCGTCCTCGCGGAGGGCACGTCCTGCCGCGGGCGTGTCTGCAGTCTGCACGCTGCCGCCCCTGGGTGCCGCCCCAATCAGGGTGCGAGCCCACCCCAGCCGCCAAATCGCCACCGCCGGGCTCGCCGCCACCACGCAGCGCCCTGGAAACGGGCCCCCTGCATCGAGAGAGCTGTTCGCGCGCGCACCCAGCAGCGCCGCCGGCCGCTCCAGCGGCCAATGGCAATCAACGGCCGCCGCCCAGTCGGCGGCAGCAACAAACCGAACTGCAGATCTGAGTAATCAGAGGCGGGGATCAGGAACCACCCCAGCGAGGCCGTCAGCCTCCTGAGGGCCACGCCGCTCCAAAGCCGACCGCGCGTCCACCAGCATGTGCGGCAGGCCCGCCGGCAGCGCTGACGTAACGTTGACGTAACGTTGAATCAATGTAGTGGCGGCGTTCGTTGGAAGCGGCGGCGGCGTTGGAAGCGGCAGTACCGTTGGAAGCGGCGGCGGCGGCGCTGAGAGTGGCGGCCGCGGCGCTGAGAGCGGCGGCGGCGGCGGCGCTGAGAGCGGCGGCGGCGGTGGGGGCGCAGGCACCACAGTCGCCGCCGGCAGTGGCTCTGGCCACTAGAGCCGGCGCCACGGCCACCCGCCGCCGAGCTGTGCCGAGCCTTGCCTCCTCCGCCGCCACCGACACGCCAGCAGCACTACCACACAAGTGCCTTTCTCGTCCCGTTTCTTTCCACTTGCCCACGCATGTGCTCCATGGGCGCCCGCGGATGCCTGGCTATGTTCCAGGTGGGTGCATTTTGTGGGCGCGGCGAATGGCAACCTAGTTGCGAGCTGGAACACGTTCGCCCCTGCAAGCGACAGCAGTCTCCACGACACTCGGACTCCGTTTGGCGCCCCGAATGCGGAGCAGCGTGGAGCGCGCGCCAGTGTCCCGTCTTGAAGGTAACAAGTAACCGCTTTGCCGCTAGCACTAACTTCGTTCGTGCTGTTTATTGCTAGCTTGGAGCTCAAGATGGCGTCTTCCATTCGCATTCACTCGCAAGCACTACGCTAAAAGTGCGTAAAGCGGCCAGGGGCGGACCCCCCGCATGCACCCACCCGCCCCAAACGGCCAAACCCCAAGCCGCGTTCGTGGGGCCCGCCTAGCCCGCCGCTGTTGAAGGTCTCCGGCCGGGAGCGACATGCAAGCGGCACGCCCCACGAGCAGCGGGGCAGCCCGCGCCTCCCAGCAGCCGATAGAGCGCAGCGCTGCCGCCACCGCTCAGCGAGGAGCAGCCTGCAGGCGGGGCCTCGACTCAGGCCCCGCCAAACGGGGTGCCGCACCCCTCACGTCGGGTGTAGGCAAACTAATCGCTGCAGTGGCCTCCAACTGATGAACACGCGGCCAACAGGGCAAGCACTACGCTAACAGGGCCAGCGGGTCACTCCGCAAAGTCGTGCAAACGCCGTGAGTGAGTGAGTATTACAGGTGGTCCCTTATCAGGCCGGGCCCCGCGGTCACGGATAGCTGCTGCATGTACACATCCAGCGGCCCCACCCTGCCCGGCACCGCCGCCGGAGCCCCGGCAGCCGGCTGCCCCGGGCGGCCGCCAGCCGGCGGGCCAGCAACGCTGCCGCCGCCGCCTTTTCCGCGCCCACGCGGGCAGGCGGCCAGGGCCGGAAATATGTCCTCCTTGCGCGGCGGCGGGCCGTCACGACCAGCCGGCCTCGCGTTCAGAATCCACGAGAAGATGGCAGGGTGATCCGGCACGTCCCCATCCGAGTACTGCAGCTTGGGCGGCAGCAGTGCCGGCCCCCGCTGCACCGTCACGTACGCGTGCTGGGCGTCCTGCCGCAGCGCACTGGTGATCTGCGCGGGCTGGTAACGCTCCTGCAGGAACGCAGCCAGGTCGTCGTCCCGCACATCTGGCGGATAGCCAGAGACCGTGTAGGCGGCGCTGCCGTCACCCCAGTCCGTCACAGTCAGGACCGGGGCCACGGTTGCCGACCCCAACAGGCTGATGGGCGGCAGCACCAGCGTGCCGGGCTGCAGCTGCATCAATACACTGGGGGGCGTGCTCACCGGGAAGAGCACGCTGTGGGCGCGGGGCGTGTCAGCAACCCCCCCCCCATACGGCAGCACCATGGTGCTGCCATCCTCTCCATACCGGATGACGTATTGCCCCACGCGAGCGCCGGGGAACGCGTGGGATATGAGTTTCGCCATGAGCTGGGCACCGTCGTGCGCTGGGCCCAGCTCTGTCGCTGCTGATAGCATCCACCGAATAATTACTGTGCGCCCGTTGACGTGGCGAATAGCTGGGCGAGGCCCGGACGCACTCGGGCCCGCCATGTCGACGTCGGTCCTTGAAGACATCGCTGAAAGGTTCGCCGCCGAGTGGCGACGGCGGACCTGAGCTGTTAAACCTGAGGCTGATCTGCAGGATACTAGGCGATATTAATGGAGCTGACGACGCAGCGTCGGGGGACGGATGCCGACGCGGCGGTTGGAAAGTGCAGGAAGTCGATGGTAATTCGCTGTATGGTAGGCAGCAGTAGGCCCGCCTGCTATTGTCGAAAGTTGCTGCTAGGAAATTAGCTTTGGCTAGGAAATTAGCCGCTCAGAGAGTTGGCTGCTAGGAAAGTTGGCTGCTAGGAAAGTTGAGTGCCTATGCGAACCTAACGCCGCTACACCTTGCAACCACGCGCGCGTTTGAATATAATCATTAGTGAATACAAAAGTGGGCATCTGCGTTTCTCGCTTCCGTAGCTTAGTGGTAGAGCGTTCCCTTCGTACCTCGCACGCGTGCCAGGGAAAGGTCCTGAGTTCAATCCTCAGCAGGAGCATTTATGTTTTGCACCGCACTGCCCAGCGGCCTTGGCGCCCTGCAGGCCTTTCGTAACTGCTGCATACACGCGCGGCGACTGGCGTGCTGACACCCCCCCGGTTGATTTTGCGGGCGTGGTTACGGTCCTGGGCAAAATTGCACGCATGCCTGTGTCCATGTTTGGCCGGGCGTCCGCGGCCTCCGCGTACGCATTGGGCAAATGTCTGTACCACTTGGAGTTTGCGGGCTTCCCCACCCCTGTGCGTTTGGTCCATGAGTTACTCGCGAAGGTAGCAGCGGTGGTGGACCGGCGCCTGTCGCCTGCGCAGTACGCGGACCGGCCCCACGCTCGGCCTACCGGGGTGTCGCTAGAGATTATGCAGCTGCCGCCTGTGTGTGGGGGCCTGGGGCTGCTGCCTCTGGTGCCCCATATCCGCGCCCGGCATGCGGGGTTGGCTGTGCGTTGTGTGCTGGGCGCGTGTGGTCTCCTGTCGTACGTACCGCCGTGGGTGACGGTGGTGGCGGCGTGGCTGCGCCGGCGCCATCCCGCGGCCACGGTGCTGTGTGTCTTGTGCCCTGGGGGTGGCTCGCGTGTGCTGGACAAGCCTGTGGCCCCTGCCTCCCGGCCGCTTATCCGGCTGCTTGGGGCGGTGTCAATATTGCCTCCAATTGCTTTGGTAGCACCGCCGGCGCCCGGCGCCTGGGTCTACAACGTGCCCTTGTGGGGCAACCCGGCGCTTCGGGACGGCGCGCGCACTTTTTATGACGCTTTTCCTGACTTATTTGCCCTGCCGGGGTTGCTGTGTGTGGGCGTACTGGTGGCGGTGCATGATGGCCTGACCCGTGTGCGCGACGCGTACGCCTGCCTGGGCGGGGGCTGCCCGAACGTTGATAGTGAGTGTACGCGTGTGTACGTTGACGAGGTGTGGCGTCGGGTGTTAGGGTGGCCACCGCGGCGGCCCCTGCCTGCCCCCCTCCCGGGCCCGGCCTCTGCCCATCTCGCAGCGGCGCGGGTGGCCGCCGCCGTGGCCCTACTGCCCGGGGGGTGGGAGGCCGCCGCGCGTACCGCCCGCTCGGATCCCGGTGGCGTTGCTGCGGCTCCACCGCCAGATGCGTCGGTGCAGCATGTCGTGCGAGGGCTTGGTTGGGTTCCAGTGGCGGGGCCGCCCGTGCTGTTACTGGAGTATACGGTCAAGATTGGTACGCTTATGCAGCTGGCGCCACAGCTTGAGCGGTTGGGCGCGAAGCACTTAGAGTATGTTCGTGAGGCCGGTGTCATTGGCGTGCCTGACGCGGACCAGCTGTTGGCCGCGGGTGCGTTCCGTGCCACACTGGCGCGCTTGTGGGCCTTGAAGTGGGAGAATCGGCATAAAGAGGCTTTGTGGCGTTTGTCCGCCAATGCGTGTTGGGCGTTCCCTAAACGTGCCAGTGAGCGGGCTGCGGGCGTAGTGCATGTTTGTCAGGCTTGTGGCGAGGGGATGGCGCACGGGGATCGCCGGCACTACTTCTGGGATTGCGTGGTGGCACGGGCGCTGCGTGAAGCTCTCGGTATGGCTATGGGCGCGTTGCCCTGTGACTCTTTGGATGCCCTTGCCCGGTCGGAGTTGTGGCTGGTCCAGCCGCCGGTTGGGCTGTGTCAGCCGGTGTGGGATGTTGTGTGTCTTGCTGCGTTGTCGGCCATGGACTTGGGGCGGCAACGGGTGGTTATGGCTGGCCACGGTTTGCCTGTGTCCGTAACCCTCCCGTCAGCGCGTGTGTTAGCTATTGGTGTTGCTGTCATTACGGATTTCTGGGGGCGCCTGCAGGCCTTCTCTAGTTTGGGTGTCAGGCCTGGTGGGTGGGATGCGGTCCCCTCTGGCCACCCCTTCCTGGCGCGCGGGTCGGGTGGTGGCGTGGCGTTGGTTCCGCCGTGGGATGATGCGTCTCCGCCGCCGTCTCCATGAGGTTGGTGTTGTGCGTCTGTGGGAGTGTTTGGGCGTGCCCACCTGTTTCGCCGCCCTAGCTTGCGTCTGCTGGCGCTAGATTCCGCGTTTTCGTGTGGTCTGTCTGCTTGGCTGTTGCTCAGATTTGCGGTGCCTTATGAGCCGCGTGCTTTGTGATGCTGCTGTTTGGTGTGGCTTTGGCGGGCTGCGGCTTAGCTTCGACGCACCTACGCAGCTGTGAGTTGGGTTGGCAGCCAAGCGGGGGTTGCGGTTTGCTGCGTTCTTCGGAATGGTGGCTTCCCTCGTAGCCGTGATGGTGTTTACACTGTCCCCTTCTTGTAACCTCGCAATCATACACGCCCCTGCCTGCCATGGCCGGTTCGCGGCGGCACGGCTATGCAGCGGACTGGCGTTAATGAGGAGCGCACGCGACGACTACATGACACGTGTGTGGTGGAAGCATCACACGCCCCCACGCATGCAGGCACCCCTGGCCCGCCAGGGCGCCAGCGGTTGGTCCGGTTCCGGTGACACATCACGTACATGACCTTTGGTGTGTGGTATGCTTGGTGGGAGCTGAAGCACAAGCATAAGGAGGTGCTGTCTCTCTGAAATATAAAACTGTTGGCGGTCGGCGGTCTACGGCAATGGCATGCTGGGCAACACGCACACCCATGGCAGTTCGCCCCGCCTGAGGCGTGCGTATGCGGCAGGGGTGTAATGGTTACGTACTACGTACTAGTACGCCGTGTTTTGGTAGTACCCTGGGAAAATATCGCAGGAACAGGTTGGAACGTCCACGGGCATCCCAAGAGATGCTGAGCCGGGATGTTGTACCGCAGCACACGCTTTCGCTGGTTGTAGCTTCCTGTCGCGCTCGATAGCCTAACGGCATAGACATGACATATTGTATGAGTATCAGCAAGCGCGAGAACGGCCCGAAACTGACTCGACATCTAACGTGCGCATCCCAATATCCCGACCTCTGTGGGTTTGGCGCCGCGCATGATGTATGGCAGCGTACTATAGCCCTTCCGCCCCAACGTCCTATAAGCGTATTTATGAATTATCGTACTAGGTGAGCTGCGTACTACGCATTTACACGCGCAGTATAAGCGGGCAGGCTAGTACGGTGCAACCCCGGCGGCCGTGCAAGCCCAGGTGCCCCGCTTCCCAGGCGCAGCCGGCCTCGCCTCGGCCGCATCACGTTTGGGAGTGACCCGTCGCGCAGAATGTGGCGGAGCTGCTGCAGGACACCGCCAATGCTGGCCGCACCGGCGTAGGCTGCCCGACGGCGAGGGCTGCCCGATGTGGGCGTGCGGCGCCAACCCGTCTGGCTGCGGTCGAGCCCGGACGACCCGACGCAGGAAGTGGTGACTCGGCTTGAGATTTGGGGAAGGGTGGCGCAGGGTAGTGAAGGCAGGGCTCGTATCTTGCTTTGGATGGAACGCTTGGTCTAAGCTTTACGGGGCTTGATTGCTTGCAAGCCCGAACGTTTGATAAGGGGGCCAGACTCCGCGGGGGCGGAATGTCGGGTTATACCGGTATATCATGGCCAATGGCTGTGGAGGGCATGTGAAACGTGCCTTCCCCGGTCCAAAGCCTGCCTGTGCCGCTCCCTACCTCCCTGCCGGCTCCTGTGCCTCCCCCTGCCTGTCCGTGTCCCTGGCTCCCTGCCTGCACTGCCTGCCTGCCTGTCCCCTCCTCATGTCCACTGGGGCATGCATCCTCCGGGCTCCGCCAATCCGGGCTCCGCCAATCCAATTGCATAGTCATTAGTCACCTCCCCGCCACCAGCTAGAAATTCCTTTTGCTCTAGGGATAATAACACAGCACAACACGCTTCCTGCTGTCCCAGCCTCGTCGCTCCTGCTACAACTCTCCACCAAGCGTTCAAGCCATGCCGCGGGATGCTGACCCACAAGGCACAGAGTAGGTCGTTGGCGTTGCAGGTGGCGCGCCCGAGGAGTCAGAGCAGTTAAGCTCATGAGCTGCGTCAGCAGGTCCTTCTTGTAACCAATGCATTCTGACCCACCCTCCACCGCCAGCATTGGCACTTTCCACCTCACTTGCGTGCCTGGCTAGTACCCCAGGACTCGCCGCAGCCCACTTGTGCGTGGAGCAGCACCATTGTTGGCCATTCACCATTCGTACACCTAGTCCCCTGCTGCTGAACACGCACCCTCAATCCGACCCGCCGCCCAGCAGCCACCTCAGCTCCGCCAGCTCCTCCGCCTGCTCCTCTGCGGTGCCGTCCAGCCGCGAGCCGCCGAAGTCGAGCAGCACACAGCGCGCTGCTCCCGTTGCAGCGGCGGGGGCGGCGGCGGCGGCGGCGGCGGGTGCCTCTGCCGCCTGCTGACTCAGCGGCGGCGGCGAGGCAGCAGCAGCTGCAGCAGCTGCTCCTGCCGGCCCCGCGGCGGCGCCGCCGCCGCTGCCACTGCTACTGCTGCCGCCCATCCCCTCCCCTCCCCGCACAGCAGTTTCATCCATCTCCGCCTCCGCCTCCATCTCCGCTGCCTCCTCCATCTCACCGCCGCCTCCCTCCAGCATGAAGTTCTCCAGCCGGATGTCGCCGTGCAGGAAGCAGCAGCCCAGGGCGCCCCTGCTACTGCCATGCTGCTGCTGCTGCTGGGAGCCCCCGCTGCCGTACTGCTGCTGCTGCCGGCGGGAGTACTGGGAGCCCTCCGCGTGCACGCGCACGAGCGCCTGCTCCGCCGCGGCCTTGACGGCGGGCGGGAGGGGCCGCCGGCAGTAGTCGGACAGCGGGCGGCCGCCCGCCACCGGCTCCATCACCAGGAAGCTCAGGGCGCGCAGGTCGCCCGCCAGCCGCCCTGCCGCCACCACCTGCATCCACGATTGTATTCCGCATTGTGCAAGTACCAACAAGACGCCGACAGATGGAGGCAAAGTCCCCCGTGTTTTTTCCTACTGTGTACTACGTTGCGGCAAGTAACACGGGCGGGGCGGTCGGGTGCAAGTGGTGATGATGATGAGACATCCCCCCGATGATGAATGACACGCACTCATGCATCACGCATCACGAGCGACGACGAGACACACGTGCCGTACCGCACGTCCGTACAACCGCAGCCACCGACCCCACTGCTCCCCGCACCCCACACACCTTGGGCACAACGGAGCCCTGCAGCGCCGCCAGCGCCCGGTACGCCGCGGCCTCCCGGGCGCACGCCTCGACCTGGTCGCCCTCGAAGCTGTACACCTTGATCACGGCCGGCCGCCCGTCGCACGTGCCGCGGAAGACCGCGCCGTCGCGGCCCTGCGCCAGCTCCGAGAGGAACTGCAGCTGCACCTGCTGCGGCTGCTGCTGCGGCTGGAAGGGGGTTGAGGCGTGGGGTTGAGGGCCATGCATATGTGTGCGCGCAAGCGTAAGAATGAGCGCAAGTGACCCATAACTCCATAAGCATGTGCAGGTTAGTTCCGGTAAACGTATGTGTGACTGCGCCAAGTTAAGGGACAAGGTCGGCGGAGCTAGCCCGCGCACGCCCAAGGGTGGGTCCGAGAGAAATCCAGCGGCCGCATGCGCACTATACGCTCTCGCGGCGCGTCTCGATTGGGCCACCTCAGGTGAGTTCTGCTCGTGCGTGCATGCAGATCCCCCGCGCGCTGTGCATGCATCAAGCCCCAACCCATCCACCCGCCCAGCCCGCCAAAGGTTATCGTGCGAGATTGTGATAAAGAGCGAGCCGAAAGGTTTACCGGGCACGCAGCTGTACGGCGCATGGGGTCCCGAGCTCCCGATTGCAGGGTAGCAGAGTGCCAGCTGTCGAGGGCGGGGTTCTTCTGGATTGATATTTTGCAAAGCGACTCACGGCCGCTAGCGAAATGGATTGTGCTACGTGTTAAGTGTTACATGTGAAGGTACGCCAGCATCTCACCTGCTGCGGCGGCGGCGCCTCCGCCTCCGCCTCCGCCCCCAGTGGTGGCTGCGCCGCCGTCGGCGCCGCCACCAGCGGCCCACTGCTCCCGTGGTCACGCGCTGCACTAGCTGCAACCACGCCACTAGTGGCACCGCGGCGGCTGCGTGGCATGGTGGCGGCTTGCGGTGCGCCGCTGGACTCGCCACCGCCGCCGCCGTCGACTGCTCCTGCATAGGTGGGGTGGACACCAGCGGCGGCGGGCTCCGCAGCCGCGGCGGCCGCCCGCGGCGGCAGCGCACAGGCCGCGTGGTCCACAAGCGGCCGCGCAGGACTGCAGTTAGCGGGGCAGCGTACATGCCTAATCATCGAGCTATGGAAGGGATGACTGGTCACAAGCAACGCATTTTTACATGATCCGGATGGTTATTCTCGCTCCTGGCGAACCATGGGCGCCCGTGAGCCTCCAGTACCGCCAGACACCACACGTAGGTCTATTGGCTGCCTCAATCCCGCAACCTAGCTGTATGCAACAAGGTCGCGAAACGTGCATGCCACGCACACAAAAAGAGATGGACACGCACGCCACACGAAACACGCCCGCCTTGCCCCGGAGGCGTGAAGTCACCCTGCTGCTTGGTGGCATGCAGCCGCATCAGGGGGGCGCGTCCTCCCAGGATGACTGCCCCGCCCGAAACTCCATGTCAACCCCCCAGGCCGAGCTGCTGCCGGCGTTGGTGCAGTCTCAAGCGGCGGCCCTGCGTGGCCCTGCACAGCGAACGTGCAAAGCAGCCGAGGAAATATCATGCCGCGACGCGAGCGACGAGCGCGAGCGCGCCGCGTCAATTAGTGCACCGCGAGCTCGCCGCTTGTGGTGGCCGGCCCAGGTGCTTTTGCCGTGTAATTATAAAAATACCTGTGGCCGGCAGTTATCCTGCCCAAGATCCTGCCTGGACAGAAAGACAGCGGTTCCAGGCTTAAATTGCAGGGGTCCTGTTAAATAGTGAATGAATAAATCTGTCACAAAGTGCTAGACGTCAGTTTGGAGGGCACGCACGCACTCCACGGGCACTGCACCGACCGGGGTAATCCTGACCGCCACGCCGTCGCCTCACTGTTGGCAGTTGCAGGGCCGGTGGGCCACCGAATGAGGCATCGCTGCCAGGCGTTTGCCTGATCGCTGCCATCAACAAGCATCTTGGTCAGGATCAAGCGGGGTGAGGAAGAGGGCGAGATTACATGCACAGTCAGGTCAGTCGGGTGCTTTTGCGAGCGGCCCCACCCGCCGCGCCATCGCGTCTTCCACACATGCACGGGGAGCGCACTGCCCCCAGCACTACTGGGCTAGTCGCACAGGAAACGAATCAGCCCGCATGAAAGACACTGTGGTTGGCACGTCGGGCAGCGGCTCTGGCCCCATCCGCTGCTGTCTGTCACGATGTACACACGAGTCGCAATAAATGTAGGAAGGGGCAACACGACGCCCTCCGTCTGCGCTAGTCCCGTCCATCGCTCTGCCCTCGTTAGCCGGGGCAGCAGCAAATAGTCACGCTTGCCCCTCATCCTTCCCCGCATCACTCCTCCTGTTCCGTTAGGGGAAACATCAACATCAGTAAGGCGCCACCTCCAAGCCTTGTGGGGAGTGCACCCCATACACACGCATGCGCCATGCTATCAGTACATTAGGGTTCACCGCCAAACCCCCTAGTCCTTGGTGCCGGGACGTGTCTGGACACACACACACACACACGCAAAACACGCACGCACCAATCGTGCCCGCAACCCACTCGGACCCGCAAACCCACGCAATCCGGCACCAAGCCGCCGCTGCGCCTTGCCGCCGCCGCGTCCGCCCAGCTCCGCGCGTCCGGGCCCGACACCCATCCAGCTAGCCAGCAGCAAATTCATGGTGCCGGTTCAGTCCTTTTAAGTTCCTTCAAAAAGAAGTTACTTTCATGAAAAGGACTTCCTTTTTTACTCGGAGCGCTGGGCGTAGCTGTTGAAGCCCTTCTCGCGAATGTCAATGCCCACCATCGGCTCGCCCAGGTTGGACGACACCTCGGCCAGGACCGCGGGGTTGTTGTAGTGGGTCACGGCCTGCAGGGGAGAGGGGGGAGGCGCAATGCCGAACAAGCCGGGTCAAAAAGTCAGCCCAAACGGGATACTGCAGAGGTGGCGGAGCGTGCTGCCGCTGGCGGCTTTGGCGTGGCGTTGATGCGGCTGCGTCGCCGGCTGGTGTTTTGGGTTGGACAAGACAACGCAGTGCCCGGCGAGGCCCGCCCCGCCCGGACCCCGCTCGCCCCCACCACACCTCGCCCCCATTCCCCATTCACGCGCGTTCCCGTCCGCCCCCTACCAGCGCTGCGGGCGCCGGGAGGCCCCGTGGGAGCCGCGCCCTGCCCCCTGCCTCTCAACCGCCCAACCGCACCCTTGGCTCCGGTTCGCCCACCCACCCCCAGCCCCTCTCCCACCCCCTACGCCACTACACTTCTATGTACCATCTTTGCAACCCCCACCCCCAGCCCCGCTCCCACCTGCACGATGGCGCGCGCGCGTGAGGCGGGGTCGCCGCTCTTGAAGATGCCGCTGCCCACAAACACGCCGTCCATGCCCAGCTGCATCATCAGCGCGGCGTCGGCGGGCGTGGCCACGCCGCCTGCGTGCAGAGGGGAGGGGAGGGTTCCATGCATGGTTAGTGAAGATAAGGCGGTGTTGGTTGGGCGAAGGAAGTGAAGGGGGGCGCGGTGGGTGGGGAGGTAGGGGTAAAGGGTTGAGGGCAGCCCGGGGACCCTCCGCCCGCCGCCCAAACAGCCAGCCGCGCTATCCCAATTCCCTCCTGCCAGTCTTCCCCTACCAGGCTCCTGCTCCTCCTAGCCCCGTCTCCTGCTCAACGCCCCCGAACCCAAACCCACTGCCCCCCAAACCAGCCCAGCGCCTTGTAACCCCGCCTCCAGCCCCGGCCCCAGCTATCCCGCGCACTCGCACGCACTCACGCTCTCCCACGCACACGCCACCCTCTCCCACACGCTCTCCCACGCACACGCCACGCTCTGGCACGCACCGGCGGCGAAGTTGACGACGGGCAGGCGGCCCAGGTGCTTGACCTGGCGCACCAGCTCCACGGGCGCGCGGATCTCCTTCGAGTACACGTACAGCTCGTCGTCGTCCATGGTCTGGCGGGATTGAAAATTGAGGTGGGAAGTGGGTCGGGAGGGTGGTTGTTGGGAGGGTGGTGGTTGCAAGGTTGGTTGATCGATGGTTCCCTCCCCCTTGTCCTCGTCCCGGGCTCCCCGTCCCTCCCTCCGTGCCTCCAACGCAGTCGCAAGGACCCCCGCTCCAACAATACTACTCCCGGACACAAATGCATCTTCTGCCGCTCCGCCCAGCGCACCTCGCCCGACACCGGCCTCGCACGACTCGCACGGTCGGTTCGGGTCTGGACACCTCCCACCCCACCACCACCTCCCCAACCCCCGCCCCCACCCCCAACTTGGAATGAACTACCCAAGGCCCCCTCCCGCACCCCCACCCCCCACACCCACGCCCGCACCTGCAGCTGGCGGATGGCGCCCATGACGGCGCGGCAGTGGCGCACGGCCTCCACCACGTTGCCGGTGCCGGCCTCGCCCTGGGACCAGGACAGGAGAAGGAGGATGCAGGGGGGGGCGGCAACGCGGCACGGTTACAAACGTACCACGTCGTGGGCTCGACGGTGGGTGGTGGTGGTGGGTTGCAGAGCGCGAATGTTTGAGAGATGACATCAGGCGATCAGAGAGACGCGGCGTCTGCAGCTGCTGCGCTGGTCGTCCTGCCCTCCATCCCTCCTGCCCTCCTGCACGGCTGGCCGCCCGCTGCCGCTTAGGACTGCGTGTTGGAGTGCCCCGCCTACCGCTCGCGCCCTGCCCTCCTCCTGCTGGCACCCCCTCGATGGCTTTGGGCTGGGGACCCCCCATCCGCACCCAAAGCAACCGAGGGGAGTGCCAGCTCCTCCCTTCCTCCCTCACATCCACACCCACAACCACACGCCCCACCCACGCCCCCGATCAGGCGGGCGCCCACCTTGGTACGGATCATGGCGGCGCCCTCGGCGATGCGGCGCAGAGCCTCACCCAGGTCGCGGCAGCCGCACACGAACGGCACCTGAGGGCGGTGGTGGCGGCAGGGCGGCGGCGGGAGGGCGGGTAGGGAGCAGTGAGCGCAAGCGTGGGAAACACGGGGGATGCGCCGGTGCGGATGAGGACCGGGCTGGGCTGGACTGGGCTGGGCTGCTGCAATGCTGCTGCTGCACCCGTACAGCGGCACCGCCACCATTCTCACAGACACGCACCGCCGCCGGCACCAGGCACTACGCAACCGAGTCCAACAACCAGACCAAAAGGAAAGCACCCTGCCGGCGGGCCGCGCAAGGCGGGCGCAGGCCTGGAGAGACCCCCGCCCACAAACGGTTGCCCCAAACCCAAAGCGCCCAAACCCAAAGCACCAAAGCGCCCAAGCGCACCTTGAAGTTGTGCTTGTTGATGTGGTGGATCTCGTCGGCGGGGGTCAGCACCTGGGGCAGCAACAAGACACATACATGCAAAAGCATTTGTTGAGCAAGCTGGCAAGCAGGAGGAAACGGGAATGGAGGGCTGGCATCAGCCGGGGAGGGTGTGTGAGGTTGGGGAGCGTGCGTGGGTGTGGGAGGAAGTGTGTGTGGCGGGCGGGCGGCCCGGGGTGACGCGGGGCCTCAGAGCGACGTGCGCGGGACGCCGGCCACAACGCGGCTGTGCTGCATGCATTTGCGCATGTGCCACGACGTTAAACAATGCGCTGAAGCTGCATGCATTTGCGCATGTGCCACGACGTTAAACAATGCGCTGAAGCAAGTGCAAGCAGGCATGCGGTTGCAGTTGGAGTGGCGGAGGTGGTGATGGCTGTGGGGCAGGGCGACGCGGCGGCGGCTGCGCCACGGGTTTCGGTCGCTGACCACGCGGCTGCGTGCGGGCCAGGCCCCACCGCCACACCCCACACGTTGTGGAGGCGAAATCAGCGCGTAAACAGCACCGACACCTTCCAATTGACGTGCACGACTTTTCAGGCGACTTTGCGAGGCCCTCGGCCGCGAAAAAGGGCGAGGCTGTGGCAAATCGAGAGGCCGAAAGCCAACCTCCCGACGCTTTTCGCCGCGCGCCAGTCAATCCAGCTCCACCCACCTCCGACTCGTCAATGTAATCAACGCCCAGCGCCTCCAGGATCTGCGCCTCCACGAAGTGGCCGATGCGGGCCTTGGCCATCACCGGGATGGTCACGGCGGCCTTGATGGCCTTAATCATGGTGGGGTCGCTCATGCGAGCAACACCGCCATCACGGCGGATATCAGCGGGCACACGCTCCAGCGCCATCACGGCCACGGCACCGGCCTCCTCGGCAATGCGCGCCTCCTCCGCGGTGGTCACGTCCATAATCACGCCACCCTTGAGCATCTGGGCCAGGCCCACCTGCAGATTCACCAAAGTTCCAATTGGCGGGCTGCTCGCTGAATCGGCCTGCCACGCGAAAGCCGAACCGTCGGCCGCCCGAGCCCTGGACGCACCTTGACCGCGAAAGTGCCAGAGGACTTCTCGGACGCCATTTTGCTAGGTTTGGGTGAATCACAGATGCTACACAGGACAGCCGCGACTAAGGGCGAGTTTCGAGGCGTGGCTGGCTGAAGAAGGGCTCGGCGCCCATGCAAGCCCCATGCAGAAATTGGTGCGAGGTTTCTCGTGAGTCCACGCCGCTCCGCCCCGACTGGCAATTCAATTTTCCGACCGCAATTGGGTGCCTCAGTCCTCTGCACGCACACGCCTAGGCCGTAGAACGCATCTGTTCTATTGACAACTTTTGCACCTAGCGCTGCCAGCCCACAATCATGGCAGCCTCGATGCTGCCTTGCGGCACTCGCACTTGCTCAGGAGCTAGCACCAGCGCGCGGACGCAGCGGGCTGCCGCGCCCGGCTTGCCCATCGCCGCACGGTCCCTGCGTCGCGGCTCCGCAACATGCCGCACCGCCACCGTGGAGGAGGCCCAGATTTCGGACGAGAAGCGTGACATTCAGAAGATCCTGGACCGGCCCTACAAGTATGGCTTCAAGACCATCATTGAGTCGGACACTTTCCCCAAGGGCCTGAACGAGGACGTGGTGCGCGCCATCTCGGCCAAGAAGGGCGAGCCTGAGTGGATGCTCGACTTCCGCCTTAAGGCTTTCCGCAAGTGGCTGACTATGGAGGAGCCCAAGTGGTCCGACAACGCGTACCCGGAAATCGACTACCAGGACGTCAGCTATTACTCCGAGCCCAAGTTCAAGGAGAAGCTGGAGAGCCTGGACCAGGTGGACCCGGAGCTGCTGAAGACGTTTGCGAAGCTGGGCATTCCGCTGAACGAGCAGAAGCGACTGTCGAACGTGGCGGTGGATGCCGTGTTCGACTCGGTCTCCATCGCGACCACCTTCAAGGCGGACCTGCTGAAGCACGGCGTCATCTTCTGCTCCATCTCGGAGGCGCTGAAGGACTACCCGGAGATGGTGAAGAAGTACATGGGCAGCGTGGTAGGTAGCGGGCGGGCTGACAGGGGCGGGAGTCGTGCAGCGGTTGGTGGGCTCCCGGTCACCCCACGCACCGCCCGTGGCCCCACCAGAGCGCCCACGCCCGTGCTCCCACGGGCCTGGCGGGGAGCTGGCAGGGGGCTTGTGGGCACACGCGGGCCGTAGCTGGAACCCAGTTGGGTTGGATTCAGGGCGGGGCGTGCCGCGCGCGTGCCTGGGTTTGGGAGCGGCCTCTCAAGGGGCCGGGTGTGCATTGCATCAGGGGCGATGACTTCCCCACCGCAAACGCGCGCCGCGGGCCCATGGGGGCACGCCTGGAACGCACTGGAGCCATAGCAACCTCGTAGCTTCGCCTTCAGATTTTTATCTTAATTTTTCTGGGCGAGGGGGCCGCGGCGGCGCAGCGTTTTCCGTAACCCAGCTCCTTCCGGACCAGCGTCCAGCACATGTCCTCCGCTAGTGACCCACCGCTCCTGCCTGGCGCCTGACGCGCTTCTTCCAACCGCCTAACCAACCGACCGCCCAACCGACCTGCCTAACCAACCGCCAAACGCACCCAAACGCACCACACAGGTGCCGGTGGGCGACAACTACTTTGCGGCGCTCAACTCGGCGGTGTTCAGCGACGGCTCCTTCGTGTTCGTGCCCAAGGTGCGGGGCCGCGGCGTGTGGGGGTGTGTGTACTTGGGTGGATGGGTGACGTGTGTTGGAGAAACACACGGAACCAAGCCGTGACGTGTGTGCGTGTATTTGGGCGGGTGTTTGTGGGCGGGTGGGTCTGGGTGGGTGGCTGCATGCGGCGTGTTTGGGCGGGTGGGTGAGTCTGGGGTGTGTGGAGCTCGATGGCGGGAGGGCAACCAGGCGCGGGGGCAGGCTGCGTTGGGAGGGGGGGCGATGCGACGGGAGGGGGGATGCAGGCATCCGCGCAAAAATGGGCCCCAGGGGTAAGTGGACGACCGGGTGGGCGAGCGGGTCGTGTGGCGCGCGAGAGGAGGGGAGGAGGCAAGGGGCTGGCTGGGCTTGACTGCGCGCACGCACCACCTCGTGGATCTGCTGGGGCGGCTGTTGAGCTGCAGCCGCAGCGGGCGGGGGAGGGCGGGCGGCGCGCGCGGCTGCGCTGCCGGAAGTGCCGCCGCGGACGGCGCCGCGCCCCGCCGCGCTGACTGGCCCGGGGCGGGCCTGGCTGACCTCGGCGTCGGCCCCTGGAGGCGCAGCCGCAGTTTGGGAGCGGGCGCTGGGCCGAGGCTGCTGGGCTGTCAGGCCGCGCTGTGTCGGGGCAGGCGGGCCGCGGCCACCCGCTCTCGACCAACGCCGCTCCCTGGGTTTCTCACTGGCCTCCCGCCAGCTGCCTCCCACAACCACCCTTGCAACCTCCCCCAACATCTTTGCAACCCCCCATCCCACCCACCCACCCACCCACCCACCCCCAGGGCGTCAAGTGCCCCATGGAGCTGTCCACCTACTTCCGCATCAACGCCAGCGAGACCGGCCAGGTGCGGGGCCGAGCAGCGGAAAGGCGGGGGGGGGGGGGGATCAGCGAGACCGGCCAGGTGCGGGGTGGGCCGAGGGGGCAGGAGGGCAGGGGGGGGGATCAGCGAGACCGGCCAGGTGCGGGGGCGGTGATGATCCGGGGAGGGAGGGGGATCGTCGGTAAGGGTTATGAACAAATTGCGGCGGCGGCGGGGCACGAGCAGCGCGGCTTCTCGCTTGGGCGCCGGCGGCGGTGGCGGCCGCAACGCATTGGCGGCTCTGGCACTCTGGCGGCTCTGGCGGCTGGCGCCCGCAGCCTCCGTTGCCTGAGTGCCAGGGTCGCGAGCCGCCCGTGCTGGTGCGGCCGAGCTGACCAGTCCCTGCGGCCGCCGGCTGGCTTGGGAAGGAGGGGGCAGGCGGAGCACAAGGAGGAGCCTCCTTAACTAATGATGAATGTAACCCCCCGGCCCCGCCTCCTCTTACGCAGTTTGAGCGCACGCTGATCATCGCGGAGGAGGGCGCCTACGTGTCCTACCTGGAGGGCTGCACCGCGCCCGCCTACGACAACAACCAGGTGGGGGGCATGCGGGTTTCGCGTGGCGTGTGTGTTTTGTGTGTGCGCCTTCGCGTGTGCGGGTTTTGTTTAAATGGGGGCGGGCGGTGCAATGCTCCTTCCAGGACCCAATGCAAGCGATTGGTCCTGGATTTGTGCGCGGGCCGTCTGAGGATGGGACTGGGGGGGGGAGTGCCGCGCACGTTGAATTATACTCAGCCCACATCCCATCTCCTCACCCTTCCCCGCCCCGTCCCTGCTCCTGCTCCCGCCCTAAACCCCAACCCAACCCCTTTGCCCCCCCCCCCCCCCGCCCCGCAGCTGCACGCCGCCGTGGTGGAGCTGTACTGCGACAAGGACGCGGAGATCAAGTACAGCACTGTGCAGAACTGGTGGGGCGGCCGGCCGGGGGCGGCCGGGGGGGTGATGCAGAATTGGGGGGAGGGGGGGAAGGAGGGGCTGCGGGCTTGTGAAGTGCGATGTCCAGTGCTGCAGTGGGTGCCGAGGGAAAGCGTCACACCGTTGGCCTCAGCCCGGGGCAGGCCCGCGGGAGCTGCTGCCTTCAGGGGGGGCTTGAAAGAGTGGGCGCAGGGGCGGGCAGAACTGGCGGGCGGGGGTTTGTGTTCACCAGCCCGCTCTGAACTTGAGAGGCCGGTGTCGCGGGCGGTCTAGGCCTTGTGCCGGGGCGGCTGGGAAAGCTGGTCGGGCGCGGTGGGCCGCCGGAGGGGCAGGCCGACGCGCTCATTGTTCGTTCGGTTAGCGCCGGTTGGCGCCAGTGGGGCACGCAAAACATCGCAAATCGCACATCGCACATCGACCTGTCCACACCGCTGATGTCCACATCTCTACGTCAACCCAAGCAATCCTAAAATTATCACAAACTTATCAAATCCCCGCCACCGCGGCCGCGCGCAGGTACGCGGGCGACGCCAACGGCAAGGGCGGCATCTACAACTTTGTGACCAAGCGCGGCCTGTGCTCGGGCTCGCACTCCAAGATCAGCTGGACGCAGGTGCGGCGGCGGCGGGGAGGGGGGGAGGCGACGGGCGGGGAGGCCCTAGGAGGAGGCGAGGGAGCGGGGAGGCGAGCGGCCGGGGAGGGAGCGGGGAGGCGCGGGAGCGGGGAGGCGACGGGCGGGGAGGCGCCAGGAGGAGGCGAGGGAGCGGGAAGGCGGGAGGCGAGGCGACGGGAGGCGAGGCGACGGGAGGCGAGGGGGCGAGGGCAGGCGAGGTGACGGGAGGCGAGGCGACGGGAGGCGAGGAGGCGTGGAGGCGAGGGCAGGCGAGGGGGCTGGGCGGGGAGGCGAGGGGACTAGGAGGCGGGGTGTGGACTGTCGGGGAGTGAAGGAAGACGGGAGCGTCGGAAGACGGGGCGATCCTGGCGAGGGGCTCCGGAGGGGTGCTGCACCCATGGATCGCGGCGGGCTGCAAGGCGGCACCACCGGCGCACACGCGATGGGGTTCCGTGGTGCGTGATTGCCCTCCAGACCGCGCTTGTGTGACCCGCGCTAACTAGCTAAACAAACACACGTTCACACGCCACGCCACACCCCTCACACACCCCACGCCACACGCACACGCCGTACAGGTGGAGACGGGCAGCAGCATCACGTGGAAGTACCCCTCGGTGGTCTTGGCGGGTGACAACAGCGTGGGCGAGTTCTACTCCGTGGCGCTCACCAACAACCGTCAGCAGGTGGGCGGATTCGGGGGGGCAAGAGGGGGGGGGGGGGGAAATGGGGGGAAAGGAGGGGAAAGGGAGGGGAAAGGTGTGTATGGCACGCGTGCCGGCCCGTGTGAGGGCCCGGGCGGGAGGCGGCAGGAAACGAAAGGAAAGGGGAGGAAAGGGAGGGAGAGAGGGAGGGGAGCGCTGCGAAGCGGCGGGGCGGTGGTGGTTTCTTCGACGAGCAGGGGTGGGGGTGGAGCGTGACTTGTGGTGCGTGCGCGTGCCACGGGGCCGCGGGCAGCGGAGTGTCCTCGCTGTTAACGTCACGTCACCGGTAACCACAATCCACAAGCCACGGCCTGGGGTCACCAACCGCCCACCCGCGTCTCACCAACCGCTCCGAACTCGCTCTCCGCCGTACGCCGCACGTGCGCACTCGCAGGCGGACACGGGCACCAAGATGATCCACGTGGGCCGCAACACCCGCTCCCGCATCGTGTCCAAGGGCATCAGCGCCGGCAACAGCCGCAACTGCTACCGCGGCCTGGTGCAGGTGCGGGTCGCAGGGGCGGGGGGGAGCGGCGCAGGGGAAGGAGGGCGGGATAGGGCCTGTTCACGGCAATCCGAACCCAAAAATCGGGGCGGACCTCGGGGCTCCCGGGAGGGTGGGTGAGCGTGCACACCACGTCGCATGCACTGATTAGTATGCAGTTCTTTGTCGCGAGAAATTCACCGCTCGCCTGCCCCAACCCCCGCCACACACACGCACCCACGCGCACGCCCCCGCAGATCCAGCCCTCGGCCCGCGGCGCGCGCAACTTCAGCCAGTGCGACTCGATGCTCATCGGCGACAACGCCGGCGCCAACACCTACCCCTACATCCAGGTGCGGGGGGCAGGGGGCAGGGGCTGGGGGAGGGGGCTGGGGCAGGGGGAGGGGCAGGGGGCTGGGGCAGGGGGCTGGGGAGGGAAAAGGGGGAGGGGGCAGGGGAGGCGAGGGCAGGAAAGGAGACCTACCCCTACATCCAGGTGCGCGGCAGGGGAGGCGAGGGGCAGGGGAGGCGAGGGGCTGGGGATGGGGCAGGGGGGGGAGGGGCAGCGGGCTGGGGCTGGGCTGGGGCTGGGGGGAGGGGGCTGGGGAGGGAATGGGGAGGGGCAGGACAGGGGATCCCATCCTCCCAACCACGCGGCCCTTGATCTGGCGCTGCTGCAACCACTGTTGTTCCACTGCCACCCCCGTGGTCCTGCGAACCCCCGTGCTGGGCCTCCGTGTAGTTCGCTTGGGTTGTGGCTTGGGCCGGCCCTCACCCGTCACAACCCCCCTCTCCCACGCGGCCCGCGTTTCCCCATCCCCATCCCCATTCCCAAAATAAAAATTGTGCCCGCTCCCCTTCCCCAACCTCGTCTTGACCAATCATGCGTGGGACCCGCCCTGCTGCGCAGGTGCGCGAGCCGTCGGCGGTGGTGGAGCACGAGGCGTCCACGTCCAAGATCGGCGAGGACCAGCTGTTCTACTTCCAGCAGCGCGGCATCGACCCCGAGAAGGCCGTGGGTGCCATCATCTCGGGCTTCTGCCGCGAGGTGGGGGTGGGGGGGAGCTTGGGGGTTGGGGGGGAGGGGGGTTAGCCGTCCATGAGACGGTGTTTTGCAAATAATTGGAAGTGCCGATGTCCAGTGGGGGTGGGGGGGCTAGGGGGCTAGGGGGCGGGGTGAGTGGGGTGGGGGGTGGGGGCCGGGCGCGCGCCAGCGGGGGTGGTGCGGGCTGGCCGGGCGAGGAAGGGATGCGGGTGGGGCAGGCACGGGGCAGGGGCAGAGGTGCCGGGCCTGGCCAAGCAGTGCAGAAGGTGTGCAGCCCGGGTTCCGGGTGCTAGCATCGCAGATGCGGCCGGGCCGGCTGTGGCGTCTCTCGAGACATCTTGTGGGTTTCAATGCTTGAATGCGTGGCTGCACCCTCCCCCACACGCAGTCGTCAGTGCATCCTGTACCGCGTTTCCTACATCCTTGCACTCCTTGCAACCCCCCCCCCTCGCCCCTCTTGGGTTTCTCCCACGGTCGCAGGTGTTCAACGAGCTGCCTCTGGAGTTCGCCGCGGAGGTGAACGAGCTGATGAGCCTGAAGCTGGAGGGCACCGTCGGGTAAACGGCAGCAGCAGCAACTGTAGCAGCGACGGCTGTAGCAGTAGCAGCGGCGGCAGCGGCTGCCGAGGCGGCTGGGCTGCAGCGTTATTGGCTGCCGAGGCGGCTGGGCGGCGGCTGGGGGGCGCAGGCCGGCGCGGTAGGGGCGCGCAGGAAGGAGGGTCAGGAGGTTCCGGGCCGCGGCGGCAGCAAGCGCTGGCGGCGAGGGTGTGCGGATTGGTGCAGTAGGAGGGGCAATGGGGGGTTGGGGGGAGTGAGTGCGTGTGACGGCAGTGGAGGGGCGGACCTCCTGTGTGGGGCGGCACGATTGCTTGGCCATGCACACACGAGCGTGACTACTAGTCCATATACCATAATCAAACGACACGCCAGATTCCGGTCCAGATTCCCGGCTTGTGTGTCTGCCGGGACTGGCAAGGGATGTAGGGCATGGCACGGTGTGCTTTTTGCGGTGGTGGTGGTGCGCGACTGGGCTGCGGGTCCGGCAGGCGGGTCCGGGTGCAGTCGTACCCCGAGCTGCCGAAAGCTTACAGGTATTAAGACGATATTGTGCTAGGGTGCGCGGTGCTAGGGTGCGCGGCTGAGCTGATTTCGTTAACCTGAGCATCTCCGCTGCAGTGCCAGTCGTGGGGCTTAGTGCCGTCCACAACGCACGCCACGTGTGCGCGATGTTTTGCAATAACGCATGGTGGTAAGCGGCTGGCAGGCCGGCGGTTGCGTTTGAGGGGGCCTGTGAAAGATATGCATGGGCACGAGGGCTGAGGGTTGCGGGAGAGTGACCGAGAGACGCCAAACTTCTTTTTTACCTTGTTCCTGAGCGAAGGAAGGGTGTTCACATTGGTGTTGCTTGTAATGGAGACCGTAAAGCCGCGGTACACAGGGTAAAGCACTGAGGGTTGACGGGACGAGAGGTGGCATTCTCGGTTGCGAAATCCCGACCCAGCAGGGCCTGTGCGTGGCAACATACCGTACGCCGCGTCAAAGCATGCCAAGCACTTTCGCCTGAGCCCCCACGGCAACACGCGACGCACCCCGGGCCACCCAGTAGGGCCACCCACACGGCACGGCAAGGCACGATTGATTGTGACGACAATTGTGCCTCAAGCGTGGCCTCAAGAAGTGCCTTGTGATGCGAAAACAATAAGTGCCTCAACAATCAGCGAGGCCACAACGATGACACCCCTCACGCATATCCGGCATTCCATGGCCGCCACGTCTGATGGCTCCGAGCTTCCCCCACCACCACAGTTGGGTTCTCTTGGTCGATTCGCTTCGGTTTCTGGAATAAACTATCCCCCCGCCCCACCCCCCACCACCACAGTCCAAGCAGTGCGCTGGGTGCGCGGACTGCCTACGCCGCCAGCACACAAAACTGCATCAGCACGTCACCGGAAAGGCCCAGGCTGACAGCCACAACACCTTGCACGATCCGCCGTTGTCTTGCTTCCGCCGGATGGAGTGCCGTCAGCAGCCGTGGGCGAGCTGGAAGCTGCCGCCGCCACCACCGCGCCGCAGCGGGTACATAGGAAAGGGGGGCAGTGGGATCAGTTACATACGTACGGCAACCAAACTTTGCCCGGTGAAATGGTCAGGGAGTGACCCGAGAGCCCGAGAAGGGAACACCTATAATACTCACGCAAAATGTGGTGGAGCTGCTGCAGGACACCGTCAATGCTGGCCGCACCGACGCGGGCTGCCTTACGCGGTGGGATCACGTCTGGATGCTGGAGAGCCCCGACCCAACGCAGATACAGCAATGCGTATGGGAGGCGGTGGCCCTGGCAGCAATGCAATGGAGAGTGCTCGGCGGACGGCGTTACATGCGCGTACGGGAGCCGTTCACTGAGGGGCCAAGGCGGCAGCACTTGCTAGCATCAGAGGCTTGCTAGCCGACTTAGCCTCGCTTGGATTGCCACGGCGCCGGCGGGATAAGGCATGGCAGGAAATGTCCGACACACACCCCTTCCTGCGTGTGTGTCTGCTGACGCCCAAACATGGCATCCCAGCGCGTCCCTGCGCACTTCGGTTTCACGAAATCTGGGGAAGACCTCGATGCGCCGGGACGATGAGACCCCATGCCTCAACCAAACGGTGTGCCGGTGCTGTGCGTTTTCCCCCTCCTTCTCCTTTGTAACCACTCTCCCAGAAACAAAAGAGACGGCCCCCACCGGGCACGAATCTGAGCCGCTTGCTTTCCGTTGGGAGGCTGGCAGCTATGTTGCCGTTCGGGTTGGCTCACTGGGTGCTATCCTACTGTCGTGATGTCGTCTGACTTCAATCTACTTCAAGCGGGGCCATGGGTTTCGCAAGCACCGTTGTGGGGCAACCCAACTTTGAATTTTAGACAGAGAAATGGTGTGAATGTATCTTTGGAAGGGGGCTTCTCGGATATTGTTGCACTAGGCTCAATTACCACAGTCGGAGACGCAGTGAGGGCTATTGATACGTTTGCACGGGTTAAGGAGAAATTGCAAGACGTGCCGGCCAATACCAGAGCCCCACGCCGGATACGGAGTGAATGCACACGCGCTTACAAGGAAGATGTGATTGATGCGGGAATTTTTGGAGGACTAGGGATAGATTTGATGCCGAGGCCCCTGAGGAATGGGATAGATGCATTTCGACGCATGCAAAACTTGATTAACCACCTGCCTGCGGGATGGACAGAAGCGGCACGAACAGGCATGGGACTAAACCAGGATCAAGCATACACGGAAATGATTGACCATATAGTGGGGTGCCTTGGATGGAAGATGAACAATCAACCAATTCCACTGGCGACCGTTTCGGTGAAGCAGGCCACGTACCTGCAGATGAGTGAAGCGTTTGGGAAACTAGCAGAAAAACATGCTGATTTTGTCCACGAGGCTAAGGGTGGTAACGTAGGTGATATAGTGATGGCGGTAGAGGACAAGGAACGCATCTCGAGCACATATGAACGCTTGTGGAAGGTTAAATGGGAAGCAGAGCAGAAAGAAGCCTTCTGGAGGCTAGCAGTGGATGGATTCCCAGGCTTCTCGATGCACAGAGGGCAAGGTCATAAATGCCCATGTGGGGTGACGGATGCGCAGTCTGACCGCGCACACCATTTCAGCACGTGCACAATTGCTAGCACGCTACGGCTGCATATTCAGGAAGCGACAGACATAGGTGATGAGGATCACATAATTGAGTTGATAGTGGAGCGTAAGAATCTGTGGCTAGTAATACCGCCACACGAGGCTATCCAGCAACCCATCTGGGACGTTGTATGCCTGGCTGCGATCTCTGCCATGGAGTACGGTAGGAGGCTATTGTTTGCCTCCAGAGGGGAACAAGGCAAGGTAGAAGAAACAGCGATTAGCAGGATTAAAACGCAAGTTATAGCAGACTTTTGGGAGCGTTTGCAGACGTATGTGAGCCTGGGCATCAAGCCAAGGGGGTGGGACGAAATCCCACCAGGCCACCCTTGGATTGAAAGAAGGGAAGACGGGAGTATGTGGATCAATAAGCCGACTTTCATTACAGTTGAAGAGGAAGGAGATTGAGTTTAGAAGATGGTGGCGCTCCCATGGGAGCAAGGCCTACTAGCCCAAGGCGCAGAGTAGGCTGTCGGCGCTGCAGGTGGCGCGCCCCTGAGGTCTAGAGCAGGGCGTCCGTACTAGTACGTGCTCGCTGGCTCGTGAGCTGCGTCAGCAGGTCCCTCCTGTAACCAATGCAATCTGACTTGCCCCTGCAGGCGCGATCCTCGAATCGCCTGCGCGCAGTCCTTCCGCCCCCACCTCGGGCACACTTGTACTGTCCCCGGTGCCCTTTCTGGCAATCTTGCTGGCCCCGCTGCCTCCCCTTCCCCCCCAGCGGTCGTCTCGCTTCTGGTTTCTGGAATGAACTACCCCCCCCCCCCCAGCGCGCCCCTGGTCATGTGAACTGGCTTGCCTCCCGCTTGCGGGTGCGGCCTGAGCATTCACGCGGTTGCATGCACGCGATTGCATCACTGCACTGACGGTTCGCCGATGTATTACAATTTGGTTCTGGAGATTTTGGTTCTTGGTTCGGCTTTGCAGCGGTATCGGGTACGCACCTCCTCGTTCACCCGGTCAGGCCTCGCCCCCTGCTCCGCTCCACCCGCCGCCCCCGCAGCTGTCAGCACGGTCCCCCACCCGGCCGGCCCCGCTGCACCGTGCGTGGGCCGGTCCCTGGACGGGTGTGGGGAACCGCACAGCGGTCCGCGCCCGTCCGTCCCAGCTGCCAGCTGCCCGCACTGTTTCGTCGCCAGCCTCGCCGCGGCACATGGGGGACCCATGCAGCTGCGCCCATACTTATTACCACGCGTGGCCGGCGCCAGTACGTAATACCAGCACCAGCTCGCCCTGCACAGCCGCCGTTCAGCCCTCTAATCAGCCCGGCCCCAGCTAGGCAGCCACCCTGCTTCACTTGCTCGGTAGCTTTCTTGGCCGACATCGGTTATTGACATCCACCACGCCGCACCTTTCTCGTCCCGTTTCTTTCCACTTGCCCACGCATGTGCTCCTTGGGCGCCCGCGGATGCCTGGCTACGTTCCAGGTGGGTTCATTTTGTGGGGTTCGCGTTGTCGCGGCGCATGGCAGCCTAGGTGCGAGCTGGAACACGTCCGCCCCCAGCGACGGCGGTCTCCACGACACTCGGACTCCGTTTGGCGCCCCGAATGCGGAGCAGCGTGGAGCGCGCGCCAGTGTCCCGTCTCGAAGGTAACAAGTAACCGCTTTGCCGCTAACACTAACTTCTTTCGTGCTGTTTATTGCTAGCTTGGAGCTCAAGATGGCGTCTTCCATTCGCATTCACGCGCAAGCACTACGCTAACATGTGACCGCTGCACCCAGGCGAGCAGTGATAATTAGCACTGGGCAGCATCCCGGCTGCCCCGTGCCAACGACAGGTTCTGCATACCCCTGGCCAATGTGCGCCCCTGCGCACACGGTGTGCACATACCGGTACGGTGTGATCGCATGCGGCATTCGCATTCTCGTTGAGCAAGCACTTCAGTGGCTGGCCGTGCGCCACTCCAGGGGGCAGGCGCTTGCGCAGTGCAATGCAATGTGGATGGATCATGCACGAACCCGCTGCGTGCGCATTGGACAAGGACAACGGGGGGCCCTGATCACAGCGCGGGGGGGGGCACTGATCACGGCGCCACTCGTGACGCGAACTTCGACCCCCATCGAGTCCCGTACGCAACCAGGGGCAGGGGCATAGACACGCCTAGACACGCTCACAACTCAGTCGCCATGGTAACCTGGGCCATTGTAGCCTCTGGATATCCTCCGCACTGACGCTGCGTGGGGGGCGCAGTCGACGCGTCCTAAGATGCAAGCGCGGCGCGCCCCCCCAACATGCGCAATGCGCGCCCCATCGAGCCACGGATGTATTTTATGTGTGTGTAGATAAGGAGAGGGCAGCAGCAGCCCTATAATGTTGCGTTCGCACGGCGCACGTTCATAAGGTCACGGATGGCAAGCAGTAGTCACGACGCCGGCTTTCCGCAGCCCGCCGCTTCGAGCGCTCGAATGCCAACAGAGATGCCGAGGTAGGTGCGCCCAATTCATCCACCAAGGAACAGAATGCCGGGCAACCGCTCGCCCACGCCAGAAGCCTCACTGGGCAGGTCCCAGCGGCAGGTCGGCCAGGCCAGTTGGGTCGAACAGATGTTCGAGAATACCCTTGCAGTAATCGATACCAGTGGAACCGGCTGGAGTTACGTGCACCAAAAACTCGAAGCCAAAAACAGTGAACTGCCGACGGGTGAAGGCGCAATTTCAACAGTTCTAGGATATGCGTGTAGTTCAGTTAATTGTGAAGGCAAGCATTAAAATGGGAAGGAAGAGCGTGCGGGCACGGTTTCGGCGAGGTGTTCGCAGGACAGCTGTCATCGATTGACTGCGGCGACGGCCTTAGCTGATACAACCAGCGCTCCATAGCTACGGGGATGGGCAAGCGACGGGGCTGTCACCAGCGGGCGCGCGCTCGGCAGCTTTATGTGCCTCGCGCACCAGTGTCGCCAGCGCAAAGCAAATGCATGGGCACAGGCATTGGCGCAAAATGTATGTTGCGGCAGCGGGTGGCGCACACAAATTGAGCGCAGGCGGCCCGAATTGCCTGCGCCAATGCTCCGCCGTACGCGTCGGCCCGAAAAATGCCGAGCGTGGGCTTTGTGCGTACTTCATTTGCACCGCTCGATACCCTTGCACCGCTCTAGCATTCCTAGCTCGTCTAAACGGAACTTCGCGCAGCTTGTCGACTCTGAGTAAGCGTTCTTGTCGACTCCTGCAGAGCAGCTTGGCACGCGGTGACTACCCTATTGAAACATTAGCTGCTTTTGCGGGCTGACCAGTGGCAACAGGCGCGTTTTAAGGGGCTCGCGCGCAAATCGGCGCTTTGCGGACCAGGCGTGTCTCGCTGGCAGCGGAGACAAGTTAAATAGAAACTGGTGGCTACTTGGCAGTCACAGGGGGTATCGCCCCTGGCGTCGCGCAGTCACGAGTGAAGGCTCAGTACCATTCCAGTAAGCCGGGGTCAGCGCCTGCTCGCTTGAGCAGCCGGCGACGCCACAGTCATGTTTGCAACAACAGCTGCAGCCCCAGCCTACGCCGGGGAGCAGCCCCTCGGCGTGTATGCGGTGCTCCCCGCAGCAGGGGTCGCTCTGTCACCGACCGGTGAAGAAATACGCACCATCTTCGTAACTGGCTTCCCAGCCAATGTTCATGAGCGGGAGCTCCACAACCTCGTCTGCTTCCTGCCGGGCTATGAAGCGTCACAGGTAAGCCGGCGGGTACTCGATTTACTACTAGTCCTTGCGTGGACCTCAGCTTCCGCGGCTGCGAACTCGGGCGATGCGCCGTGTGGCATTGATGGGGGTCGTCTATGGCTGCCGCTTGAGCTCGCTGCGGTTATCGGTGGCCCTTGCCATCGTCGCCATCCGGCTCTCGACGGCCGCTGGGCGCCGGCTGCGGTGACGCAGCGCCTGTGCATGCGTGGAGGGAACAGCGCTCCCAAGCAGCCTGTGTCGCCAGTTTTGAGGGGTTTCGGGTTGGTCCGGCCAGGGGCTCTTCTCGGCGGGAGTCTGAACTCCGCCGCGCCGGGAACTCGCTGTCGACTCGGCTTGTGCCACGGTCCCGCGGTCGAGCGGGCTCGCAGTGGGTGCCTGCGCCGCCGCGCCCGCACCACCGCATACCCCGCCGTGGACCGTTCGCAGGCCGGGGCGGTTTCGAGGGGCGGGCACGTCGACAACCGCCGAGGGCAGCCCGGTTTTACGGCGCCTCAGTCAGGCTTGCCGTGACTCATCGCCCCCTCACCCCTCCCCCTCGCGCCGCTCCCGCCTTTTCAGATGAACCTGAAGACCACAGCGACGGGCACGTCGCCGCAGGGCTTTGCGCTGTTCACCACGCCCGCGGCAGCACAGGTGTGTTGGGCTGCGGCTCGGTCGACAGGACGGTGTTAGTCATCCGGTGTCAGGCCGCCGTAGCATGGCCTCTGCTTGTGTTAGCGTCCAGAGGTGGCCTAGGCTGGTCGGGCGCACGACCCTGCTGGGGTCCAGAATGGGCCTGAGGCTGTAGTCATGCGCTGCAGTACCTTGCTCCCCTTCGGGCCCAGGAGGGCGAAAACCCGCAGCACTCTCTCGCGCACGCAGCCCAATCAGGCGCCGCAAAACAACGAATGCAACGCGCGTCATAGCGCGGCAGGCTGCTCGGAGGCGCCGTGCCGCCGCCTTCCTAATGTGTGCCGCATTTGCATCGCATTTGCATCGCAATTTCATCGCATTTGCATCGCCACCGCTGCGCGCCCACTGTGTATTGCACGCCTCGCACCCAATCCCGCGCTTCACCCCATGCGCGCTTCATGGAAAGCATGTTGCTGACGCGTTGCTTGCTCAGCCCCCGATGCAGTGGCTTTGGTTTTGATTTGGGTCTAGGTGTAGGGGGTGGTATTCACAGCACAAACCCCCCGCACGCGCCCTCTCCAACACGTGCAGTCGGCGATGCTGCTGCTCCACGACATGCCCTTTGACGTGGACTGCCACCTGCGCTGCGAGATGGCGCACAAGAACATGTACCTCAAGGTGGGGAGGGGGGGAGGCAGAGGAAGGGGGGGGAGGCAGGGAAAGGGGGCGAGGCAGAGGAAGGGGGGCGAGGCAGAGGAAGGGGGGCGGTGCGGAGGAAGGGGGGCAGGGAAAGGGGGCCGTCGAAGGCGCGTGTGTCGCCGCTGGGACGACGGCGACGAAACGCCGGCAAGGCGGCGGGTGCCTGCTGGCCACGCCACGCCGCGCCGCCAGCGCTGTCCGCGCCGCCCGCCCTCCCGCGCACGCCCCGCGCGCTGCCAGCCAGCCAGCGAGCTAGCGCTGGCGGCCGCCCCACTTGGGTCCACACGCTGTATGTGGGGGGCTCCAGCGGTTGTGCTCCATTCCCAGTCCCGGCGACCGCACCCCCGACGTGTCCCTCCTCGCGCCCCTTTTGCCGCCCGCCCACCCGCAGGCGGACGACCCGACCATCCGCCGTGCCGACGCCTCGCGGGGGCAGGGCGGGCCGCTGGGCGCCGGCGGCGGCATGGCCAGCGCGGGCGGCATGGCGCCTATGGGCACGATGTCGGGTGAGGCGGGCGCAGTGTTTGCGAGTGAGTGCGAATGCAAGACGCCGTCGGGCTCTCGGCAGGCAGGCCTGCGGTCAAGCAGGCGCAGCGCTGCCCTCAGGGCAGGAGCTGGGGACGCAGCGGGTCCTGTGTTTGCACACGGCTGGCGGGGCCAGGCCAGGGCAGCAGCGTAGCACACGCACGCACGCACGGAGGCACCGCCAGCCGCCGGCGGCTGCGGCTCGCCGCCAAAGCGTCGGCACTTGCGCCGCACCCCCGCATCCCCGCACCCGCACCCGCATCCCCGCACCCGCACCCGCATCCCCGCACCGCACCCGCACATTTGCAGCACCCAGCGGCGCCGACGCGCGCCACACCACACTAACCACACAACCCGTGCGCCACGCACCACCGCAGGCGGCATGGGCGGCATGGGCGGCCCCGGTATGGCGATGGCGGCGCGGCCGGCGCCCACGGCCACACTGGTGGCGACCATGAGCCCGCACACGGGCATGCCCACCTACGCAGGCGAGTTCGGGGCCGGGTCCGTTGCGTCGCATCGGTTGCGTTCGCTTCGTGGCGGTTGTGGTTGCGGTCGCGGTTGCGGTTGCGGTTGCGTGGTTGCGGTTGCTACTGCCGACGCAGCCGCAGGGGGCGCGGCGCAGGCCGCAGCAGCAGGGGAGGGGTGTGCTTAGCGTGTGCCGCGGCCGCTGGGGGGCAGTGGTGGGTCCGGGAGGCGGGAGGCGGCATTCGGGCCCTCGGCTTGCCAGCGGCTTGCGGCCCCGATGTCCTTGTCATCCGTGGTACACCCGCACGCATTCCTCGCCCGCACCCCCGCCGTCCCGCGCCCTCCCTCTCCTCATCCTGTACCGCCGTTCCACCCATCCTTGCACAACCCCCCTTCCCCATCCCATAACTAATCATGCACTTGCCTCGCCCCCTCCCGCCCTCCCCACAGCCATGGCGCCGCACGCCTTCACCACCGGGCCGCTCCTGGCCTCCACGCTGGCGGCGCTGCGCCCCGCCGCCGTGCACCACCACGGCGGCGGCGGCGGCACGCTGCTGCCGGCGCCCGGCCAGGCGGGCGCCATGGCCGCAAGCCACGCAGGCAAGTGGGGGGATGGGGGTTGCAAAAAGCGGTACAGGATGCACTGACGACTGCAGACGGAGTCGTTACCGAATGAAGGGGTGGGCGCCCGGGCCGGCCGCCAGTGCCGCCGCTGCCTCGCAACAATGTTTGCGTGCACTGCTCACGTTTGGGATTCGGTCCTGCCGAGCTCCCAGGCTGTGTGGTTTGGAACCTGGGCTTCGCCACGGCCGGAGTTGCGTGCCGCGTGCGCCCGGGCTCCCTCTTACCAAGTCCGCACCCATGCACTCTTTATACTTGCGGTAATTCGCGTCCATCCTGTGTGTGCCCGCCGCAGGCCTGATCAACCCGACGCCCGTGGCGGGCTTCGGCCCCGTCACCAACAAGTTCGACAACCCGCCCTGCAACACGCTGTTCATCGGTGAGGTGGGGAGGGGGGAGCGGCGGCGGGCGGGCGGCTTGGCTTTGGCTTTGGGGGGGGCACCGCAGCTGACGCAGCCGCACGGCATGCCGCGCGCACTGCGTATCACCTTTTGACTGGGTTGACAAACCCCGCGAGCGACGGTTTGCCGCATGCGGGCGCGACGTCTGTCCATCCGCGGCACACCGCCCGACCGGCCGCCGGCCCTGGCCCTAGCCAGCGCACATGCCCCCTTCCCTGCCTCCTGCCCGCCCGCCAGCCCGCCCGCCGCCTTCACCCCGTGGTTTGGGCTTGGTGTGCAAGACCCCCCGTGGTTTTGTTTGTTTGGGCAGGTATCCACAACCCCCATCCCCTCAGTGCATCCTTTATCCCGCTTTCCAAACATCCTTGCAACCTCCCACGCACACGCATGGGTTTGGTTTGCTTTAGCAGCTTGGGATGGCATTCACAACCCCCAACCGCCAACTCCCAACCGCCAACCCCCACCTCCCCCCCAACCCCCTCCAGGCAACCTGGGCGACACGGTGGACGAGGGCGAGCTGACGGCGCTCTTCGCCTGCCAGCCCGGCTACAAGCAGCTCAAGCTGCTGCGGCACCCGCGCCAGGTGGGGCAGGCGCACCCGCGCCGGGATGCAGCAGCAGCAGCAGCAGCTGCTGCTGCTGCTGCTGCCGGTGTGGCCTCTTAGCTGGGCGGGGGGGGGGGGGAACGGGGACCCCGCCCGCGCGCCTGCAGGCCCGGCGCCCTGTGTGCCTGTATGCGTGCCAAGCCGCCCAACCCAGACACGTACAGCCCGCCCGATGTATCCCGCACGCGAGACCCATTCCCGCCCGGAGCTGTCCAACCCTGGTGCTACGGCACACGCACCCACATATGCGCGCCCACACGCAAACACACACACACACACACACACACAGCTTGGGTTCTCCCTTGAAGTCCGCTCTAAACCACATATGCAATGCACGCATGCACATGCCTCCCGCGCACACACGCAGGTCAGCTGCTTTGTGGAGTTTATGGACGTGACCTCGGCCACAGCGGTGCACAGGTGCGCGGGGCTGCCGCGCCGGCGGGAGGGAGGGAGCTTCAAAGGACATCACCGCGTGCCACTGGGTCACGGGCCTTGCCACCTTGCCCCGCGCGTGCTCTGCGACGTGTGCTGCAGCGTCCTCTGCAACACCACTCCCATGCATTGGGCGTTCGCGTTTCGAAAGCGCTTCGCACCCTCTCCTGCATTATCGCCGTTCCGCGCCCGCTCGCTGCCAACCGGGTGGCGCAAAGCAGCGGCGACGCGGGCGCGCGCGCCCCCATCCGTGCCTCCCCCTGCCCCCTCCCCTGCCCGCCTGACCCCTCCTCCGCCTCCTCCGCCCCCGCCCCTGCCTCCCCCTCCTCCTCCACAAGCAGCGCGCTGCAGGGCGCGCTGCTCACCTCGTCCGACCGCGGCCCCATCCGCATCCAGTTCTCCAAGAACCCCTACGGCAAGCGCAACCCCCAGATGGGCATGGGCGGCATGGGGGGCTACGGTATGGGCATGGGCGGCAGCCTTTCGGCTTCCAGCGCCTCCTCGTCGGCCGCGCTCTTCGGCGCCGCCGCCGCGGCGGCGGTTGGCGGCGGCGGCGGCGTGATGACCATGGGCCACATGCACCCCGGCGGCGGCGGCGGCGGCATGGGCGGCAGCGCCATGGCCAACGCCATCATGGCCGCGAGCGGCGGCGGCGGCAGCGGCGAGTTCGGCGGCTGGGGCCAGCAGTTCAGCAGCGGCCTGATGGGCTGAGCGCCAGGCTGCGCTTTGGGGCGAGAGCCCGCCGCGCGGAGGGGCCGCTGGAACTAGGGGCAGGAGCAGGGGCAGGAGCAGGGGCAGGAGCAGGAGCTGGCCCTTGGGTGGCCGATGCGGCGGCGCGCCGAGGCGGTGCGCCCCACCAGCGGCTGGCGGCGCTGAGACTGGGCGGCGCCAGCTGCAGGAAAAAAGGATTGATTTCATGTTGCGCGCGGCCTGGTTGGCCTGCGGGTGTGTGTCGAGGTGTGAGCAGGGACGCGGCCGAGCCGGGCGGGCCGCGGGGTGGTAGGGGCCGAGGGGGTGGGGTGGGGCAGGGCGGGCGTTGCCGTTGGGTGGCGATGCCCAACATGGCGGGGTTTGTTTTTGACGTGTGGGGCGACGAGGGGGAGCGCTCTGGCGGCGTGTGTATGTTTGCGTGCACGCATGCAGGCGCAGGCTGCGGCTCCCGACCATTTGGTCGACCCTGCTCCCGGAGCGGGCGAGTGTGGGTTATCAGCAGACGTGGGTGGGGCGCGGTGCGGTGAGAGAGGAGGATGTGTGGCACAGGAGTGATGGGGATGCGGTCGCTGGGGTGGTGAGGAGGTGCAAAAGGCATGCGTGTGTTTTGCCGCCGACTTGGCGGCTTGGATCCTGCTCTCGCTCTAATTGAGTGCACACACGACCTATCATGCTTATTACGTGCACATGCAGTCGCACACGAGAATTGCCTAACCAGTCAAAGGGCATTTGGATGGATTTCTTTTCTCTCAAGAGTCCATAAATGGTGGTTGGTGGCGGTCGCATGAAGTACGGCACAGTCGCGTACGGCATGGCGGGCTGCACAAAGATTCATTCACCGAATGGGGCACCCACGGTTCATGGTCGTTTTCCTTATGTCCGTTTCGACCCTCTCCCGCAGCCCGTCTGTTTGCTTTCTTTTTGACGGGTGTGTCTGTTCCGTTATGCGGGAGGGGCGCGCCGGGTGCTTTACTAATACGCAACTCCAACTTCCGTGCGCGCACGCAGCACTGTCGCATGTGTCATGCGTGGAGCCTGTGCTTAGGCTGTCGGTTGCAGCGTGAAGCTTGCTACTGAGAATATACGTGCTTCGCCGTAAGTGCTTATCGACGCATGTCCATCGCGCCCTGGCTGGGCATCCGCCCGGCCACGCGCACCACCGTACGAGATCCCTTTTTCTTTTCTCAGTTTACAACGTAATGCGGCTGCCAATTGTGGGGGATATGTGATGTTGATTTTGGGGCCGGCATAAAACATCAGGCTGGGAGTTCAAGCCATGACTACCTGGCGGGCGGCATGCGCGGCGGGTCGTGACGTACGCACATGAACATCCGATAACGCGCCAGGCGGCGCCGCGGCGCACGAGCACGCACACTAGCAGCATGGCAAGGATACAAAATGCTGGCAACGCTTCTGGGGGGCGGAATTTGGGACGCACTTAGCGTGTGTGCGAGTGCATTGGCGCGGATGAACAAGATTGCAGGACGCTGAAGACTGCGATGAGACGGGGAGTATACTTCGTAGTAACACCAACAGCAGTTTCCTCATGACGGAGCCAGATCGCCAGCGACAATTGTTAATAGAAGTTTGATCAGTGTGTGGGGGGGGTGCGCGTGCGTGCGTCTTGCGCGCACGCGTCTGCACGTGTTTGTGCGTGTGTCCGTGTGCGGGGGGTGTGCGGCATTGCCAAAGCTTTAAGACTAGAACCCAAATTCGGGGAGGCAGTTTGGCCCAGCGTGCAACGGAACCCGCGCTTTTTGTGACGTCGGGGACACCGGGCATCGCCGCAGCACGGACGCATGCCGGGAGCCACGTCGCAGGCGGGGGGCTTGAGCACTGTTGCGTCAGGTGTGCTGGTGCCGGCCGCCATGCAAGAGCATTGAGATGGATCGAAACGGGCCAGCGCTGATGGAAACCTGATGGACGGAAGCGTGCTGTGTAGTAAATGGGGTGGTGGTATAGGCTGCAGTGTACGAATCGTGCGGGGGTAATAAGACATTGTATTTGCGTGTGGCGTGCATGGCTGCGCATGGCTGTGAAGGTGCGGCGTCACTCGGTAAAGGAAAGGACAGCGACACACAATGGCTCTGCTGTGGTTTAGATGCGGCGGCGGTGGCATACTCCTGCCTACGCGGCGCGACACTCGGAGCAACGAGCGTGTGCAGCATGTGTGCGAGCGCCCCTGCACAATGATTGTGTGAACGTGTGTCGCCAGGAAATAGAAGGCCGCGCTGCGAAGATGGCTGCGGGTGTATCGCAGCAGTGAGACGTGCAAAATGCTGAAGCTTTGGCGGGGTCCATGATGACCGTTACGATACGATTGGTAGGTGCATGGGTAGCGCACAGTATTGTGTGTCGAGGCGCGACTGCAAATCCATGACCAGGACAGGAGTTCGGCAGGCGGGTGGTACGTAGGAGGCGAGGGAAGCAGACGTGGTGTGTTGCCAGGACCCAGTCACTTGGTCACTTGGGCCAGCAGCCGTAGAGATGCAGCCGGGATGTTCCAGCTCCGAGCAGCCCCCCGCCTTTGAAGGTTAGTTTCTTTCACTAAATTGCGCACGCTTTCACGCCCTCCTGCACGTTTGCGGTGGAGCGCTTTCAAACCTCTTCTAGACCGCTATAGTGTCGGGTTGCTAGGCATGCGCGGGCCATCTGAAGGCGGGGGTTCTGCCGGAGTTCGCGCGCGTGTGCTGCATTTAGTGTGTTCAAGAGTGGGTTATCTATAATCTCTGCATGGTCGGGGAGACGCGGCATGGGCGGGAGGGATGGGGATTTACCTACGTGACGTCACGGGAGATTGCATGGGAGTACGGGTAGCAGCACGGGAGATTGCATGGGAGTACGGGTAGCAGCACGCCGGAGGGTGTGGCGAGGCCGGCTGGGCTGGAGGCGCAGGTGGTGTATACTGGCGGGCGCGCCGAGAGATGGCAGCGGTGGCGCGGTGCCTGCGGTGTGGTCGTACGGTGCATCTACAGAAGGCGTGTGGCGTATTCTGAATACGGCTGGGAACCCGGATTGTGGTGCGGCAGGGCGCATGTGCGCGGCTGGGGCTGTGGTGGGGCTCGGCCCCTATCTCCTCGATGTATCAGGCTGCACGCCTTTGCCAACGGAAAGCAAGGGCCAGGCCGGGGGGGGGGGATGAATACCATCCCAAGCTAAATCCAACCTGGCAGGGGCGCAGGCGGGGGCAGGGGGGGTGGGCAGGGTCGGCTCCACCTTGGCGCGTCCCAACCTGCCATAGCCAGGGCGTGAGTTGCAGTCGCTGGCGGTCTGAAATCACTGGGAAACTCCGATGGGACTCCGGTGCGACTCCGATTGGGATCCGTCCCCCATCCCACAGACGGCAGACGGCCATGCTGTGGCACATCAGTTACAGTGCCACCAAAGATGCCCAACCGTAGCTGCTCCGCAGCTCTGGTGGGCTGCACGGCAATGGTACGGCCGTACGGCCCAGGGCTGTTGCCTCGTTTTAGGGGTCCAGCCCCGCCCGGGGAAGACTCAGCTGGTTCGTATGTCTTGGCCCACCTGGTTTTGGCAGCCCACGCAGCCGTGACCGTAAGAATTCAGGCAAAGGAACACCTTGAGTCCAGTGCCCGTATCTTCCATCTACGCTGTAGAAATTTGCCCCAAATCCGCCGAAGGCGGAGAAACATTTTGGGGTTTGGGGCCGCGCATCTACGGAGCGTAGACGTTTTGGGCGGATTTGGCGGTATTTTAGACAGGGAGCGTAGATGGGTTGGGGGTTTTGGGTGCCCCTAGGAAAATTTTTCCGGGCATAGATGGCGCGGGAGGGGTCATCTACGCTGTGTAGACGCCGGGCCAAAAGCCATCTACATGATACGGGCACTGCTTGAGTCCGGCCGCATGCAGTCTGACTATACTATCAGCGCTTGACCAGGGACGAAAGTCTGGGAAAACGTGCACCCCTGGGGCGAGCACGGCCAAAAACCCGACTCCCATTATGTGGCCGAGCGCCGCGTGGGCAGTTGGGCACGCCCTGCGGCCTGCCATCGGGACCACCTTACCCGCTTCACTTTGCTCGCGCTGCAGGTCTGGTGTGTGCTCTCTGGGGACACGGCCAAAACCGACTCCGTGTTACGGTGCGTTGGGGGTTGGCCGAGCGGCGCGTGGGCAGTTGCACAGCAACGCTGCCTGCCATCGGGACCACCTTCCCCGCGTCACTTTGCTCGCGCTGCACGTTGGATGCATCTTCTCTGCCGCACGCCAATAAACACCAAGATGCTTTGGCCCGAGCAAGGTGCCCGGAGAGGCCGAGGAGGTCGCGACTGCACCAGCTGGTGCACCGCGCCCCTACAGCCTCGCTGTGGACCCCAGGGTGGACCACCGCCTGGGGTGTGTGAGCTGGCACGAAGCCGAGATAGGTCCAGATCACTGCTGCCTTGCGTATTGCACTGGGTGCGCGCGCGGGCTGGGTTGCTGGTTGAGCGCAAACGGGCCAGGCGACCTGCCTGCCTGATGAGGGCGAGCGGGCGCCGTAGGCCGACATCGTCCCGCGTTGCGATCGCCAGTTAGCGTTGGTTTTGGCCCCAGCGCCAATATTGATTGAAGTCTACTAGCTGTCTCAAGCTATTACACGGCGATTACCACCACCTGAAAACACAACCGGACTCGCCCTTTCGCAACCGGCGCGGCTCAAGCCGCCCGAGGCCTTGCAGGAATCCTATTGAGCATTAGATTACCACTAATCATTATGAGGTCGATCGATTAAAGTTCGAGCTGGCTCAGCGGCGGAGAAGGGTCTGGGCAGCGCGAAAAGGGCGCAGTTGCTGCGCTCAACGCGCCCTGCTGTTGACGTACAAATATATGAGGCTGTAATAGTTGGCCGGGTGCGAAACGCTTGAAAAGTTGAGGTGAGACTGGAGTCCCGCCGAGCCTTCTCGCCACCTAGCAGTTGATTCATACGGTTCAGCAGTCGTGGATGATTTGCTTCAAGTTGGAGCTCGAAGCTAGTTTTGACCTGGCGAAGGAAGGATTCCCCCAGTCATCGTTTTATTAACGGGGCTCCTGCCGCTTTTGCGTTGTGATGAAACGCTCTCATACTCCTGTGATATAGATTATGCCAAACTTCACGCCAGACCGTCCTGCGTTGCGTAATTGAGTGCGAAATATGTTTTGCCCCGTTGTGTTTGCGTGCAGCTGCTCATGATGGATGAGCCGCGTGTGATAGATCTTCAGAGCCTGTGCGCGGGCGAGCAAGGGCCCGGCCCGGGTCACGAGCCTCGTAGGGACGGCCGGGTGTCGACGGCGACAGCGACGTCCGGCGCGCCCGCTGGCTTCGGGCTTGGGGCCGGCGACAGCCGCCACCAGGGCCATCATTACCCACATGTGCAGATGCAGCACCCGCACCACGGCGGCGGCAGCGCTGGCGGCGATGGCCGCGGCGCGGACGTGATGGCAGACCTGCTGAACCTGGTTCACGGCGACATCGGCGGCGGCGCCGAGCTGGGGGATGACGGCGCCGGCTTTGGCGACGCCGGTGCCATGGGCATCGCGGGCGCCTCTGGGCATAGCCTGGCGTCAGCGGAACCGCCGCAGCGCCAGAGCTCCATGGACCGGCTGTTTGATGAGGTCTTCGGCGAGGGCGCCGCCGCAGCCCACGGCGGCGACCTCGACCTGCCCAGCGCCGGCGGCGGCGTGACGGCATGGGACGTGGCGCAGATGTCGGCAGCGCTGGGCGGCAGCGCCGACGCGCGGCTGCGACAGCTAGCAGCGGCCACTCGCGGCGGCGGCGCCGGTGCCCCGGGTCTGGCCGCGCTCACGCGCTTCGCCGTGGCTGGCGGCGGCGGCGCGCCTGGCGGCGGCGGCGGCGGCGGCATTGAGTATGGCCGCCTGGCGGCGGCGGCCACGGCGCCGGCGACGCTGGAGCCGCAGCTGCTGCAGCAGTCGCCTGGGGAGTCGCTGTCGGCGGCGGCGGCGGCGGCGGGCGGTGCCTGGACGCCGACGCACGCAATGTACGTGTCGGGCTCCGCCGCCGCCGCAGCCGCCACCGCCGCCGCCGTGGCGTCGCCGCGCAAGCGCACCGCGCCCGGCCACCAGCCGCCGCTGGGCGCGGCGCCCATGCCCGTGCCGCCGCAGCAGCTGCTGCTGCACCCCGCGCAGCACCAGCAGCAGCACCAGCAGCAGCAGCAGGCGCTGTACCCCCAGCGCCCCTCCGTCTCTGGCGGCGAGCAGGGTGCCGCCGCCAGGATCGGCAACGTCGGCAGCCTGGGCGTCGGCGGCGTCGGCGTCGGCGGCGTCGGCGGGGGGCTGCTGGCGGCGGCGCGCACCGCGCCCGTTGGTTATGGCTCCCTGTCTGACTTCTACAGCGCGCCCCAGCTCTTTGAAGCTGCTACAGCCACCACCGTCGCTACTGCGGGCGGCCGCACCACGGCAACGGTCGTGTTCGGCTACACGGCTGACGCCGCCGCCGGCGGGCTCGGCGGCGGCGGCGCGCCGTCAAGGCTCAGCGGACTGGGGCTGGGCCCGGGCCTCACCTCCCGCGGCGGCGGCGCCGGCGGATGCTCGGACGCGGCGGCGGCGCTGCTGCCGTCGAGCGGCGCCGTCGACGGCGGCGCCTCCGCCGCGTTGAACCTGGCGGCCTCCTTCAAGCGGCGGCGCCTGGAGGGCGTCCTCGACAACGCGCTGTCGCTGCCGCTGACGCTGTCTGCAGGCGACCTGGCGGCGCCGCCAGCGCCTGCGTCCGCCACCGCCGGTGGCGGCGCGGGCCCTGGCGCCGCCGCCGCTGTCAGGGTGCCCGGATTCAGCAGTATGGGCGGCGGCGGGCTGGGCCCAGGCGAGCAGCAAGCGGCCCCTTCGCTCATGGTGACGTCACCCCCGTCGCAGTGGCCCCTCGGTGGCGGCGGTGGCGCCGTGGCGGGTGCTCAACAGCAACAGCAACAGCCGCAGCAGATGCAGGTGCAGATGCAGGTGCTGCAGGGCCAACAGCAGCAGTTGCACGCCCGCCTCCACCACCACCACCATCTTCACCAGCAGCAGCAGCAACAGCAGCAACAGCAGCAACAGCAGCAGCAGCAGCAGGTGCCGCGACAGAGCATGAGCATAGCTACATCCAGCACACCGCAATTGCAGCAGCAGCAGCAGCTGGCTGACGATGCCGCTACGGGTACAGGCAGCGGCCAAGCTGGCGGCGGCGGCGGCGGCGGCAAGGTGCAGAATCCCAACCTTGTCGATGTGGCGGCGCTGGCGGCAGGATTGGATGCTTTTGACCTGGATGCGGCTATGCTTGCAAAGCTGGATTTTGATGAGGACCACACCCTCGATCTATCAAACCCGCAGCAGCTGGCCCTCCAACACCAACACCAGCAGCAGCAGCTGGCGCTGCAGGCGCAACAGCGGCAGACGCAGGCGCAATTCCAGTTCCAGCAGCAGCAGCAGCAGCACCAGCAGCAGCAGCAGCAGCAGCAGCAGCAGCAGCAGCAGCAGCAGCAGCAACAGCAGCAGCAACAGCAACAACAGCAGCAGATGCAGCACCAGATGCAGCAGCAGATGCAGGGCCTGCAGCTACAGCAGCAACAGCAGCAGCAGCAGCACCAGACCTTCCAGCAGCCACTGCAGCAGCCACTGCAGCAGCCACTGCAGCAGCAGCTACTGCCGTCTCGCAAGCAGCTGCACCTGCAACAGCTCATGAGCTACAGCGGCGGCGGCCAAGCGCTGAACATGAACTCCCAGTCGCCCTTCCAACCGCCGCAGGAGCCGCAGCCGCGAGCCTACAGCGCCGGCCAGACCTGGCCCGCGGGCCTGGGCGGCGGCGCCGCGGCGGCTGCTACTGCCGCTCCCGGCCAGCTGTCCAACCCCTCGACCGCTGAGATGGGGGGTTCGGGCGCGGCGGGCGCGGCGCAGCAACCGCAACTCATGCTTCCGGGGGCCTTCCAGCGACAGCAGCAGCAGCAGCAGCAGCAGCAGCAACGGGGTCTGTCGAACGTCCTCGGCGGGGGCGGGGGCCGCAGCGGCACCCTGTCGGCCGGCAACACGGGCGAGGGCCTCGGCGCTGGGCTCGCGTTGCCGGTGATGGTGTCGGGCTCACTGGGGATGCTGGGCGTGCTGGGCGGCGCGACGCTCTCAGAGCAGCAGCAGCAGATGCCGGCGGTGCTACTGCAGCGGCAGCAGCAGCAGCAGCAGCACCCATCCGCGACGGCGGCGGCGGCAGGGCAGGCAGGCATGCGGCCGGCGGCGGTCTCGTCCTCCGGCGCCACTGCAAGCGCCGCCGCCGCCGCTGCTGCTGCCGCCGCCGCCGGGCGGAAGGCTGGCTCCGGCGCCTCGTCGACTCCGGCCGCAGCCGCAGCCGCAGCCGGTGGCCGCCGCAGCGGCTCCGCCGCGGCCGGCGCCCCCAGCACCAGCAGCGCCGCCGGCAGCCGGCCGGACGCAGCAGGCCGCCAGGCCGCCAGCCGGCAGGCGCCGCTGCCGCCGGGGGCGGCGGCGCTCAGTCCGGGCGGCGGCGCCGCCGCCGCCGCCCAGTTCCTGTCTACCACCGCCGCCGCCGCCGCCGCGGTGGCGGCGCCGGGCCTGCCCGCGCTCAACCCGGCGCTGCTGCTGAAGCAGCACGCGCACCTGGTGCCGCCGGGCGTGCCGCCCACGCTCAAGGTCACCGTCACGGGCGGCTCGGCTGTGCCGCTCAACCCGCCCGGCGGCGCGCTGGGCGAGGACGGCGACGGCGGCGAGGAGGGCGAGGGCGCGGCGGCAGCGGCCGCCGCCGCCGCGGCGGCGGCCGCCGCCGCGGCCGCGCGGGACCCGGCGGAGCAGCTCAAGCTGGACATGGCGGCGGTGGCGGCGCTGGGCGGCAAGGTGCTGGGAGTGTTCTACACGGGCGCCTACATGGACGGCGGCCGCTGCGTGGAGCACTGCGGCGAGCTGCTCAGCCGCTCCGCCTTTGAGCGCGTGGGTGGTAGCAGCATGGCCAAGTGGTACCGCTCCATCAAGGTGGGGTGCGGGTGCGGGTGGGGTTGAGTCTGAACCAATAGGGTGCGGGTGTGGCGGGTGTGGCGGCACAGGTGGTGGGTGGGGCAGCCGTCCAGGGGGCGTTTGTTGCATTTTGCAAATAATGTCCAGTGCCGATGTCATGGGGCTTTTTGTTTTTGCAAGTAATGTCGAGTGCCGATGTCCAGTGGTACAGCGGGTACCGAGCGGGGGGCGGGGGGCCCCCGCCAACCGCCACGACCCGCAACTTGCGGCGTGACTTGCACCAGGCTACCGCTTACCTCGACACCACTACCTCAACACCCGCCGCCGCCGCCCGCCGCCCGCAGGTGCTGCCCGACGGGCTGTCTCTGGGGCGCTGGCTCATCGCCAAGGGCATGCCCGTGCTCAAGGTGGGGAGCCGGGGGAACGGGGGGAGCAGCGCGCGGCGCCCCCGGCACCTCACAGCATTTCACAGCACTTCACATCATTTGCAAACTAAAGCTTCACATCATTTGCAAACTAAAGCTTCACATGGACGGCCCCCCACCGTTGGGCTGGCATTTACAGCCCCCTTCCCCGCGGTTTGCCGCGGCCGTGTGGGCTTTGCACGTGGGGCGGTCGTGCCCCCCGGCAACCGCACAGCCGCTGCGTGAGCATTCGGGCGCCGCCGCGCACGGCCACAACGCCCAAACCACGCCCAGACCCAAACCAACACCTGGAACCCGTGACTGCCAACCTCCGCGCACAGGGCAACCCGCGCCAGAGCCGGCGTCGCTCCCGGCGCAATGTGGTGGAGGAGGACGATGACGACGAGGAGGAGGAGGACGGCGGCGGCGCGGACGGCGCCAGCCGGTGATTCGGTGTTTTCGAGTGCGGTGGCAGCCGCTTTTGACGCATCAGGAGTTCATGACAGCATCAACAACAGCATCATCTGGGAGACTGCGGATGACGCGCCGGCCGCGTCGGCTTGACGACATTGCGCCGAGAGATGGCAAAACAAATGTGGAACACATTTCGGCCGGTGCCCTTCGGCCAGGTCGGCCGGTGCGTGCAATCGTGCATGCATATCCGGGCCGGGTGCCGTGTTGGGCGACTGCCGGCGATCCGGGCCAATGAGCTGTGCACGCTGCACGTGCGCTGCTGCGTTAATTAGGCCCATGCGCGCATGCGGGATCTCGGACCGTGCCTTTCCGCAACCTCCGCAATCATATTTGGAAATTTAAAAAAATTGGAATGTCCTGCACATGGTACTTGGCAAGTTGAGGTCGCGAGCGGTGGTAGGCGTGCGCGGCAGGACGCGGGCGGGGATGGGGGTGGAGGGGGTGTTATCGTGGGGCAGGGGCGCTAGACCTGCCTGCGAGCGGCCACGTGACCAGCCGGGGACCCGCCGATGGCGAGCGTTGCGGGTGGTGACGCACGTGGTGACTGGGAAGGCGGGACGAAGGACGAATGGGTGGACGGTTGGGGCTGTCGCCGGTCCCTCGGCGCCTCGCGTTCGCACCGGCATGTGCTGCAGCGAGCTGCAACGGAGCGCCACCCAGCGCGGGCGGCTGCCGTGATGTGGATCTGATGGGGATGGCGAGGGCGAGCGATTGGGCATTGCCGAAACGCGAGGGACTGGCGGTGCAGGTGCGCAAACAGTCGCGACGGGGAGGATGGGAGCCACATGGCGGCCGCACGTGACAGCAGTCGATGGTGTGTGTGTGTGTGTGCGCTGGGGCGATGTCGTTGGGGCGGGTGCCGATGGGCAGCCTGTGGCCTTGGATGGCCACGCTTGACATGAGCAGGGACACACGCAGTCTTGGTGCTCTATCGCATGCAGAGGCCGCTTGAATACTAGTGGTAGGGTCACACCCAAGCCAGGGCAAGGGTGATGACAAGAACGAGACAAGTAAATCTAGGTGAGTCTTTCTGGGGAAAGCGATGATGGGTTCATTCACCAGCCATGCGAAAGTGTAATGCTTAGCGTGTTTTTTTTGTGGAGACGCGGGTGCGGGCTCGTGTCTCTGTGTTGGTTGAAATGGATGCACAATGCAAAACACGACATTCAACGATTGAGCACGCGGGGGTTTGTCAAGTGTATGGGTATTTGTGCGCCTGGGGGCTCTTAAAAAATAATACGACGCGGTGATGCATCGTGGGCTGCTTATTGCGGTGTGGCAACGTGAGACACGCGCTTCTTTAAAATGGAGAGAGATAGAAGGCGGTGCTCTAGGGCTGTGTGCTGCAAGCAAAAACACAACGAAGGTTCCGGAGGGCCTGAGGACTGAAGGTGGCTGCAAGTGCAAGCAAGCACGAACTGTGTGGGCGCGCAAGCGCGCAAACGCGCAACTCATGATTCAGGATGGGGTGCGGGGCGGGGGAAGGTGCCGCTGCCGTGCGGCGCTGGGGCGCGCGAGCCACTGGCGATGCACCGCCGCCGCGCCGTCACGCGCCGGCGCACCCTGCCTGTCCTCGCATCGTTTATGGCCCAAATGCAAATGCATGGCTGCGACTCTCCTGAGGCCGCACTGTCGCACTGCTGCTACTGCTTACTGCTGATAAAAGAGAGTGGGGCGGCACGTCCGGGGGTTACACAAATACAACAGCACGGGACACTGCTGCATACCGGTATGATACGCCGGCGGTTCGCTTGCCGTCAAGCCTTTGCGTGGCTGCGTGATTCTCCGTGTCTGCGGCTTTGTCGCCAAGTGCGCAAACCGACAGTCTGGGTTCAGGGTTTGCTTTCCGGGGCGAAGATGCTACCTAGAGGGGCCTCCGTGGCTGTTGGTGTGCTTATTTTCAGTATGACGCAAGGCGCACACACGTAGATAGGGGGGCCGCCCTGGTGATGAAGAGGGGAAGGATGCCAGCGCCCCTGGTGAGGAGGGTGCGTGCGTGCTTGCTGAGGCCAGCAGGGCCAGACCTCACGAGGCAGCTGACATCGGCCTGCGTCGTTCCATTTGTGTCAGCGTCGGCAAAGGAGCGCGGCTGGGGGACGTTTCATCTGGCCGCGCGGCTGCTGCAACGCTGACGAATAAGGTGACTGCTGAACATACGGTACTTTCTGATGTACTTTTAAGGTAGCAGATGCAATGTTCGGCACCGTGCGTTTGATGCAAGCGGGCAAGGGCCACGGCGGGAGTTGGCATTAGTCCAAATGGGGACAGGTGAATCCCGGACCCAGTAAGGCCAGTGCACACGACACACACACGACAACAGAGGCCCAGGAACATGGGCCGTGTGGCGCGGGGCGCGTGTGCGGCGCCCTGCGTTCGATGGTACAGCGGGACCGGGGCAAAGTGGCGAAGTCCCGTAGTGGCGCCGCGCGTGTTGGGCATGGGGGTGCTGCGAGTTGTGAGGCACGTGGGCTCTGTGACATCATCGCAAGGCCGTGCCATGTAACATGAAGCCGTATGAATGCGACATTGTAAGCTCATGTGTGCTATCCTGCCCCTGTACGGGAGCGGTATGCTACTGTGCTTTGCCTGTCGATCGCAGCCTGCAGCAACGGGGCCGCCCGTGGGCGCTTGCAAGAGACGCGCATGGCGCCATGACGCATATTCGCGTTCGCGTTTCGAAAGCACTTCGCCGACGCCATGACGCCTGGGCCGAATTGCAGCTTAGCGTCGCTCAGGCCTCAGAGACGTCAGGGCACGGCATCCATTAAACGAAGTGCTTTCTAAAACGCGAACGATGTGGTCATTGCAGAGAGCGGCCAATCGACACGACACGAGCACATCGCTGCCCAGTGCCCTCGTGCATCTGTGGGCGGTAAACCTTCCACAAGACTCCTACCTACCAACGGAGCGCCTTAGTGAACAAGTCCTTTTACCGGCACAACTGCTACAGCATCCCATGCGGGACAGTCAGGGACTCACGGTCGAGGAGGGCCGCGGGCCAGGCTGCAGCAGCCACGGGCTGCAGCCACGGGCTGCAGCCCAGCGGCCCAGCCCACGGGCTACAGCCACGGGCTACAGCCCAGCCCAGGCCACGCGCAGGCACGCGGCCAGGGACAATCGCGTTCGCGTTTCGAAAGCACTTCGCTAACAGGCCCAGGCCACGCACAGCCAGCGCCTTTGACCAGCAAGCATTTCGGGCCACAGCAACTGGGCGAGTCCGCGTGTCTCCCTCGGTCGCTGCAGCGGTGCAGGCACGCACCCATGCTCCACATCCATCCGTCTGCTCGCAGGTGCCAGGCCTCGAAGCATCACGCGCTTTGGCGTCGCCCTGTGTCTGTGTGGCGCTCGCCTGGCCGGACGCCCGGAGCGAGATGACTGCGCAAGTGCGCATCAGCGAATTGAGGCAGCCAGCCAGCGCGCTTGATTCGGTACGGGAAACGCGTTGCCGGCCCTGATCCTGTCTCTGCTTGCCGCGTGACGGGGATGCTGGGTTTGGACAAGGCCCCAAGGGTGTCAGCTTCGTACAGCTGGAAAAAGCGCCCTGGTGGGAGTAATGGGAAGGTGACTATGAGAGAAGTGCAACTGGATTGCCGGAGGATGCGTTGCCCCGGCCAGCGGACATGGGGAGGGTACAGGCAGGAGGCAGGGGCGCGCACAGGCCGGGAGCCAGGGAAATGGACAGGGGCCGGCGCAGCTGCGGGGAGGCATTGACAGGGAACGCGCCTTCCCTTACCCCAGCCCCACCTTCCCCAAGCCACCAGCCCCCAAGCCACCACTTCCTAGTCACCAGATGCCGAGCAGTCCCACCCCGTCCCGGCAGGGCGCGGCCCTCCTCGGACCCCGGGGCCCCGCGGCATGATTCGGGCACACTTGTGGACAACATGCCCCGCCACGCCTGTCAGGCCTGTCACGCACGCACGCACGCACGCCTGTCACGCGCGCACGCACGCACGCACGCACGCACGCACGCACGCACGCACGCACGCACGCACGCACGCACGCACGCACGCACGCACGGACGGACGGACCGGCGACCGGCTTCGATCCCCCCTGAAACGCGCGCTCGGGGAGCTCACCCCAAAATACCATTGTCATCACGTTAATCCCTCATCCGTTGTCCTGTTCCTCCAACCGCACGTGGGTGCCAGACAAGCTGCTGACAGGTATCACGGTGCTGTCAGGGTTCCGCACTCGTAGGACCGTGCGTGTCGATATTCCAAAGGTGGTAGAAAGCGCCATGGGCGTGGTGTGAGGGTGGTGTCGAAGCAGTAGGCCTGAGATCTTAGGCGGGGACGGGCCGGCCTGGGCACAGTGCGGCCACGTCGCCATGCTCGGGGCCAACCATTTCTCCCGGTGGTTGGCGGAATTCCGTCAGATGATGGAAGCAATGCATAGGTCCTACTGTATGCGTGTAGGTCTTTCTTCTGGCCGCCGGGCTGCCCGCGGGCCGCGCGGGAGAGTTGGAGGACTTGGAAAGTGTGCCGGGGGCGAGCCGTGCCCCTTTGCACGCCAATTTCGGGCTAGGCCTGTGTTGTAACCTTAACGCGCACCATCTGTAACTTTCGTATGAGCACCGATCGGCTTGCGAGGCCAGGGCTTAGGAGCAAAACCGCGATCGAGGGTCCTCCATTCGAGGCGCGCTGGCCGGACTTCACAGCTCGCGGCGTTTCTGGGGAGTTTACTTGCCTTACAACGCTGCGCATGCATATACGTTCATTCTGAACAGAATCAGGGCTAGAAATCAGGGCCCTGCTCGTTTCTGATAGGGACGGGGTCCATGGCAGACTTATCTGCACTTGAGGAGCTATTATTAGGTGGATATGATGTCGGTGCGCTGCTGGCTGCACAGGCGTCTGCCGGACAGGCGCCGGGCGGGCTTCTGGGGCTCGGAGGAGGCTTGAAGCCACCTCTGACGCAGTCTGGGCTGGGCTGGGCAGGGCCAGCGCCCACCGACCAGAGCTCTATCTATCAGGTGCGAGCCTGGCTCAAGCAGGTTCAGGCGTGCTTCGTTACGAGGATTCGTGCGAGAAGCTGAGCCCCGCGCTCAAGGCTTTGCGGCTCCGTGCTGTCCGAAAGTGTATTGCATCGCTGCTGTTATCGCGTGAGCGATCGACCTGCCAGCCCAGCGCGGTGTGCGTAACGCGGGTACCATTCCTACGCGACTCTACGTGCGCACTTTATCGTTTCTCGCAGGAGGTCGCCCAGAGCCTGGCTGCCAAGCTGGAGGAGCACCGTATGCAACAGGTCCAAGTAGCGACGGCGCTGCAGGTGCGACGGGGCCCTGCGCAGGTCGCAGTGAGGCAGTTTCGTTGTCTTCGCCGCTTCGAGCCCCGCGTAGCTGCTCATGACGCTCACCTGCGCATCCAATAATTTTCGCACGTTTGTACGCAGACACTCCAGCAGCTGCAGCAGCAGGAAGCGCTCGCAAACCTGACGCACCAGTATTTGCACCAGCATGGCGCCCACGCGCGCGCCGGCAACCCGTTCCAGCGCAGCCGCACCACGGACCTGGAGAGCCTGGGCCGCGGCCCGGCGGCCTACGACCCCATGCTCTCGCCGGGCGCGGGCGCGTTCGGCGCGGGCGGCCTCAGCCCCGCCGAGTTCGACTCCCACCGCGCTCAGCTCGCAGCGCTGCAGCACGCCGCGGCCTCCGGCGGCCACGCGGGCGGCCCCCACCAGTCGCTCGCTCTGCAGCGGGTGCCCGGCGTGGTGGGCCTGCAGCACAACCTGCCCGTGCGCTCCTTCAGCTCGGAGCACCTGGTGGCGGGGCAGCAGCGCCACCACCGGCCGCAGCCCGGGGCGCCCGGAGGCGGCGGCGGCGCCGGCGGCATGGGCGCGCCGGGGCAGCAGGGCCTGCCCGGCTCCGGCGGCGGCGGCGGCGGAATGAACGGCCAAGGCGGTGGCGCGGGCAAGAGGTGAGGCGGCGGCGTGGCAGGCGGGGGGATGGGCGCGTGGCGGTGGTGGGGGGCGTGGGCGGGTGGGCGGTTGCGCCCATGCGTTTCCGGGTGGCCGCTGCCCCTGGGCGCGTGCCTGCTGCGGGCGCTGCTGTGACCCGGAGATTCCTAGGGAGGACCCGCGTGGCGGGGAGCACAGCGACGGCGCTCCATGTGCCGGCCGTAAAGACCCAGCACCCATTAGTAATGCACGCGCTTCTCAGCAGGGCTGCTAGCGCCCTGCCCGATTCGATGGCGGGTCGCATGGGGAGACAGTCTGCGGGATCCCACGAGGTTCTGCTTCCTGCTTTGAAATTTTTACGCAGACTCACGCCATGCTGACTTCCCTTGATTAATTCTTCTCGTTGCGCTTGCAGGGCGCCGCTGCGCCAGCCCTCGGGCCTCGGGCCCAACGGCCGCCAGGGCCAGGGGGGCGGCGGCCACGGCGCTAATGGCGCCAACGTCAGCGGCGCGGCTGGCGGCGGCGGCGCCAACGGCGGCGGCGGCGGCCAACGCGGCGCCGCGGACGGCGGGCGCCGGGCGCGCTACGCGGCCACCGCGAAGGCGCCGTCCTGGGCGTCGGAGGACTGGCACCCCATGAAGGTGGGGGGCTGACTCAGACGGCTCCGCGGGCTGAACCGGCACTGGGGGCACGGGGCACTGGGGGCATTGAGCACCGGGCACTGGGTGGGGTGCACCCGCAGGGCTGGGCGGCGGGGTGTGGGGCGGGACGGTCGGTCTCTGACTCTCTGGGAGCGCAGCGCGCCGGCGCCGTGAGCTCCATAGCCCGGGGCTGCGTTGGTAGATTGCGGACTGGGGGCGCACTCGACTCACTCGGATGGGTGCCCACGGCGGCGAGCCACGGCGGCTGGCACAGGACGTGTGCGCGCTGCTCCCTCCTCCGCGCTTGAGCGCTTCCGCATGGTAATGGGCCGATGGGGTTTGGATTTTGGAATGAAATGCGCACTCACCAACCCATCCCCATTGCGTCGGCTGCTCGTGCTCGTGCCGCTGCCCAGCGTCTTCCACTCTCCCTGCGCCCTCCAACACCCTCCAACGCCCGCCCAACGCCCTCCACCCCGACGCACGCCCTCATCCCCCACCCCCGCAGGCCGTCATCGCCTCGGGCGCGCACGCCAGCGGCGGCACCGGCGTCTTCCTCCCCCACCTGGCCACGCCGCCCGCCACGCCCGGCAGCGGCGGCAGCGGCGGCAGCGGCGGCAGCGGCAGCGGCGCCGCCGCCGGCTCCGACGCCGCCATCAAGACCGGCCTGGCATCGCCCGCCAACTCCACCGGCGGCGGCGCCGGCACAGGCGCCGGCGCGGGCGCCGCCGGCGCCGGGATCGGCGTCGGCATAGGCATCGGCTCGGCGCGCAACTCGTGCGACCGGGCCAGCGACAGCCACAGCCACCGCCACAGCAGCGGCCACAGCCACCACCACGTGGCCTCCGCCGGCACCTCGATGACGGGCCTGGGCGGCGCAGCGGGCCTGGGCCCGGGCCTGGGCCTGGGCCTGGGCGCGGCGCCGGGCCCCGTGGGCGGCCTGCTCCCGCTGCACCACCAGCACCACCACCACCAGCACCACTCGAGCGGCCCCAACGCCGTCGGCGCCATCGGCGGCCTCGGCCTCGGCCACGGCCACCTGGTGGCGGGCGGCGGCGGCGGCGGCGGCGTCATCGGCGGCGGCCTGACGCACGTCGCCTTCGCCGCGGCCCCCGGCGGCGCGCCGCTGTCGCCGCTGTCGCCGCGCGACGGCGTGAGCCCCAGCTGCTCCGCCGAGTCCAACGCGCTGGGCTCCGGCTCGGGCGGCCTGGGCGCCGCCGCCAGCGCCGCCAGCGCCGCCAGCGCCGCCTGCGCCTCGGTGGGCAGCCTGGGCCTGGCACCCGGCGAGCTGGGCGGCCTGGCCATGGGCATGGGCGGCGGCACCGCCGCCGCCCATGGCGGCGCCGGCGCCGGCGGCGCCGCCGCCGCCGGCTGCTACAGCCGCGGCACGACGCTGGACAGCTTCAGCCGCGCCTCCACGGGCTGGGCGGGCAGCGAGCTGGACAGCCTGCCGCCGGCGGGGCTGGGCGGCTACCTGGTGACGGTGCCGGACGTGGCCATGAAGGTGGGCGGCGGGGGCCGGGGTGGGGTGGGTGTGGGGTGGGTGTAGCGGGGGTCGAGAGCGGAGGGAGAGAGGGGAGCGTGGCGAAAGTTGCAACCCGTCGATAGGTGTTCCTGGCCACGCCTTCACGTCTTGAGTCATCATGAATGTGAACCCCCTACGGCGCCGCGCGCCGCAGGTGGTGGCCGAGGAGCCGGAGCGCGAGCGCGCGGACGCACTGGAGTCCGAGTGCGACTTTGCCGCACTGGCGCGCGAGCTGGCGGAGCTGATGAGCAAGCAGCAGCAGACGGGCGGCGCCGAGTGAAACACAAAAGGCGCGGCGCGCTGCGGCGTAGGAGATGCTGTATACACATGCCGCCGAAGCTGCGGTGCGGGCATGGCACGGCAGCTGCGGGCGAGGCAGCTGCGTGGCGGCTTTGGGTTTGGCATTGCGCCTGGCGAGAGAGAGTTTTGTTTCCAGCACGCGCGTGCGCAACGCATGTCGGCGTCGGCACCGCAATTGCAGTCGCATCTTTTGCGCACGTTTGCGACAATAACGGCACTGGGACTGGCGCTGGCGCTGGCACTGGCGACAATAACAAACACACACGCGCGCGCACGCTGCCCGCGAGGGCGGGCGCAGCAGCGGGGAAGATGAACAACAATAACGGCGGGCAGCACGGCGGCGGCGGCGGCGGCGGCGCGATCTTTTGCAGCAGCCGCATTCTGCACAGCAGCTGACGAGAATAAAATAAGTTGGGAGCTGCTCCGCGGACTGCGGACCGCGGCGTATGGGCGACCAGGGCGGTTGGTGGGCGGGCTGCGGCCTCGGGCTGCTGCCGAGCTGCCCGCCCGCCCGCTTCCCTCTGATGCCGCTGGCTCTGTGGCCGCGGCGCCAGCCTCTGCCTCTGCCTCGCCGCCCGCTGCGTGGCGGAGCGTGAACCGGTGGCGGTGCCGGTGCATGGCCACCGGTGCCGCCGGAGGCAGCACTAGCGTGGCGGCATTCAAAGCACTGTGCACTGGGCTCTAGACTGCATGGCCGGTCCTACCACACCTACCTACATACTCATGCATAGCAGATAGCAGCGATTGAGAGAGCGGCAAACAGAGGCACGCAAGCAAGCGCGGGGTGCGGCGCCTCGACAACTGCGCAGGTGTGTGTGCTCGGTGACTGTTAAGAACTGCGTTGGCGGCTGCGCGAAGCCACAGGCGCCGCTCGCTCGCGACGAGCGCGTCTAGGCCGCGCTTCGCTTCGGCCAGGGGCCACACACAGAGCGCAGATTCACACATGCTTTATTACGCAATGATTCCAAAAGCATGGCTGCGTGTAACAGTGGAATCCTGGCTTGAAGGCTTTCATAGAACTTTTCGGGGGGTGTTGAAGGAGCGAAACGACGCTTGCGCGGTGCGAGGCGCATGGGAGCCGACGACTGCCACGGCTTTGCGATTGCGCAATCACCCGCGGTGCCTATCCATGTACCTGTCTGTCTGCGAAGTGCCCTGTGCGCCGGGGCCCCTGTGTTAAGGAGGGGGCCCCGACGCGGTGGCATGTGTGTAAGCGTGATACGCGATGTGCGGGTGCGCCGGTGCTGTAGAGCTGGTGGCACGCGCGGAGCGGTCTTTCGGGCTTTTGTTGAGACCTGGCCAATAATATTGGCGGGGCGCAGCGCGGGCGCAGCGACGTGGGCGAATGGGCTGCGCTGCCGCCGCGGCGGGCGGCGAGGTGGATGGGCAGCGAACGCCCCGTGCTGGGTGGTGGTGTGGGTGTTTTAGTTGAGAGCCCTGCAACCCACGCGACGGTCAAACAACCTGGTAACGACAAGGAATGCGAAATCCATGCGTGTGTGTGGGTGTGGGCGAGAGGAACTCAATGGTCTTGCTTTCTGTTGGGTGCTATGGCGGCTGCGTGTGCGTTGTGTTTTGCTGTGACGGGTTGACGGGTGTGCGCACGCATCGATTCCTGTGGGGTGGGGTGGACCAAGGGGACCAAACAGTGTGATTGCGACGTGGCAATGACGGGACAATGCCACCACCAACAAGGGACCGGCCCATCAGGGCACCTGAGGGGAAGAAACCGCCCTCCCTGGTGAAATGCCGTTGTAGGGATGGCCGGCCGATGACAGCTGGAGCCGACTGCCAGGAGGGCGTCCGCATGGGCGTGTGTTGCGAATGTCCGAATGTGCATGTGCTTCGGCGGCTCGTGGCTTCCGGCTGTTTGTTACCGTGTCGGTGCAATCAGGGGGGTTGAAAGCGGCGGCGGGACCAGGGCACGGAGGGGGGAGACGTGGTGCGCCCGCACTTGGTGGGTCGAGGATGTGCGCTGCGTGGGTGTGGGTGGTAGAGAGCACGAGGGAAAGGGACAGCGCAGCACGGTTTGTGTGGGCGTATGTGTGCGGGGTGTTGGATGCGGGCTGAAGGGCATGCACAGGGGGCTTTCGGGGCATGCCAGGCAACAGCGCCAGCCGGCTGTCTGGCTGGTGAACAGACATGTCGGCGCCGGCGTTGTATTGCGGTTAATGCGTGCCAGGGAGCAGGGGCGCGTGTGTGTGCTGCTGGGGGCGTCGAGCCATTGTGTGTTTGTCACACGGTCACGCGTGCCCGCCACCACCACCACCGCCACAGACGCACGCATTCGCCCTCGCTTCACCCTTTCATTTCAATGTAGCTTTGCCACGCCGAACAGCCTGAGGGCAACACATGAGTGCATGGCTAGGCGCATTGCGTTTTTCCCATGAGGTGCACTGGTTGGTTACGTCTCCGGGCTGAACTGTGGAATTCGATGCTTATGGATTGCGGCCCTGGCCGGAGCCGCGGCTCTCCGTGCCGCCGGTGAGAGCGGTATTTGGGCTTGTTGGCGTCTCATTCGAAGCAAGCGGCAATGGCGATCAACCCAGACGACAGTGGTCCCTCGCTCCGGACATTTGCAGGGGAGCGCGGGGGTTGGCTGGGTGGATGGCTCGCAATAACGAGAGATGATTGCTGCCATTATACACAATAATAAGGCGGTGTGGCTGCGGCGGCGTTTGAGAAATAAAAAACAACTTTCACAACAAAAGGCATGGGGGCGTTCCCAGCCCGCGACGGCCATCAAAGAGTGGTGGGCCTGTGGGAGGCGGCGCACGCTGTGTGGGACGTGTATGTATCCGGTTGATTTCTAACAGTGTTGCGGCTGCAACCGAACGGATGTGCGTGCACCTCAAGGCACCTGGAAGCATGGCTCGGCGGCTAGTAGACACTGTGCACACAAGCATGCGTGTTGTCAGGCCGGGGGGCCAGGAGGCTTGATTACGGTACGGTAATAACGATATTACGGTACTCACATTGAGAGTGTGAAGCAACAGAGACAGGGCCGTGAGTCCAGATGTATGAGAATACGAGTGCTCTCGCATAACGCACTGCACGCACACACGCGTTCGCATAAAAATAATGGTGAGGTGGCCGGCGGGCGTGAAAGGTGGCGGCGCATGTCGCACAACAACAATAAGAAATGCCCAGCCGGTGCAAACGAACTGTTAGGACACAGCGGCGGTGGCTGTGTGTCCGCGCGCGCGTGTGTGTTGTGTTTGTGCACTGTTGGAGAAGTGAGCTGGACGGGAACGCAACGGGCCCGCATGAGTAGGTGATGTAACTCTTTAAAATCCTGGGTGCCCCGTGCCCGTCCTCTGGTTCCTTTCGCACCCCCGCGCCGCCACGCGGCACGGCGTGCGCGCCACGCCCCAGCGTGCTCGCATCTGATGACGGCAGGGGCGGCGCCACTGGCCGGATTCCAGAAAACGGCTCCATTCGATTGCCGAAGTACGCATGCAGGGGAGCCGTTCGGCCGTGGCCCGAGCCCAGGCACCCACGCCGGGTGCGGCTAGTGCGGCAGTGTGGGGCGCAGCAGCAGCGCCGCCGCCGCGGCAAGCAGCAGTAGCCGCAACCTCTAGAGCACGGTGCGCATTCGTTGTTAAAGCAAGGCTAGCAGGGCACGGTATGTGCCCCTGTGGAGCATTGCATTTATTTGTGCCGGCCGACCGACAGCGCCAGTTGCACCCGGGGCCACCGCATCTCACTATTGCATACATACGAAAGCACCGTACCGCCTTATTGCACTGGCCGCGCCAGCCAACCTGCAGGGCGGCCGCTGGCACTGCCAGCCCGCCACCCTTCACCTCCCGCGCCGCCCTCCTCCCGCTGCCGATGAATCAATCGCAGTCACTGTACACACATACACACCCAGCGCATTGAAGGTACACACAGCTGTGTCGTGCTGCAGGGCACACACACATGGGGGTTGGCTCGCTACAGGCGCGTGCGTCGCACACTCGCCTGGTGCCGCATGACCGCGTGTGTGAAACAAAGATGCACAAATTCAACATTCTCATGCAGCGGACACCTTAAATGATACATGATCCCATGCACATGCACAGCCCGGGTTCGCCGGTCGCCCACCACCTCAGTCAGCCGTTTGAAACGACGTCGTATCGGTCGCCCCGCCCCACCGCTCCATCGCCACACGCCGCCATTTTCCACGGAACTGCCAAGGCGTCAACCCGAAGCCTCCGTGCATACCGTATGCGCCTCATCACAGCTCGGAGCTGCACAGCTACAGCCCCCCACGACCCCCCGTCACTCATCATCACGCGCGCCGAGCGCAGTATGGTGCCAGTGCCTGCGCCTGCTTCAGAGGGCCCACTCCTGGAGGAGCGCCGCATGCGCCTCGTCACGGGCGCGCCACGCGTGCGCCTCACCTCACCTAACGGCCTGGCCTCCTCGCACACACGCGACACGGCCTACATGCCAAAGCGCTTCAGCACGTCGTGTGCGTTGCCGTTGCGCTTCTCGCTCGCGCTGATCAGCTGCGCAGCCGACATGTTGCGCCGCCGGTGGTACACCTGCGGCATGTGCGTGTGCGTGTGTGCGTGTGAATGTGTGTTGGGGGAAAACGGAAAAGCACGCTCGGAGTATGTGGAAGGTTCTGTAGCGCGGGTTGGTAAGGGGGGAACGGGTGCCAGGCGGATGCGCGTGCCAAGGGCGGATGAGCGGCGATGGAAAAGGGGGGGAGGACAGGGCGCGTACACCTGCGGCGTGCGTGTGCGTGCGTGTGTGGGGCTCCTTGAATTGATGAGCAGGGCAGAGGGGGAGGCACCGGGTGGGTGGGCATGCGCATGCCATGCCACGGGTGGGCGAGCGCCCGGGCAGCTGTGAGGCCGCGTGGGTGCAGGGCCGGGGCGATGCCTGGATGACCGACCCTGCAGCTTCCGTCGCAGCGCACGCACACACACACTGAATGCCAAACGCCCGGGTAGGGGGTTACAGGCATCATATGCGGGTGAGTATGCAAAGGTAGACAACGAGGGCAACATCGCCAACGCGGAGCTCGGTAACCGGCGTAGGTGTCTGTATACAATTGCGCGCGCGTGTTTGGCGGGCTTTGTTGTCCGTCTTTTTTTGTTTTTAACACACACACCACTACGCCCACGCCCACACGCCCACGCCCACACGCCCACGGAGGAATTGCCCGGACCCGACCCGCCACCGCCCGCCCACGACGCACCTGCAGGGTGGTGGCGGCCTTGTCGCCCACGCGGATGGTGGAGGTCACGTGCATGCAGTCGGGCGCGCCCACCTGCGGCCCGGGGCAGAGCAGGAGGGGAGGAGGAGGGGGCGGAGGGCGTGTAGCGGGTGAGGGGAGGAAAACGTGCAGCGGGTCAGGGGAGGAAAAACAGTTCCATGCCAGGACCGCCGGTGGCCGACCCAAACCCGCCGTGTTGTTGTGCCGCGACACCCACCACAGGCAGCTGCCCCGAAGGCCAACGGCTCGCACGCAGACTCCCACGCACGCATGCCGTACACACGCACGCAGCCACACGCCCCCTCCCGCTCCCGCTCCCCCTCCCCGCTCCCCTCCGTTCCCCCCCCCCCCTCACCGGGTCGGGGATGGTGTAGCTCTCCTCCAGGTCGCCGGCGAAGGGCGCGCCCCAGGTGGCGCGGCACACCACGCCCGTGGCCACACGCTCCGCGCAGGCCTGTGGGGGCAGGCGAGCGGGGGAGGCGGGTTGGCATGGAGCAATGTTTGTGGAGTGCATTGAGAGCACGGGTGGGGGCGCGTGGTGATTAAGCGGGGTGATATTCATTCTGTACACAATGAAATGGGTACACAATGAAATGGGTGACTTCCCCGTCCGACCAGGTATGCGAAACTTTGTGCTGCGTCACTGACTTCCGGTCCGAGCTGTACCCACCCCTCACCCATCCCACGGCCCGCCACACCGCCTCACCAGCGCATCGCCGCCGCGCTGGTCGCGCCGCCGCATCTTGGAGCGCGTGCCGGGGGTCATGGGGTACACCTGCGTGTGCGCGTGTGTGTTAGAAGTGACAAAAGTGGAAAACGACAAAGACGTGTTTGTGTGTGTTTGTGTTTGTGTGTGTGCAAATGTGTGTATGACGGTCGTTGTGCGTGTGAGATAGCGCATGGGAATACAGGCACAGACAGGGCGGGGCTGCGGGCACCCCGGCCACCATTCGTCCTGGTCCGCCCTGACCCTTCACATCCTCCTCTCACCCCCAGTTTGGGCTGGTGTTCACAACCCCAACCCACCCCACCCCCACCCCCACCCTCACACACACCCTCACACACCACCTCACCTCGGTGACCTTGAAGTAGGGGATGATGGTGAGGAAGTGCACATTGAGCGCGGGCCGGCCGCCGGGCGTGTGCGCCAGCTCCAGCCCCTCGATCAGGCGGGCCGTGGCCTTCTGCACGCCGCTGATCTGTGAGGCGTGTGGCGCGGCGTGTGTGGCATGTGAGGCGTGTGTTGTGTGTTTGGCCATGAGGTTTCACGGATCGGTGATGGTGCAGGTCAATGCCGCTGATGATGTCTGCTGAGCATGGGCAACACACACCTGCAGCTGTTTGCCCTTCTCCCGCACCATCCTCCACCCCACCCCATCCCATCCTGCCCCACCGCACCCCCCCCCCCCAGTTGGGAATTGGAGAAAGCTACCCCCCACCCCACCCCCCTCCACCCCCGCCTCCCCACCTGCCACAGATCCAGGGCCTTCTCATAGCCGCCCACATCACTGGCCTCCAGGTCCTGCACACAGTGTGTGTGTGGGTGTGTCAGAGATCACAAGGGAAAACGACAACAAGAGACTGTGATTGTGTGATTGTGTGTGTGTCAGAGAGCACAAGGGAAAACGACATTGTGTGTGTGTGTGTGTGTGTGTGTGTGTGTGTGTGTCAGAGAGCACAAGGGAAAACGACATTGTGTGTGTGTGTGTGTGTGTGTGTGTGTTTCAGTTTGCGTGTGTGTTTGGTGGTTTGCACCGTGTTTTGTGGCTGTTGGCAAGTTGGTCGCATTGGTGGTGGCTTCCCCAAACCTGCCACCTGACCTGTGCCGCCAGCCCTTCCCGCCCCCACCTTCTCCCAAATGCCAGTCAGGCAGCTCGGCTCCACCGCAACCGCGGGCGCCGCCGGCACCTTCTGCTGCTGCTGCTGCACCTCCACCGTCACCTCCACCGTCACCTCGCTTTCCATCACACTGGCCGTCGACATGGCCGGCGGCGCGGCGGTTGGGCTGCTGGCGGCGGCGGCGGTTGGGCTGGCGGTCTTGGCGGTCGGCGCCGGGCCCAGCGGCACCATCACGATGGGCTGCTGGCCTGATGACGTGCGAGATGCGGCGGCGGCGTGCGAGGCAGCGGCGCGGGTGCCCGCGGCCGCGGCGGCAGACGCCGCCGTCGCGGCGGCCGCCAGCGACGCGCCGCCGCCGTTACCGTTGTACCTTCCGTTACCGGTACCGTTGCTACCGTTGGAGGTGGACGTGGTGGTGGCGGTTGGCGCGTCCACCATAACCGCGGCGGCGCACACCACAGGCGAGGCGCGCGCGCCGGCGGCGGCGGTGGCGGCAGCGAGGCCGGCGTCTGCGGCGGCGGCGGCGGCCGCCGTGACGGAGGAGGCGACGGAGGCGGCGGCGGAGGTGGGCGCGGTGGGCGGGCGGGGGGCCGCCGCGAAGCCCGATGCGGCGTACGAGCCTGCATATTTGGGGGAGGAGGCGAGGGGGCGGGTTCGTTTATCATTCCAAAAGGTCTGAAGGCAGCCTAAGCCAACACCATTTATGTGCTGGTCCGCCAAAGTTCCCCTTCCCCCAGCCGCGCTGCGGCGCACTCACATGACTGGCCCGCCGACTGCCCGGGCGCGGGCTGGTGCGGCATCATGGAGCTCACCACCGCCCCGCCCAGCACCTGCGTGACGTGCATTTGAATGTGCGTGCATTTGTGTGTGTTGTGACTTATGTTGTGACTGATCGAGACGATTCCGGCCAGCGCGTGCATGGGAGGAATTGCAACAGCGACACAGGCACACGAAGTCATCAGGGATTTGAGATCAAGCGGCCCAAGCGGTCATGCATGGAGATGGAGCGCGCTTGCGCGCGCCGGCGCGGGGAGAGCAAAGTGTCTGCTGCTGGGGCGTGGCATGGCTACGTACACGTGCCGGCTACACGGGCGCGCATGCAGGAATGACACACCCGCGCAGCACACGCAGCACCCACCCACCCGCCCACGATGCGCACACCCACGCCCACCCACCTGCGGCACGGTGTTGGCCGCCCCCGCCGCCGCCAGGCTGCGCAGCATCTCCTCCATGGGCGGCGCGGAGGCGAGCATGTTGGAGGCGCCGCGGGCCAGGCTACAGCGCACAGCGTGAGACATGAGACACATGACACACACATCGGGGGGCGGGGGAGGGGTGTGTGTGGAGTGAAGCCTCATGCGGCTAGCACAAAGCACCCAAACCCCCAACGCCACTTTTCTTAACCTCGCAGCCCTCACCATCCATCTTTCCACACCCTTGCACGCGCGTCGCTGGTTTTAGGTACCGCAGCGGTTGGGTTCACTTTTGGAACGAGCTCCACCCCTCCTCCCTCTATCCGCCCGCAAGCGCCCAGCCCCTCAGCCAGCCCCGCCACAGCCCCACCACCACACACGCCCCCCCCAGATTGGGCTGGTGTTTGCAACCCCCCCCCCTCTACTTACGCAAAACTGCCCTGCAACCCTCCCGCATGTACGCCTTCGTGACCGGCGCTCACTTCACGGCGCCGGCACTGCTCTGGTATCACGCAGGTGAGTATCGTGGTTGAATCGCGCAATTTAGCTAGCGGGATGGGTCTATACGCGCGCGAGCCTGGGTGCCATCCGCGACTACCGACAACACCGACAACAAGACTGAAGATTCAAGGCCCAAGGGCGCCCGAGACCCACAGGTTCAGGCCACACCACCTCCGCGCTCTGGGCTGGGCTGGCTGGTTCGGGTTCTCTTGGTCGTTTCACTTCTGGTTTCTGGAATACACTACCCCACACACACACACGACACGACACGCCCCACACACACGCACTTGGTCCAGAAGTTGGGCAGCGCCATGGGCCCCAGCGAGTCGATCAGCGGCGTGGCGGAGGCGGTGGCGGACAGCACCACGCCGCCCGCCTTGACAAAGTGCTCGGGGCTCTGGCGCACGTAGCTGCAGGGGGGGTGGTGCAGCGGTTGGAGGCAGGGGGCGGGGACATGGCATGATGGGCGCGCGGGGAGTGTATGTATGTGTATGTGCATGCGTGTCAGTCTGTCCCCGTCACGCGGCCGGCCGGCACGCACGCTCGCGCTGCCGCCCTGCTGCCGCCCCGCCGCCCTCGTGCCGCCCCCCTCCCCCCCCCAGCTCTCACGTGATGGTGCGGGCGGACGGCGACACGCGGTAGAAGGACAGGCCGCGGCTGCAGGGCACCTCCATGCCGTCCACCTCCATGTGCCTGCAGGCGGGGAGGGGGGAGCGGGGGGGGGGGGGATGGAGGTGGGAGGGAGGGAGGGAGGTGGTAGGGGCGGGGAAGCGGCGCAAGGGGCCGACATGTGCACGCGTGTGCTGCTGCCGGCGCCGCCAAGCGACAGCGACACGACGCACACGCACACGTCACACGCACAGGACCCTGTCACCGCACGCACAGTCTTTGATGTCGTTTCCCCTTGTGCTCTCTAACACGGGCCTGTCGCGGCCCCTCCCTCGCCCCCTGCCTCACCACATGACGCCGGCGCGGCTGTCGTCGCCGCCCGTGATGTCGTCCACCACCACCTGAGGCGGGCGGCGGAAGGTAGGAGGCGGGGGAGGCGAGGTGGGGGTGGGGGAGAGGCGAGGCGGGGGGGAGAGGCGAGGTGGGGCGCGTCAGTGGGTGTGCGTGTCAGGTGCGGGAGTTGCGTCAGTGGCTGCGCAGGAGGGCGCAGGAGGCCTGCAGCAATATGTGCGCCCGCATCGCCTTCTCGTCGGTCTGCAGCCACCGCCTAGACGGCTTGTTTTTGGAGCGTCGCGTGGCCCTTTCCTGCCTCGCCTCCTCTCCCTCCTCTTTCAAACGGCCAGTCACGGTGCCCACCCGCACCCTCCCTCAGGAGCATCACTCCTGTCCTCCCTCTCCTTCCCCCTCCTCCCTCTCTTCCTCCGCTCTTTCAAACGGCCAGTCGCTCATCTGCACCTTTTCTTAGCAGCATTGCATCACCCCGGTTCTCCCTCTCCTCCTCCCTCTCCTTCCTCCCCTCCTCCCTCTCCCCTCCCTCCCTTCAAACGGCAACTTGCTCACCTGCACCTTTTCTTAGCAGCATTGCATCACCCCTGTCCTACCTCTCCTCGCCCCGCCCCCCCCCCCCTTTAGTTGCTCACCTGGACCTTCTCGGGCATCGAGGCCACCACGTCCGCATAGAAGCGGGCCACGTCCTGGAAAGGAGGGGGGAGGAAAGAGAAAGAGGGGAGGGCAGGGATGGAGAGATGGGGAGAGGGGGCGTGCGAGCGCGTGCGCAAGCGACAGGGGCACGGGCACGGGAGCCGTGGCGCTTGGAGGGCTGGGTCCACACACGCCGCGACTGGGGAATGGGGTGTGTGGCACATGCAGTCACGCACCCAAACAGCGAGCCACTCCCAGATCCAATCAAAGGATGATTCAAACTCGCCTCCTTGCAGTGGCCCTCGTGCTCGTGCGACAGGTCAACGTGGTGGCAGTCCTCGCTCACGAGCTGCAGCATGCCGCTCAGGTCGCGGGCGTTGAGCGCCCCGATGAACCTGGAGGACAAGGCAGCACAGGGACGAGGGGTGTTGCGCGCGTCAGAGGAACGGGTTAACAATCAGGGCAAGCGAGGGTGTGCGCATATCGGTGTCAGAAGGGGCGGTGGACGTGGAGAGGCGAGCTTGGGAGCAAGTGGGGAGGGCCGGGGACCGCGTCCGCTCGTCTTCGACGAGTCCGCGACTGTTTCCAGCTGTTTGAGCTTGTGAGTCGTTGTTGGGCTTCGCACGATACTTCTGCACATCTAACAATCACTTCGGGAGTTGGGTCACCTGAGAACGACCGTCGCGGCGGTGCCGGTCGCGTGGCTAATTGCCGAAGCCTCGACAGCTGCGTCGACTGTCGCGGTCTGGGCTCCTTGCATCTGCGACCAGAATAACGTGACATATGTTGTAGGCCTCGCCTCATTGCGAGAGTCATAGCCCCCACGGAGAAAGCAGTAGCAGGAAAAGGGCCGGCGTCTCGAGGCATTTCGCTCAAACACTGCACCACCAGCTTACGTCGGGCAGGGATGCCACATAGGCACTGCAGGCGATGCGCTGCTGGTGCTGGTGCCTGTGAAAAAGACGCGAAAACGTCTTGTCACAGCATTCTCGCCAGGCACTGGACGCGGTTGGTTCGCTGCTCACCCAGAAGCCGAAGTCGAGGTCATTGATTGCAAAGGTGGCTGTGGTGCTGTCCATGAGCGGCAGCGAGGCAGGGACGCTGTCCCACTCCAACTCGTTCGCCGAGCTCCTGTACCGAGGCGTGGCGTAGACTGCTGCATTTCAAGCTGAGCGCTTCAAATAGCGGGAGATAATGGCTTGTAACTGTGAGAGTACAAGTTGGAATGTTTGATGAGTATGAAATTTGACGCCGAGGTAGGGGCCAGGGAGGTAGCCCATCGCGAGCGCGGCCCCGACAGCTGCCTGGATCCCGCAGGACTAAAACGTCTTGCCGGGGGACGTGGCTCTGAACAGCGCGTGAATTATGATGATGTAATGGCTGATAGCAGCTGGTAGCAGCAAGCCCGGTTGACGCATTTGAAGTGCGGCGGCACGCACGGCCGTGAAGCGCTCGTGCGGCGCTCCACAGCCTGCACACTCTGCCCCCCTGCTCTGCCCCATTGTTCTTGACGCTCTGCCTCTGATCCCGCGGTGGATGGCGTCGCTGAAGGAAGGAGGTGTATAACTATACTCACTCAGCAGGATTCTGCAACGCCCCAGAGAGATGGATTTCTTCCTGGTTACAGGCACCACGCCCGCCGCACATCCAATTGCGGGCGGCCCTCCCGGCAAACACGCCACCCCCTCGCCACACCAATCAGCAGCACGAGCTACACGCACTCCTGCGGCGCAGTGATTACACGCCGCCCTGCCCCGGCAATCAGGGAAAAATCCGGGGGCCCGCAGCCTACGCGCCGCCGTCTGTTGTAACTCCGCGCCCTCCCATTGCGGTTGCCACAGCGATTTGCTTATGGCATCTGCACTAATCCCTTTAGTCTTTGCCCTACAAAACACGCGGCGGCGGTCGCACTTGCCGCCGCCATGACCGCCCGTGCGACACGCACCGCAGTCGTCTTCTGAACTCCTGGATGGAGCTACTCCGGGGCGCCCTCGCATGAAGCACTCGTGCCGGGGCCACCTACACCGCGGCCCCCTACCAGCACCGCCCGCGCTCCCTCCGCCTGCCCCTACATCTCAATCGCCGCACTCATTGAACACCCCAACACACCCAACGCACGCACACGCGTCGCCGCCAGTGCTACCCGCGCAGTGCCGTCTTCAAACGGAGGCGCGCCAACGCGCCACAGCTCTGGCGCCAGCAGCTTGCCACCGGCGCCAGCAGCTTTCAACCGGCCCGCTATCGCACTGTAGCTGCAGACGACGTCGAGGCCGTGTGTTTACCAGTTGACGCCGACCAGCTTGGCGGGGGTGATCTCCACCACGTTGCCCACCTTGCCGGGCACGGAGCCCTTGACCACCAGCGCGTGGCGCTCCACGTCCACCTGCTCAAGAGGCACGCACCACACGACACGACACACGCATGGGCGACACGTCAGCAGCAGCGGCGGCGGCGGCGCGAGGTTAGCCACGTCGGCCCCAGTGGACATCCCCACAGCACACGGAAGAGGGGGCAGGGAGCCGCCATGCTGGTCGGCTGCCTGGCCCTGGCCGACTGACGCGGCGCTGGCAGTCTGGCACATGCCGTGTTTTCCCGCTGCCCCGGAACCCGCCACGGTGGTACACACACACACACAGTGCTGGAGCTCGCCAGACGCAACACAACAATCGCATGCCCGCATGCCGCAAAGGCGCACAGGCCCTCTCGCCCCGCCCTGGCATCTTTCCAGCCCACGCAACGCCGGGCTGCCGCCGCGCTCGGTCGGCGACTATCGCTCCCCGCGCCCTCTCTCTCACCTTGAGCAGGGCCTGGTTCTTGACAGTCATGCGGACGTTGCCCATCTGCATTTTTGATAATTGTGTGTTATTGTCATTAGTTAGCTAGGCGGCTAGCCCGGTGAACATGGGCAGTGGAGCTCCAGCATTCGGCGTCAGGACCCGGAATTCCACTTCGAGTCTCCGCTGCTTCTGCTTCTGCTGCTGCTTCTGCTCCACGACCGCGCGGCCCGCACCTCCCAGCGCCCTCCCCCTCCCCCCCCATCCTAGTGCCCCACCCTCCCCCCGCCTGTCCCCGAGCCACCGATAGCCCCCGCTCCCCTCCCACATCCCCCCGCCCTTCCCCGCCCCCGAAGCCTCCGTAGCCACCCGCGCCCCCAGGCCACCAACCACCACCATCACCATGACGCACCTGGCCAGCCATCTTCAGGCCGGGGTACACGCGCGAGGGGGTGGTGGCGGAACCGATGGAGCCGTGCTCACGGTGCGACTTGGAACCGTGGGTCATGGCACCGCGCTTGTGGTGCCACCGCTTGATGGTGCCTGGCGAGTGTAGGACATGGCAGGGCAGGGCAGGGCCCAATTGAGGGGGGTTAGAATGGGTAAGAGAGCATGCCGGTTGGGGCATGGGGCGAGGGAGGGGAAAGTAGCCGGAGTTGCCATACAGCCCAGCACCGAACGCAGATGCATTGTCACGCCGTGCAAGCTGCCCGCCCGGGACAACCCCTCCTGACGAGCATAGCCTCCGCACCGCTGCCCGAGCCCCGCTTGGCACCCCCGGGGCAGCCAGCGTGCGTCTGTGCGACCAGACCAGCCCACACCCGTAGCTGCGCAGTCCGATCTCGCAGACGGCACATGGGCCCGACTGCCGGTGTGCTGACAGCTCGGCATCCGTCCCACCTCTTGTCCCCAACCCGCTCCCCCGTGCCCACGTGCCTCGCGGTTGCCAGCTCGGCACCAGCCCCAAGATTAAACTAGCTGCGCCCTCGGCGGCCTCCTGCCCGTGCACTGCGTGGGCTCCTGCTTGCACACACACACACACTCTCCCCCCGCTGTCCCCTCCACGACCACAGCCGGTGCCCTGCCTGTGCACACCCTGCTGTGGCCCTGCTGCGGTGGCCCTGCTGCGCCCTGCTCGCCAGATCAGCCCAGCCGAAATGCTGCCTGCTCCACGCCTGCGATATCACTGCCCACGCCCCCTGGTCGTGGCTAGACTCTCCGTTCCCCCCTTCCCCCAGTCCCCTCCCCGCCCCGCCCCCCCATTGTTCAGTCCTCATCCGCGACGCACCCTGGAAGCCCTTGCCCACGGTGACGCCGGCCACGTCCACGGGCTCGCCCTCCTTCAGCAGCGAAGCCACGTCCAGAGCCTGGCCGGGCTGGTAGGCCTCCACGGCAGCGCGGTCCTTCAGCTGCGCGAGCGAGGAAGAACGGAAAGAAAACTTGTACATACTAGTAAATCCGGGCGAGCTTGCAGCCACGCGCAGAGCGGTGCTCTCGAGGCGAGGCTGGGCCAGCCTCACGACGGGAAAATGGCTGAGCGGACGACGAGCTTCGGGGCCGAGCCGTCCCAATCGCATGCAAAATCGCCTAGACTGCAGCAGCGGAGCGCGCCTAGACCTCTGCACCAGCACAGCCCCTGGGCCACAAGCCGCCGACCATTCCCCACCTTGAACTCCACCAGGTGGCGCATCGGCTGCACGCCCGCCTTCTTCAGGTGGCCCAGCTCCGGCTTGGTGACCCGCTTCTCGGCCACGGACTTGTACCCAATTTGGACGGCATTGTAGCCGTCGGTGTCCTGGGTCTTCACCTGGGTCACCACGTTGCCCTCCTCCAGAGCAATCACGGTAGCAGGCACGCACAGACCGTCCTCGGTGAAGTAGGACATCATGCCCGCCTTGGTGCCGAGCACGCCCATGGCCTTCCTGAACTGGCGAGCCTCCACCAGCACGGTCCGGGCGCGGCTGGCGCGGCTAACACGGACGGGGGCCGCAGCCGACTTCAGCGACATGCGGCCCGAGAAAGCGCGGGTCTGCTGCAGAGCCATTTGTGGCGTAGAGGAGCAAGTGCAAGCTCCGCGGCTAAACCCCTAAGCGTCACTCCCTTTCAATACAGATAAATGCAAGTGACCGAATTGACGCTGGCTCGCGCTCGTTCAGCGAGGGGGCGCCGGGCGACTTGCAGGCTGCAATGGAGCCGTACCGGCATTTTCTCTGCGCTCGCCGTGTCTCCTTGCGTGTAAACAATTCATAACAATAGAGGCTATCCTCCTGCTGCCATAACACATACTAACTTCGCGCCTGGACGGCGAGTCTCGCAAGCACATCCGCGAGTCGCTCACCCAGGCCTCCTGCCCCACAGCAACCGCTCCTTTGCTCCTCTCCAAGTTGCACTAGACTTGTACCGACTGCTCGGGAGGTGCATTGCGAGAGGATCGCGGTGCCGCTCGCGCGTGGGTGCTGGGCAGCACGGCACCAGGCCGACCGCAGCCGTGATGCAGTCACAGTGCCGTTGGGACACAGGCAGAAGTTGGAGCCGGCATGCTCGGGGTCTGCCGAGGTTTGGCACCGCTGCAGGCTTGCGTCGACTGCAAACTGCCAAGCGAGGTCATGCGGCTCCTGGCGAGGCGCCGGGTGCAAGTTGCAAGGTGCAAATGCACTTCTGTTGGAAGCAGCGGGGTTCCCCGCACCTCTCTAGCCCCCTCTTATGTGCGCTGTCTTGCGAAGTGGGCTGCAGGCAGCGCCCTGCACCCATGCCATGAGGGATTGAGATCTTCTCCAGTCCTTCCCTAGGTCGGGGCCGCGGGCTCTGGCCTGCGGTCGGGTTTCCTTCCTGCCTTCTGGTTTCCTGCCGCAGGGTAATCGGTGGCCGTTGCCTTCGGCGGGTGGAGAGGCCGGCGGCGCTGCTGGGCGTGCGAGCAGCTCTCTGGCTGCAGGCGGCCCGCTTGGCGGTGGTGGCGGCGAGCCCGGCGGTGGCGCTTTGGCGGCTGGGATGCGCTCGGACGCTGGAGTGGGCGGGGGTGAGCGCGACGTAGGGACCATCATGACCGCAGAGGACGTCACGGCCATGCTGGCTGCCCGCGGTGAGGCCCCAGCCCCGGCGTTACCTTCGAGGCGGTCCTGCAGCAGATTTTGTGGGATGGGAGTGATCAGTACGCGGTGTGCTGTTGTGGCACTGGGCGTGCTATGGCCCTGCGGCCCCTCCATGGTGACATCTGCGCCTGGGAGCGGGACTGGGGGCTGGACGGTGGCCCTCGCGTGTGTCCGCGGGGCCTGGTGCCGCAGCTGCTGGAGGTCGCGGTGCGCGCGGACGCGGAGTTGTTGCGGGCGCTCTGTGAGCGGCCCTTCTAGTGTGTTCCTGGCGCATGCGCTTGCAGTGGTTCCCCGTGCGGCAGCTGGTCAGCTTTGTCGCTGGGTGAGTGCACGCGGCCGCTTGGTTAGGAGGGCGTTTGTGGCGGCCGGTTAGCAGCTGCCTGTGTTGCCCCGGCTTGCGTGGGGCCCGTGACTCGGTTTGCTGCATGTTGGTGCGTGTGTGTCTGCGCTTGGTTGTGAGACTGCGGTGGTTTCCACGTGATTCGCTGGTGTGATTTGTTGCTGGGCAGTGCGCGCTTGCGTGGCGGCGTGCGTGCGTCCGTGGCGGTCGGGCTGCCGCGGCCTGTGTTCCCTGGCCTGCTTGCGGACCGGAGCGCGCTTTGCAGTGTGATGCGTGGCGCGGGTGTGCCGGCGCCTGTTGTGTGGGCATCTGTGGTGTTTGGGGCTTGGGTGCTGGGTTTCCGTGGCAACCCCATCTTTTCTTTGCCCTGCTCTGTCCCCACGCGTGACCGTGTCCCGTGACGCACGGCGAGCGGTGTGTGTGTTTGCGTGTGTCGGTGGGCATGGGCTGGCATGGGTGCATGTGGCAGTACCCATGCTTCATGCATGCGACGTCTTGCAACAGGTGAGGGATGCCCGCTGGCCCGGCCGCATGTCCGCCCCGGCTCCATCCCGCTAGCTGTCAGCCGGGCAACCCCTACCGGCCGGCGATCCCGCTCCTCGACCCAATGCCACCGCCTGGGCGGCAGCTCCCGCCGCCGAGGCTGCGTGGCGGCTGCCTATCTGCTGGATGGTGGCGCTGCCTCGCTATTATGAGGCGTCTCGCTCCAGCAACAGCACACATCGTGCTGGCAGGCAGGGGGGGCAGGCGACATTCCTGGCTGGGAAAGGCGGAAAGCGCCTGACGCGCAAGCGGTGACGGGCCGCGGTCGTGCAAAGTAACCGCATGGCTGTGGCAGGCTGCCCCTCGTCAGCTGGATGGCGAACTGGACGCCGCTCGGGCGGAGCGCAATCGGGCAGTGTGGGGTCTTGGGCTGGTCGCCATGCGCCATTGGGCCCCCACCTGGACGCGGAAGATGTTGGGGTCCGAACACTTGTCGGCGTGTCCCAGCAGGAGAACTTTGAGCTCCATCGGCGCTCCGCGCACAAATCCGCATGCACCGTGCACCTGGCACCAGAGTAAGTTAGTAATTTGTGCGCGTGCGGTGCGTGGTACACCTGGACACCCCGGCCCCCTGTTGGCATAAGCGGATGGGTCGTCCATTGCCGCCGCCGCCATCTAGCATTGCACGGAGTTGTGTAGGTTGTGACGCGTGGCCTGGCCGGGTCGGGCAAGGGGTGCGTTGCAGCAATTCAGGCCAGCCCAGCCGCGGCGCTGCTGCGCCCCTCACGCACGATCGGCACGATGGCATTGTACACGAGGGGCCTGCTGACGCAGCTCACGAGCCAACGAGCACGTACGGCGAGCCCTCAGCAGCACCCGCGCTGTGTTTCGATGCCGGGGCTTGGTGGGGTTAATCACATGCCTCAACCGCAACTGACGTTTAGTCCCTTCTCCGCCTGTATAAAACTGGGCTGTACGGCTTGCGGAACGGTACGGTATACAAGTAGGCCGCACCAAACCATCAATTTCCAGGACATTAAACATGTGTTACGACCTTACGCAACTCTCTCGCTCTCTCAACCCCGATCCCCATCACACCGTCTGCCATGACCTTTCGGTATCAATGGCCACCAATCCGAACTACCGCCGTGATCGCCACAACATGTCGCTACCCTAGGCTGGATGTGTGGTGCCACGCATGAGAGCACTCTTGCCAGTCCCAGAGTGTCAGCCGAGAGCGAAAGGCCCACACAGAAAAACGCAAAGCGTGCCGTGCAACTACAAAAATGCACTCATGGCACGACGGCAACGCCCGCCCACCGGCCACCCACGACCGCCCACCCACGACGGGGCCATCCCGTTGTTCACGCCAACAACATGCGCACTAGCTTCTGCATCTTCACCACCGATTCCGGTGTGATCCTGCCTCCGCCGCCGCAACACCTCTGTTTTAACACCCGTTCCATCCTCACCGTGCACTGATGATGGCGGAATGATAGCAATTCGCACGCCGCCCGCGTGGCGCCGCCCGCATTGACTCCCACGACTGAGCCCCGTTCGCACCCAACGTATTACTACATACGCACACCCACCAGCACCTCCCACCTGCATGCCGATTAGCACACGCAGGAGGAATTGCCACAAACTCGGGTTTGATCTCGCTCGCTACTGTAACCATCAAGAGCATTTCCCTCTACTCAGGTAGCTCAAATCGTACTTGTTGCACACAACCGCAGTATCCAATTCATTCATGTGAATCCCAAAGTAAGCGGGTGAGTGCAAAGTGTTTGTTTGTTGATTGATTGGGACACACGGTAGCACAGTACGTGTGTCGGCCCTTGCCCACCAGACATTTTTTGTGCGTATCCTGTGGATGCTGATCCTCCACGCACTTCAGTACTGCTTTCACCATGTATACGACGCTTCCGATGACGGCAGACAAACACTGATGTCGTGTCCGCTTTGATGCGAATAATCACCGCTGTCGTGCCCTAAATGCATTACTCAACACACAACCTCTTGATTCCGTACTCGAATCAAGTCACACAATTCCACGCCACCCTGCGTGTCACGGCCATGCGCACGTACGGGCATAGCAACGCCGCCGCGGGTGTTCGTGCGCATTGAGTCAGGCCACGGTGCGTGCAGCCCCGTCCGTACTTATTTTTCAGGCCTGCATGGACTGCATGCCCCACGTCCAAATGCTCCAGTGTAAACAGTTACTGGTGCGAACACGCTTGTTTGAATGGCAACGATAGGTGTTGAAAAACAGGAGCAGCGCTCATCAACCATGCAAGCCACCAACCGCGCCCAGTGTTGCGCCACCGAGTATGCATGGCCCCACTTCCCGTATACGTACCGCTTCAGCACGCAAATGAACTTTAACCATCAACCCAGACATTGGCCTGTCCCAAATTATAACAGACCCCCTAAAGCTCCCAACCATCCATGCATAGGTTGTTCACAAAATGCATGCGCCCATTTACGCACGCGCGGATTAGCAGCAAGCATTACATCAAACATCCGCTGCTGCCATGACGACCTCGCGCCTGTTGGACTCCAGCAGCAGGGGAGCCAGCACGGGTCCAGCCGCATCCTACAAGTAATGCACATACCGGTCCAGTGGGAATTCATGCATGATTGATCAAGATAAGATGATGTTGATAGGTCGTTTCAGCAGAGGGGAGAGGGATGGACGGGCATGTCTGATGCATCTGTGAAGCATCTCTCAATAATCCTAAAGGCGTCCGAAAGCCCATGCTCACCCGCAGCAGCTCGACCAGGCGGGTGTGGATGTCCGCCGCTTTGGGGCGATCCGTGGGGCTGGGGTCCAGGCAGGCCCACATCAGCTCCAGCACTGCCGGTGGCAGCTGGCTTGAGGCAAGGACGCGCAGAGCGGGCAGAGCGGACGCGAACGGAGAGCGCGGCATCAGGTGCCGAATTTGCCTGTGCCCACGCACACGTGTAATAACACATGTAATAAAACGGCAAGTGTGTGGGCGAGATGCGGCGCATGGATAGACACACGCTCACCAGACACCAAGCGGGCACCCCTCAGGTTTGTCCATACCGCAGTCAACGCGCTTACCCCATGTTCACGCCATGCAGGATCAGGAATAGCAGCACCCCGAAGCTGTTGGATTGGGCCAGCGTGGTGTGTTAATGCGATTGCTTGCGCAAGACACGGCACAACGGGGCATGATGAAGAAGGCTGGCGCGCGGCATGGGGTCGGCTGCCTGTGGCCAGTGGCAAATCCACATCCATCGGCCTACCTGTACACATCTACAGCAATTGAGACGTGACCCGATGACAGCACTTCCGGCGCGGAGAAAAACGGCGTGCCCTGCAAGCGCAAGGCGTTTGTGGTTAGTACGTGTGTGCATGCGCTGCTAGCGATGGATGGCGGGCACACATCCCAAACCACCAGCAACCAGCAGATCGATCGCAAACTGTAACGCGCGCTGTATACGCCCCGCCCCAGGCCACCTATGGCTGAGCAGCAGACGCCCCAGCCAGCTACACCCGCAAGCAGCATAGCCACGCACAACCCCAGCCCTCCTGGCGGCTGTGTGATGAATCTGATGACAGACTGACCTGCACCAGGTTGCTGACGTGCGTGGCACCGGCCAGCTGCAAGCGCGATAGACGTGCGTGCCACAGATCAGTTGTGCTCGCAGCAGGCAAACTGGTGGATGGTGCGGGAGACAGGCAGCACCGCCGGCAGCTGCCACACGTGCCGCGCCACACACTACCCCCAGCTAAGACCAATCCAAGCGCGCGCACGAGCCTCTCGCTCTCTCGCCCCCACTCACGTGCACCGCGAGCCCCATGTCTCCAATCTTGTAGGCGAAGCACAGCATTGCCGCGGCCGCCTCGAGCACCGCGGCGGGCGCAGCAGCATGCTCCGGCATGTCCGGGGCGCACCCAGCCGCGCTCGCGACGGCAGCGGCGGTGCGCAACGCCGAGAAGCTGCCGCTCGCGGACTCCGCGACTGACTCCAGGTCCACCCAAGTGCTGGCCAGCATGAGCACAGCCCGCTGCGAGTCGCCGGCGCCGCCCCCGGTGCCAGCACCGCCGCCGCCGCCGCTGTAGCCGCTGCCCCCCGGCTGCTGCTGACTGCGCCCTCCGCCGGCGCCAGAACCGCCGCCCGCCGCGCCCCTGTCGCCGCCCGCCCCGTGGACCGCGTGCACGGACGCAATGAGGGCGCTAAACGCCCGGGAGACCGTTGGCGGCGGCAGCCGGGCGAGGGTGCGGCCCCGTGTTGAAGCTTCTGGCCGCTCCACAGCCGCATCTGCTGATGCAGATGCGCGTGGCGACGACGTGGGGCACTCCACCCCAACGGCTCCCCAACGCTGGCTTGGCGGCCGTAGCGGCGGCGGCGACGGCCGCTGCTGCGGCCTGAAGGCAGGCCCACGAGCAGCCCCTGCTGCTGCGCTAATGCCAACTGTGTGCCTGCCAGCGGCGCGGTGGCACGGCTGTGACGGGACGACGGGAGCGGCCGCAGCTGCTGCTGGTGGTGGCAGAAACGATGCAGTCATCAACTCGCTGGCGGTCAGCGGCGCCGCCACTGCTGCACGCGGCCGTGCAGCGCTGCTGCTGCCGTAGCTGCTGCTGCGGCCGCTCGGTAATCCTGTAGCGGCTGCTTGGTGCTCGCAGTCGTGAGCGCTGGCGGGCGCGCCGCCGCTGCCACAAACAGCCCGCAACCCGCCACCACTGCGTCCACCGCCGTGGGCGCCGGCGGCTTTCGTGCCACCGACCTCTGCAGAAGCAGCAGCGGCAGCTGCTGCAGCGGCCGTACGCGCCTGGAGGGCGGCGGGTTCCGCTAGTTCCGCCGCGCCCGGGGCGCCAGTAGACGCGGTTGCTGCCGCGGCGATCAAAGCTGTGGTGGACGCTGTGCGCATCAGCGAGCAAGACGCCGAGGACAGCCAGGCGATGGCCGCCGGCCGGCGGAGGATGGGCGTCGCCGCCTTCAGCAGGATGTTGTTGTCTGCGGGCGCGAAGCGACAAGAAATGGATCGAGGGGCTGGGGGGCTGAATCCTGCGTGCGTCTACTGCGTCAAATCGGTGGCAGGTAGGGATGGCCTGCCTTGGACCTCATTCCCCAAGGTTTCGAGCTTAAAACCTGGTGCGTGTGTCCAACGCCCGCCCAAATCCGCCAGCCCGCCCCGGACAACGGTATCACACACATCATCATGCCCCCACACATGCATGCATGCTGCCCATCACGCGCGCACCGTTGATGTCTCCATGCACGACGCCGGACGCATGCAGGAACTCAAGCCCACGCGCCACGTCCAGGGCCGCCAGCAGCGCCAGCGTCTGTACGTACGCACGGCCGCGGGGACCCAGCCACACGCAAGGAGGGTGCAGGCATGCTTAGGTATGCACGTATGTGTGTGTGCGTCAGATGGAACCCAAGGTCAAACATACTGCGAACGCAAGACACAAACGCATGCTTGCCCATGCACGCACGCACCAGGTTTCCTGGCTTCAGTTCGCCCGCTGCTTCTATTTCTGGAGCCCCGTGCGCCGCCGCAGAGTCCTCGCCGCCGGCACGTGCCGCCGCTGCAGCCGCGGATGCGCGGCACGGCTGGTGGCGGCACATCGAAGGCGGCGTCGCCAGACAGACATCGTCGTCGTCTTCGCTGCCCCTGCCGCAGCCCGCCTGCTGCGTCGGCTTCGCCCCCACCGCCTCCGCCCACCGCTCTGCTTGGGCGCTGCTGCTGCTGCTGCTGGGCACCGCAGCGCCGCCCGTCCCCGCCGCGGCGGCGTTCGCGCCCGCCGCTGCCGCCGCCGGCTGCTGCGGATGCGGCTGATTCTCGGGAGCAGAGTGCTGACCGGACGGGGGCGGTGCGAAGGGCGACCCCCAATCATAAGTCGCGCGCCCGCTTGTGCCGCCTGTCGGCGCCGCAGCTTTCCCGATTGACGATGGCGTTCGCGTGCGCACCAGCAGCTCCTGAGTGTCCGCCGCGTGTCCGTCGCCGAGCTGCGGGGAGCCCACGCCGCCGCTGCCGCAAGTGATCGCAGCGCGTGTTCTCGCGGCGCGGAGAGGAGCGGAGGCCGCTCCTGCTGTGGCTGCGGCTGCTGCTGGCTGCGCCCCGGCTGCATACGACTCTTGGCTGTCATCGTCTTCGGGCGATGCGAAGCAGCCGGCACGCAGCGCTGATGCCAGGGAGCCTCCTTCGCAGTACTGCGTTCGGCGAAACAGAAGCAAGCGTGTTGCGGGAATCAGACGGGCGGGGCGGCCCAGCAGTGCAGCTGATGAGGAGGGCAGCTGGGAGGGCAGCCCCATCGGCACCGTGCGTGCAGGTAGAGACCCAGCCCCCATTACCTGCATGTAAATGCGGAGGCGCAGACCAGCGTTGCCGCTGGTTAACGTCGGCGGTATCAGCACTGCGTGCTTTGCGCGGCGCGTGTTGCTGCGACGACACAGAATGCAGGCATGTCGACGAAGCCAAAGGTTACTCACTGCGGCGTTCAAATCAAGCTAGATAGCTGTGTCGCCCGCAACATGGCCATCCACAAGCAAGCCGCCACACATGCACACATAATGACCCAAGCTCGACCGAGGCGGGTACACCGTAGATGGGGTGTTCGCGCACAGGGAGGCACCCACCCGTCCTGCTGCGTCTCGATCTCCCTGCCCCACTCGTCGACCGTGACCGTGGACAGCTCGAAATTGTAGGTGGGCACCAGGTACGGGTGAGCAAGCGACATGGACAGCGCCACCTGCATGCAAGGGATGCAAATTGCAATGCACCACCAGGTCACACATAGACGGTGCGGGTGGCGGGGTTGATGGTGCTCGCCGCCCGCGCTGGGGTTACAATTAGGAGCATCGTGGCATGCTCGCAGCACGCGGTTAGATTGCGCGTGCACCCAGCGCCCACCCAGCGCGAGCGGGGTTACCTCGTTGGCCATCTTCTCGCGGCCCCGCACGTTGTCGGGATCGAAGGTTATGACCTTGATTGCCACCGGCAGGTTCCGGTAGGAGCCTGTGTGTGTTGCAGGCACGCAACAGTGCGGGGCTTATCAACACAAGCAAGCGTCTATCCCGGCGCGGAGCAGGGCGGGGCCGCCACAAGTAGATGCGGTGGTACGCCGCAAGTAGATGGGTGGCGCCAGCTTTGCGCATACGGTGCACGGCACCTGGCCGCTCACCCAGGAACACGCTGCCGAAAGCGCCTCTGCCAAGGAAGCGCGGCCCACGCGGCTGCTGTGCAGGCGACGTTGGCATCGCGGCCTGCACACGCATACATGCGGGGCGTTGATCTATGCGTGATGCGTCGACCCATGCGCGTGTGTACAGACCGCGGCCGGTACGAAGGTACGAAGGTGGTACAGCAGGGTGCGTACAGAAGTGCAGGGTGCGTACAGACAGCATTTCGCAGTGTCCATACTGGCGGCAGCTGCTAGCCTACCCATGCTAGATGGGTGACGGGTGATAGACGCACCTCGCACTGCGCCATCACGGATCGGATGCGGCTCGCGACCGAGTCGAGCGCGCCTTGCGGCCCTGAGGGGACGGACGCCGCACCAGGCACGCTGGGTGCCACATCAGCAGGGGGTGCGCCAGCAGGGCCGCCGCCAGCAGCAGCAGCCACAGTAGGGGGAGCTGCGCGGCCGGCAACACCATCAATGAGCCAGAACCCTGCTGCAGACTGGGGGGGGGGGAGGGGGCGGGGCAAGGTACGGCAGCAGATACCGTACAATCAAGAGATCACGAAGCCCCATGCACGTGCATGTCATGCGTACGTGTGTATGTTCAGCGCACGCATGTAATAGCGCACGCGCGGGGCTGCCGCTGCCTGGCGGCTAGGGTGCTTATTGGAGAGTACACACAGCACAACACAGCACAGCACAGCACAGTGTGCACGCGTCGGCATGAGAGAGAGAGGATGCATAGGTGGTTGCTTACCCCGCCGGCGAAGCTATCGGGCCCCAGCGTCAAGCCGGAGAAGGCACCGGCGCCTGCTGCAGCCTCCGCGTCGCCGATCGCGGCTGTAGCGGCTGCAGCAGCAGCTGCACTTCCTGCGCCTGCAGCGCCGGCCGCTACCACTGTCGCCGCAGCTCCAAGCGGTTCTAGCGGTTTGCTGCAATCGGCCCCAAAGCCAGCGCAGAGCTGCTGGGAGTCTGTGGATGTTCCGTCATTCGATGCGTGCGCAGCCGCAGCCATGCCGGCTGCGGCGCGCTGGTTACAGTTATCGGACGCGCTCCTGCTGCCGTCGCTCCCGCGTGCATGTAGCATCTTTGCGATGCGACAGGTGGACACGTGCTGTGGGTCCCTGCTGCCGCGATAGACGCGGCATGCGGACACAAGCCCGTAGCACCAAGTTGTGCCCTCTGTCGGCTTTCCACGTTGCCCCTTCCGGCCCTTTCTGTGCCGCCAGACAGCCACCACCACAAGCAGCACGATCGCCGCACCAGCCACGGCTGCAATGGTGGGGACGACAATGGCGGCCACGTTGGCTTTGCCGCGACCACTGTCCGCCTGCGACTGCCGTACGCCGTACGCCAATAGCAGCACTGCGCGCGTGAACGAGCGAGGGTACGGCATTCGTCCATTAAATAGATATCGCTCGAGGCGGCAAACAGCAAGACACGACAGATATCGCTCGAGGCGGCACGCACTGCAGCCAAATCACAGCAGGCCGTCGCGATCGAGGCATGACAGTGCCCTCACGTTCTTCAATGTCGCAGGCCGAGGCGGCTGCCGCGGTGCTGTTGTCGGGCTGCGCGCCCATTGCGCCCAATGCGCCGTACGCCGACATCGTGACGTTCCTGAGCACCAGCTGGCCCCCCGCGCCGAGCGTGCCGTCCCGCACGACCACTTGCCACGCGCCCTGCTGCTGCTGGCTGCTGGCCTCCGCCGTCGGCGGCACACAGCCCACCTGCACGCATGCGCGGTCCACGAGCACCCCGGCATCAGCAGGACAGCAGTAGCAGGACATCGCTTCATTCGACACACGCACGCGCACTCATCAGCAGCAGCACTTGGAACTCCAGACCCGCCGCATGCCCCCGCGCGCCCCCATGGGGAGGCTGTGGATGCACGGCGGCGGGCGGGTAGGAGGAGCGGGCACCTGGTCGCAGGGGGATCAGCCCCCTGCAACCCCCGGCACCGCTCAGCATTCCGTACCGCGTTTCCAACCATCTTTGCAACTCCCCCAGACATAGGCAGCAGCATAATGGCCTAGGGGGCCCACGACCGCCCCGCCCCGCCCCGCCGAGCCGAGCCGCCCCGCCGAGCCGCGCCGCCCCGCCCCGCCCCGCCCCGCCCCGCCCCGCCCCGCCCCGTTCGTGACCACAACCGCCCCCCCCGTGGAACTCACCGAGCCCTCAATGGCGAACGCGGACGCAAGCAAGGTCATAAGCTCCGTCGACAAGGCCGTGCCGGCCCCTCCCGCTGCTGCTGCGCCGGCCCGGCCGCCGCTGCTGCTGGCGCCGACCGCCAGGGCGCACGCGGGTGCGGCAAGCGGTTGCTCCATGACGACTGCGCTCGGGGCTGCGGAGCATGCCAGTGCGGGACAGGTGAACGCCGCGATGGCCGCCAGTAGGCCTGCATGCACACGCATGTGCACACACCCGCGCGCGCCATCAACAAACAGCTAGCGTGCGTGCGTGGGTGTGTGGCGGCGGGGTGGGCAGGCACACAAAGTAAACAAAGCTACCGCTATTTGAGCAATCAGTCAGTGGGATGGGACGGCCGTGGACCAGCAGCGCGCCTTGTACAGGAATGCGGGAGAGAAAGGGGCGTAACTCCGCACGGCATGAATGCGCACGTAGACGGCAGCAGGTCAGGCGGCGCATATACGCGGCGACAGGCTGCCCGCGACCGCCAACGGCTTGCCCTGCCGGCACCAATGCCGCCCTCGTTGTGCCACACCTGGGTGAACCTGCACGATGCTGTTTTGGATGTCAAGGATGGGCATGCCCTGCTGTGCCGAGCACCTACAAGCCAAGCACGGGACGGAGATAGATGGATAAGGGCATCAGTCACAGGCAGTGCGTGGGTGTACAGTGGGTGCTTGTTCGGCATGCACGTATGCGCAATACAACACAACAGCACGCGCGCACGTATGCATTCAACACGCACACACGCACCTGCGCCCCCACCCAGTAAGATCCGCCGAAAGCTGTACCGCCGTGCCGACACCCAGTCTCGCCGCCGCAGCTGACATCAGCACCGGCGCCAGCGCAGCAGGCCCCAGCCGTAGCCTCAGGTTTGACATCACCAGCGTCGCCGCCGCAGTGCTGTTGCTGCTGCTGTGCGCCAGGGGCCGGTCAAGCGCATCCACCCAAGTCACCTGCTCACTTCCGGTCGGGAGTGGTCCCAGCATCACCATGCGCTTGCTAGTCATGCTTGCGCCTCCCTGTTGGCAAACGCGGCGAAACATGAGGCAGGTGGGGGGTTGTGAACACCAGCCCAACCTAAACCAAGAGGCAGGTCGGGGGGGGGTGCTTGAGGATGCTCACCCACGCACTCGAATGCACGCACTCCAGGCTAACCATGAGTCTTCACCCACACGGGGTGGGGCCCGCCCCCCAAACCCCCACCCCACCCTGACCGTGGGCCCGCCCCCGTCAATCCTCCCCTCCCTCGCGTGCATTCCGCGACCGCTTGTTGCTGCAAATGGCTCATTATTCACACGGTAGCCTGGATAGCCCGCGCCGCGAGGTCGGATGAAGATGCACAGGGGATGGGCTGGCCCAAAGCAAGCGTTGTCCCGTACCGAGCTAACGATGTAACAGCAACGACCCGAATCGAAACCCGCTCCCACCACCTACCCAAGGCCATTCGGCGGCGCTCAGCGTCATGTTGGACAGCACGAAGACCACCTGCAATCCGCTGCTTGGCGGCGACTGCACGCACGCATGCAGGCATGCAGGCAGCGGCCGATCAGATAGCGCTTCGCGCGCCGCGTACCGTACGCGCAACAAGCATAATCATAGCACTCAGGTTGGCCAACCACTGCATGCGTGCCTTGGCCAAGCAGGTGCGCGTGCACATACAGTTACAGCCAAGAGACACGCGCACGTAATGACAGCACACCTGCAGGACCTCGAGGAGCCGGGTGGCGTTCCGTGCCCAGGTGAGGGCCGCAGGCGGTAGCAGCATAGGCCCGGTGCCCGGTGGACTCGGCAGCAGCAGGGGCGATGCGAAGCCAAACTCAGCGTCCGAGGGAGGCGTGCGCAAGCTCCTGCACGTCACGGCCCGGTGCAATCGGTAATAACGGCATGCGCAATCTGCGAAATTGGCACCTACGTACGCGCACCTATGCATGCTGACGTGTGCACGCACCCGTTGTCAAGGTTCACTAGCGAGCTGAAGGCCACATCACTCGGCCCCGCTAAACCTGCTCAACCTGTATCCGCACGTGTACGCACCGGGTTGTGATGGTGGAGTTGAGGGCCTGCTGCGCGCCGGTGGCGTCCGCAAACAGCACCATTGGGTAGCCTTCGGCGTCGGGCACCTGCATGCCAACAGCAATTACATGCAGCCCCTGAGCAAACGAGGGTTGCGCGGAAGTTGCTCGCCAGCAGGGACCGACGCGCGCCGCGCGCCACGCACCAGGACAGGCGGGGTGTGCACTTCCGTGACCCACGCTGCCGACGCGCGCTCCGCCTCCACAATGGAGGTCAGTCGCGCCGACCAGGCCCCCAAATACAACATCTGCGCAAGGACGGGGCGGGCGACAGCAGCATAAATAATGCCGCACGCTTCTGCAGATAGGCGCGCGCGCCAGGAAGATAGGGGCCCCCGGATGGATGGAGCGCAGCTGGCCTACCCGGCCCTTCGAGCCGCCGCGCTTCTAGGCGAGCCAGCAAACCAGCCAGCGAGCCAGCCAGCCAACCAAATGCTGCCTCGGTGATGCCTACCCACCTCTGCGGCCGACAGCGCCAGGGTACACCTGAACACGAACAGCTGCTGGGCGGCCACGCCGGGCCTGCAACCCGCAGTACGGGGAGTCGGGGCGGGCGAGCGCTGGAGCCTGGAGCTACGTACGTACGCGCGGTCCCGCGTGCAATGCATGCGCTCACGCACACGCGCTTAGCCGTCCCCCACGCGTACGGCCGTACAACCCTCCCCTGGACATCGGCACTTGACAATCTTCACCCTATGGCTCCCCCCCTTTCCCTCCATGGATCGTACGTAACGCACGCATGCTGTGCGCATCATGTGTTAAACCACAACAACGACGGACAAAACCTGACAAACACGCGCGCGCAATGTGTGTTTTGGACAACACACGGAAACCAATGTGTGTGTGCGCATGCTCACCAGCGGTCCAAGCCCACAAAGTAGTCCTGCGTTGCGACCAGGCCCGTTGGCCATGAGCCGACAGGCCCGCTCGGAAGGTTGGAGAGGTACAGGTCCGACAGGACAAGCACCGGCTGCGACAGTGTTGTTGCGCCAGCGCCCATGGCCGCGCCCGCCACACGCGCCGCCTCCAACCAGTTGACGAGACCGAACGCATTCCGTCGCTTCTGCAAGTCGATCTCCGCGCCCCCGGCGCCGCCAGGCGTGGCCACCGCAGAGGTGGCACCGGTGGCATCATCCGCTGCGGGCGCTGCGGCCACGAGAGTCGTGTTGCGGTAGATTGCGGCCAGCGGCGTGAGATCGTCAAGGGCTGGGTCCAGGCGCTGGGGAGAGGCGCTTGCGGGGAGGGTGATGTTGGCGGTGATGCTTATAAACACACGCGTGGCGGCGACCTGTAAGCTGGCGAGCGCGGCGACCAGCTCTTGTCCGGTGGAGACGGTGGCGGTTGCACACGGCGCCACGCCGCTGCTGTTGGCCAACAGCCCCTCCCAGGCAGCATGTGGGCACACTACGCTGATGCGCTTTGCAACCGACGTCGGGCCGTCCAGGCGCGGCAAGAAGACAGCGCCGGCGCGCACCTGCCTCATGAGCGAGACGGTTGAGCATTTGGATTGCCGTATTAGTCACACCCTGGACTGGTGTCAGTCACGCGTCTGCAACAACTCCGCAATCCCCACTTGCCTCCATGCCGGCCAGTGGCCAAAACGTTGAGGTCCGGAAGGTGCACTCGGCCGCGGCGAATGCCCAGAGGTCGGGGCACGTGGTCCAAAGCTGAAGGTCCTCGACCAGCGGTTTCAATTGATAGTTGTCGGTGGGCCTCAGCTCGGCAGGCAGCCACTGTAAAACGTTTCGGCCAGCCGCGGCAATGCCGCTTGGAGCCACGTTGGCGCTGCAGTTGGACAGCTGCCAGCGTTGCCCTCGCGCCTGCCAGTTCCTGCACGATGCCAGCTGCGCCTGCTGGCCCACGGCGCCTGCTGCTGCTGACAGGAGATGCACCAACGGGAGTCCGAGCCACAGCACACTGACTCTCAGTATCATTCTTATAAAGCACTTGCCAAAGGTAGTATCAGCGACTTGCTAGCATTTACGGTTGTGTGAGCCCAGGTTTGAGCGTCTAGACGAGCCGCTAAGATACCATTCTTTAGATGAAGTGAAAACAATGCCTGGAACTTGATAAGATAGTGATACGGGCTTCCGGCGTGGCATGTTCGGCTCAGTGCCTCAGTCACAGGGATGGGGGCGTATAGGTTCCAGCGGTTCGCGTATTGCGGCACCCCTTTTGCGTACGCAATACGCCAAATCCGTATCGTACAGGCTGAGGCGTTCTCGAAGAATACGCATGCGTGTTCTTCCTCGCAACAATAGCTCTTGTGCTCTTCGATTTCGCTATGTTGGCGCTATCCCTCATGTCTCTTACAAAGCCATCGCTCATTTGACGGGTCTGCAGAGCAAGCGTGTAATTGGTCGATGCTGCCAAACTGACCGACCCACTTCGAGAGCCCGAGCTCGAGCCCGACGGCTGCCCGGACATCGTTTATATCTTATAGACTAGGGCCACATGATAGTATCGAGTATCGCGACTATTGCTTGTATACAAGCTTGTATATCAGCAGCAAAGATGAGCGAAGGACAGAACTATTGGCGCCTTGCTGCTTGGCGCGTTTTTACAATACGCCATGGAATACGGAAGGGAATACGCAATACGCCAAACAGAGACAGCCTTCGCGTATTATGCGTATTAATACGCACCGTATTGCGCGCGTATTAACACGGAATACGCCCCCATCCCTGCTCAGTCATGCCACCATGGGGCTTGCCATCATCATTGCGCGGCGGTCTCCAGCGAGATTGCAGATGCTCCTTTTGGAGAGTGTATCCAAAGCCATTAAATCAATGTCAAACTTCGCGGCTCCCTCCTACAGCCCGACCTCCTTGCCCGCATCCTGACGCCCTCGACTGCCTTTGTGCCCGTACTGGTTCAGCACACCTGGGTACACTCCATCGTGGGTCCTTGTGGGCTCTGCACAGCCCGGTCCGCCGTCTGGGTTTCAAGGCCTGTCAAGGCCGGCCGGCGACGCCAAACACTTATTTCAGCCTGGCCGGGTCCAGTCTCCGGTGCTGGTCACACACTAACCGGTACTCGACACAACCTCGACACAACCTCACTGGTTTCACACAGCCTGGCGCAAGTGCGGATCTGTGCTGCTATCTATGAGCTGTAGTGAGGCGTGACACCAGGCAGCGTGCGGGCACCTGGTGGCGGTCTGGCGGAGCTCACCGTACGCGCTCCCATAGCCCCGCCGCCGCCGCCCCCGCCTGCCGCTGCTCGATATGCTTGTCGCCGTGTCGATCGCACTCCGCACTCCGTCTCATACCGTCTGGTTACACACGGTGACGTCACTCACGTCAGCCACTTGTGCCCGTACCTTCTGCACACACAGACGTGGGTTCCTTGTGGGCTCCGCGGTCTGGGCTGGTCTGGGTTCCAAGGCTGGCCGGCTAAGCCAAACACGTCTTTCTTTAAGCCTGGCCAACCTTGCGCGTGCCCTCCATTCACCTGCTTTGCAAAGCATTCAGTACTGTCGATGACACGGTTGCCTCGGCGCACGTGCACCCTGAGAGGGCATCCACCGCACCTGTAACTCACCGCATGCAAAAATACACACTCACTAACAGATTGACATCCACCCGCGCATCCACACTGTTCCTGCATCCCAAGTGACCCGTACGTGTTAACAGCGCCCGACGCGACCCCAATCTGCGGCCTGGCCACGGACGACGTACGATTCCAATCAAGTCGAGTCGAAAGCCCTGTTGAGTTGTCGAATGCACAATGTCGCATTCACGCGGCGTGATGACCACCACTAAGTACCTACATCCGGCCTCCAATCTCCGCAGTCCCCGCCAGTCGCAATCACACCAAGGTCCCACTGCTAGGGCGGGCTCTTAGCCCTGGCGCACGGCCCTCACATCACCTTACGACCCTCGAGGTACCGTAATCCCCAGAAGTCTCTTGCCCGACGCAACCGCTTCTTACTCCTCCGCTTCGGGCCGCTCACGAGCGCTCCCAACTGCCCGCCCCATCGCGACCACCCCGTAACTCCAGTTCCCTTACCGCCTCACGCCTTTGCGGGATTACGCCTTCGCCTAGCCGGCCCGCAAACCTGCTAGCTGCTAGCTAGCTGCTAGCGACCACCGCAGGCGGCTCCTTGCCGAACGGCCGGCTCAGACCTTGGCGCTGATGCCCTTGGCGTACTGCTTGAAACGCTTGGGCAGCAGGCGCTCCAGCAGCGGCGCGGTGGCGCCCGGGGTGGCCAGCACCGCCGCCAGCGTGTGCGCCTCGCGCAGCAGGTCCTCCACCTGCGTGCCGGCCAGTGCAATTAGGTTGGGTTGGTGGTTTATTGGGGTTGGTGGGTTGGTTCGGGTTGGTTGGTTGGTTAGGAGGCGCGGAGGCGGGAATTCTGCTGCTGGTTGGTTGGTCCCATGCGGGCGGGTGAGGGGATCAGCCCCGAGCACTTGCCACCCAAATCAAGGACAGGCCCGCGGTGCAAGTTGGCCGTGGCGCACACAAGGACGCAGCACGTGTGGCGCGGCGGGAGCGGCCGTGTCGGGCGCGCGCGCGCACGCACCTTCTTGCGGTTCTCGGTCATCTGCGGGCTCAGCGCCTGCGTGGGTGGAACGTACGAAACGTGGTCGGACGCGGTGGCCGGCGGAGACGGAGGGGGGCCCTAGCTAGGGTGCCTCGGGGCTAGATACACCCCATCAACATACACACAAAAGCGCGCGTCAGCTAATCCGGCCCCCGCGCACGCGCACGCACCTGCACCGCCGCCGCCACGCTGGACTCAGCCTGCCACAGCGACGCGCGCAGCTCGGGGAAGCCGTCGCCCTGCGCGTGTGTGTGCGTGTCACATGGGGGGCAGTGGGTGTGTCAGGTTGGGGGTTCTTGGGTGGAACAGGAGCGGTGAAGGCGTTGCACGCGCCACACGCGTGCCCGCCAAGCTATGCAGTGATACACCCCCGGCCCCCGGCCGTCGCCACTAACCGCCCCCTGCAGTCGCCACTAACCGCCCCCAACCGTCGCCACTAACTACCCCCAGCCGTCGCCGCTAACCGCCCCCGCCGTCGCCACTAACCGCCCCCGCTCCCGGATGCCCCCTTATGCGTGTGGGGCGTCCGGGCTGGCAGCGATTGTGGGGAGCCGTACGCTGCCCGCACGCTGCCCGCCGCATCCTGTAGCCACTAACCGCCCCCATGCCGTCGGCGCCTGCCTCTAATCCGCTCTGACGCCCCCACCTTTCTCTTTCGCCACCCAGGCTCGTGCGTGATATTCTTTGTGCTGTTCATACCCTTTCCTACCTGCCGATGCGCCTCGGCCCCTTCACTGTGCCCCGCCCCTTCCGAACCTCGCCTTTCCCCTAATCCGCATGTCGCTCTTGTGGCCCGGCGCTTGCTGCCTGGCGCCGGGGTCATCTTCCTGGTCGCCAGGTAATTCGTGTGTTTTGCATTTGCGTGTTTGCGTGTCTGTTTCTGCTGTGCGCGAGCCGAGCCTGGGTGGCATTTCGTCGACGGCGCGCCGACCTCGCCCCGTCTACGCTCTTCGACCCGAAACGCAAGAGTGTACCGTTACCATATATTGTCGCAAACTGCACCTGCCTGTCCCTTGTCTAGTTTCGCTTGGGTTTAGATTGGGCTGGTGTTTACACGCCCCCCTCCCACACACAGGCACACACACGCGTTGTCGTTTTCCCTTGTGATCTCTAACACACATGCGTGCCCAAAACACTGGCACTGACGCCCCCCCCAAAAGCCCTCCTGCGCGCCGGCCGGCCCCACCCGACCCCACCTCCAGGTTGCTCGCCAGCGCCGCGTGGCGCGCCTCCAGCAGCGCCACCAGCTGCCCCACCTCCGCGCCCGCCGCCGCCAGCTCGGCGGGGCCGGCGGCGCCGCCGTCCAGCAGGCGGCAGGTGCGGCCGAACAGACCCAGCAGCACCAGCTCGGCCTGCGCGGCCGGGCAGGGCAGGGCAGGGCAGGAGGAAGGCGGGGGGGGGGGGTTCAAGCTCAGCCGCGGACAAGCTTTAAGCACCACCACACGCAGACCCTCCGACCCACACGCACCTCCGCATCAAGCCGCCCACCCGCACACCCTGGCACCTAACCACCCACCAGCCACCTACACGCGCACACGGCGCACACATGCACGCCCACCCGCCCATCCATGCCCACGCCCACGCACGCACCTGCTGCAGGCCGGGGTCGGCGGCGATAATGTCCAGCACCTGGGCCCGGACCTGCGTGGGAGGGAGTGTTGTGTGTTGTGAGTGTTAGAGAGCACAAGGGAAAACGACAAGCAAGCAAGAGACTGTGAGTGCGGTGCGACGTTCGCGGAGTGAGTGTTGTGTGTGTGTTGGGGTGTTGGGGTATTGCCACGACGAGGGAATGCCTTTGACGGTGCGCAGCGAGGACGCTACGGTGCGTATCGCTGTATGCACGCGATGCATGCAATGCGATACGGCGGAATGGATACTGATGAAATAAATCATCACGGCATGTCAAAGCGCGCCCCCCCCCCCCGCTGTGTCTTGCCTTGGAGCCGTCGTCGGGCCGGTTGCCGAACACATGCTCCAGCAGCAGACAGTCGTACTCGGTCACCTGGGGGGGGCGGCGGTTGGGTTGGTTGGTTGGGGGTTGCGGCGGTTGGGGGTTGCATTCATGGTTAGTTGAGTGGTAGGGTGGGGCGGTTGGGGCGGGCGGCGTGATGGGTCGGGGGCGCGGTTGTGAAAGGGAGGGGGGCTTGGGCGGGCTTGCCAGGCAGGCGCAGCGCACGCCCACCCCGCGCCAGGTTACTGCCATGCCGGCACTGCCCCCCCCCCCAAGGTTTGCGCCCACGCACCATGTCACGGCCGTCCGCGTGCGCCGCCACCTGCAGCAGACGGGGCGGGGATGGGGTTGCAAGGATGTTTGGAAAAGCGGTATCGGGGAGGGGGGGAATGGGCAAGGCGCCATCGGCGCCGACCGGTGAGGGAGCGCTCCAAACGAACCAAACCGAGGGAATCCTGAAACCCCCGCTGGCTTGTCAGCCGGCTGGAGCTCCGGCCGCTTCGAGCACACATCCCGCAGCACGCACCCCGCAGCACGCACCCCGCAGCACACACCCCGCAGCACGCACCCCGCAGCACACACCCCGCAGCACGCACCCCGCAGCACGCACCTGCAGCACACCCCCCGCAGCACGCACCCCGCAGCACACACCCGCAGCACGCACCCCGCAGCACGCACCTGCAGCATCTGCACCGACTTCATGAAGCGGCGGTCGCTGACGTACATGGGCGGCTCGCACTTGTCCTGCGGGGCGCGGTTGGGTGTATGGTTGGTGGGGGTTTGGGTGGTTGGTGGGGGTTTGGGTGGTTGGACGGGTTGCTGTGGTGGTGAGGCGCCATGTCAGCCATGAGCGACAGCCAGCATGCCAGCCGCCAGCAGGCCCCCAGTGGATTTGCCCCGCGTCCCAACTCCATCCCAGCCCACCCCCGCACCTAATCTTATGCCGTCCCTCCGCCAGTCCCCCCCTACCACACCGAACCCAACAGCCCCCGTCATCCCCAACCATCCTTGCAACCCCGTAGTACGCCCTCCCCCCCAAAACAAAACCCAAACCCACACCCTCACACACACACACCCAGCCCCCCCCCGCCCGCCCCGCCTCCGCCCCCGCCTCCCGCCCTCACCTGCAGGTGGTTGCGCAGGCTGGTGAGCAGGTCGATCACGGAGTCGGGCACGTCCACGGCGCCGTACGCCGAGCCGGCCGTGTGCCGGAAGTCGTCCATGCGCAGGACCTAAGGGGGAGGGGGGGCGAGGGGCGGGAGGGTTGGTGGTGCAAGGTTGGAGCACACCACACGGCGCTTGCTCGCGGCACGCGCTCGGCTGCAGGGAGGAGGGCTGCACACCACAGGCGGCGAGGCCGCATGTCGTAGCAACCTTGAGGCGGCAAGTGGTCACAACTCCCCGAGTCTTGAGGCGGCAAGTTGCGAAAGGGGCACGGCCCCGGCCTTGACCCCACCCTCCCCAGGCCCCCAGCCCTTCGGCTCCCCCTCCCCCTCGTCCCCCGCATTTCCGCACCTCGTGCGGCACCTGCTCCGCGCCGTGGCCGTTGGAGCCGTTGCCGTTGCCGTTACCGCTGGCAACGGCCACGCCGGTCAGGGTGTGGTCGGCGCGGCCGGCGGCCAGGCGGGCCAGCTTGTACAGCTGCGTGTTGGAGACCTGTAGGGGGGGGACGTGGTGAGGGGGGGGGGATTGCAAAGATATGAGAAAGCGGTACAGGATGCACTGAAGACTGCGTGAAGACTGGGGAGGGGAGCTGCGAGGATGGTTGGAGAAGCGGTACAGCACCTTGTAAGATTAAGATTGTGCTGGCGAAGTGGTACGGCACGTGCACGAAGGGCGTCATTGGTGCGGGCGAGGGAGGCTGGCGGTCCACCCGCCTTCCCCCTTCGTCCTTGCTGCAACGGCGGTCAGTTGGCTCTCACCCGCGCCTCGCCCCTGTCCCCCGCCTGCCTGCCGCCCCGTCCCAGCCCCAGTCGTTTCCCTCCCCGGGTCTTAGACGGGGCTGGTCTTCCCGCCTGCAACCCCGGCCCCCCGCCCCGCTACACTTCTATGTACCATCTTTGACAGCCCCCCTGCTGCGCCCCCGCCCCCTCACCCCGCCCTGCCGCCCCCAAACCCCCTCTCTTTCCCCCCTCCCCCGCCCACCTGCGACACCGTGCGGCGGATGAGGAAGCGGTCGTACAGCGCGTCCAGCTCCTCCGACTCGGGCATCTCGTTGGAGGCGCCCACCTGCACAGGGGGTTGAGGGGCGGGGGGCGGGGAGGGGTGGGTGAGGGGTGAGAGGTGTGGGGTGGGAGGCGCGCGGGGAGGGGGGGAGTGAGGCATCGGGGGGGGGGGGGCGGCGGGTGGGTGGGTTTGACGCACCAAGCGCGCCAGGCCGCGCCAACTTCGACATGGCCCTCACACATGGCCCTCGTGAACCCACCGCCCGCCCGCCCGCCGGCACCCAGCGGCGCTGACTTGCCACCCAGCCGCCCCCAACCGCCTGTCTCCGCCAACCGCCCCAGCCCCACCAGGCACAGCAGCGGCGCCTCCAGGCGCTGGTTGCCGTTGTCGAACAGGCGCTCGTTCAGCAGCGTCAGCAGCGCGTTCAGGATAGCGCTGTTGGCCTGGGAGGGAGGGGGGGAGGCGGGAGGGGAGGGGAGGGAGAGGGGGGTGGCAGGGGGCGGAGGTGAGGGGAGGCAAGGAGGGGCGGGGGAGGCAAGGAGGGGCGGGGGAGGCAAGGAGGGGGCGGGTGTTGTGAGCGGTTGAGTGCGGAGGCAGGGTCAGGGTCAGGGGCAGAGCGCTTGGTCAACGGGGGCTACTGGGATCGGGGTGGGGCCCGTGCAGGTCTCGGGTGCCGCACGCGGCCGCGCGCGATTGATGCGGATGATGCGCCGCGTCGTCACCTCGCCGCCCCTTCGCTCCCCTGTCCCTCTTCCCCTCCCTGCCTAGATCCGATGCACAATACCCACAAGCCGCCCATCGTGCATCGTTTACCCTTCTTTGCTGCCCCCACCCCCTCTGCTTCCCCCTCCCTTCCTCCTCCACGCGCTCGCCACGCCAGCAGGCTGGATCCCGTTACTGCCCTCGATCCGCCCCAGCCTCAGTCCGAGTGCCCTGCCCCGTGCCCCTTTGCTTGGCGCGAAGACCCCGCCCGGCCCCCACACCTCCCTCCCGCCCGCAAGCTCTCTGATGAGGCCTCGCACCGAAGACGGACGCGTGGTTCCCTGGCCCCCCCCCTCGGTCGGTTGCTTTAAGTTCTGGAATGAACTACCCGCCACACACCTGGTTTCTTTGGGTTCTGGAATGAACTACCCCCCCCCCCACACACACACACACACGCACACGCAGCCCCACACGCACTCCCACCCCCACCTTGAAGATCTCGTCCACAAACGCCACCTCGGCGGTGGGCAGGTAGCCGTCCGTCTGGCGCACGTACAGGTCGTTCTCCAGGCCTGTGCGGGGGGGGGGGTGCGAGAGTGTGTGCGGAGCGTGTGTGCGGGGTACCATGGTGGGGGTCGGGTCGTCGTCCGCAAATGCCGCCACGCAACTGGCACCTCCCCTCCACGCCTCCAGTTTCCGGATCTTGCGTCCCCAGTATCCTTGCACCCGCTCCCAGTTCATCAAACCCCACTGGCACCTCAAATTCATCACGCACCGACAGCTACACACACCCAAACACACAGCGTCCACATGGCCTCGACCCCAGTGCCTAAACCCCTCCCTCACCCTTCAGTGCATCCTGCACCCGTCATTGCATCCTGTACCGCCTTTACAACCATCCTTGCGACCCCCCTAAGACCCTCAAACCCTGACCTCCCCCCGGCCCTCACCCTTCATGGACAGGGGGCCGAACAGCTCCTCGGGCACCGAGAAGCTGGCGGGTCGCGGATTGAAGGGAGGGGGGTAGCGGAGGGGAGGAGAGGGGAGGGCAGGAGGGGGAGTGAGGTGAGTGTGTATGACGTCAAGGCGGGAGGCGCTGCCCAGCGGGGGTGGGGTGGGGGTTGGGCACAGGTGTGGAAGGACTTTGTGTGCTGGGCGGCGGCGCGGGGGTGGCAAAGGCGGGCAGGCGGCGAAATGGCCCCCAGCGCCGTAGCAGCCCGCCAAGCGCACACACGCGCGCACGCACACAGACACATGCAAGAGTCGGAACAAAAACAGTGAAGCTCGGAATTCGCTTGCGTTTAAATTCTCCGCAACCGCACACAACCGCACCGCAGCCCACGTCGGGCTCCTCTTTGTCACAGCCCACCTGCAGGACGCGGCCGCCCCACCGCCCACCCAGCCGCCCAGCCCAACCCCACTCACCGGGTCAGCAGGCGCTCGAAGTAGTTGCCGCCGCAGAGCGACGACAGGCGGCGGGACAGCTCCGACTTGGCGGTGCCTGCGTGTGTGTGCATGAGTGTTTGTGTGTGCGAGTGAGTGAGGGCGCGCGTGTGTTATGGGGGGTTGACTCTGAACAACCGTGTGCGGTGACAGGGAAGAGGGAGGCGGGACACATCAGGTTCAAGACCCAATTGGCGCCCGACGCTACAGGTGCATACGAGGGCAAGCCGGTGGCCAGGGCGGGCACGAGGGGGCGGGGCCCGCAAGGGCAGGGCGACGCGCGGCGGAGCGGAGCACCAACGGGCAGGCGCCCGGGCGGGAGTTCTCACCGGGCGGGCCCAGCAGCAGCAGGTGCTCGCTGCACAGCGCGGCCAGCAGCAGGAGGCGAACCTGCAGGTTCAAAAACAGAAATAGGTCGCGCGAGTTAGCGAAAGCGGCACAGTTCAACCGAAAGAGAACCAAGTGCTTGACGCTTGCACGCTCCCCTTCGCGAGAAATCTTTAGATCTTCGCTGCACAATTGCGTACACCCGTTTGATTTGAAAGCGGGCCTACATCCGTGCTGGGCGGGGCCAGGAAGGCTTTCGGAAGTGGAATTCGGCTCGGGATGTTGCCCATGCTCCGCCAACCCTGACGGCTCACCTCAACATCCCTCTCCAGAAGACCCTTGGACAGCTTCTGAACGGAAGCCACCACGCGCTTGCGGAGCTCGGAGTCGCTGGCGAAAGCGATTTGCCTTGCGGCCTCGTTGTTCTTGCTCACGGTCACCGCCACGGCCTCGTCCACCTTGCCCGACAGCTCCGAAATCATGCGCAGCATGGTGGTGTCCAGCTGGTCGCTTTGGGCATCCGCCTTGACCGCCTTCGTTGAAAAAGATGGTCTAGTTCCGCAAAAAGGCGAGGGCGCCAAGCCCAGCTGCCGCGCCAGAGGCATTTGGGCTGAAGCCTGGTGTGCAATTGCGAACACCTTGGGCCTGGACCCAGCAGAGGCGCAGCGCGGCCCCTGCATCGCCGAAAATTTGCTGCCGGTGAGCTGCATGCTGGCGATCGAAGCAGATGGCAAGGCAGTTGATATAGAGATAGTTGCTGAGGGACGATGACACGCAGGCGCAAGCTGCCAAAGCGTCGCGGAAGAGAGCTTTACTGAAAGCGCGATTTTCCGATTGCGCCCATCTGCCGTACCCGCCAAGATGGGGCGTGTGAAGGTCGGCTCCCCCACGCAGCCCTCCCCCGACTCCCCGTCGGCCAATCCGAACCGTGAAATGGCGCCCACGCAGGGAAGTCATGCCAGTGATGGCTTCCATATGGCCAGCGCTGTTGGAGGCTCTGTGTGGGTGCACGCAAACGACGTGGTCGACGCCCCATGCATTTGCCGCTGCAACCGATAGAGCCGCCGCCGGAGCGGGAGGTCAACCGCCGGGGGACTCCCCTGGTCAACCGCTGCCTTCGACGCCGGCGCTCCCACCGCGCCACGGCGCCACCTTCCACGCCTCTGCCGTTCAGTGCAGCTGTGTAGAATCGGTAATGTGGATTCCGGATGCCGAACATGATATCTTGGTCTTTGGGGGCATGCGCAGCGCCGCAGCCCCATATACTCTCGCACGCGACAACGGACAACCTCCCGGGCCGAGGCTGCGAAGCACAGCGGTGCCCCCGGCGGGCTGCGGCAACACGCGGCCACCGCAGCACACCACGACGCCCGCCCGCCCAACCCATGGCGAGAGATTAGCGAAGTGCTTTCGAAATAACCAGGTTGTGATGGCTGGGCTGTTGGACGGCTGCCAAGTATTGCACTGACACCCCAGCCATGACGTGTGCGACATGCGGGCGGGGGCACGGCAGCCAAGACGGCAGCTCCCCCCCACAGTGTGTGGTGCACGCAACTGCTCTGCCGCACTCACTGACCACGTGCCCGCCCAACCGCACCCTGGCGGAGCTACTGGCACGCACTGACGCACACACGTAGCGCCGTACCACCGGACCGGCCCCTCTGACGCGTGCCATCCACACGGTGACGCGCCCTGGCCCACACTCATCAAGATGCAAGCTACAGCCTACCCATGCAAGCTACATCCTAACCTGCACCAGCAACCCTGCATTACTAATGCCGCCGTGTGCGCATGCATTTCACACTCGGCGTCCTCACGCACGCACGCACGCACGCACGCACGCGCGCGCAGGCGATACATGCAGAACAGGTGAAAGAATATTCATGAAGGGAGAACCCTTCGCAGGATCCTCACGCACGTGCGTTTCTACGTACGCATATTTGACTTGACCGCGTATCCGTTTCCGTCTAGCTAGCCTGCTATCAACCAGAAATTGGAAAAGGCCTCAGCTGTGAGCACAGTTAAATCAGCCAACGAGGCAAGACGTCACACAGCGCTTGCGTCGCGCAAGCTGCAGGACCACAAACACACACGCGCCGCCCGCGCACAATGCAGTGCTTCTTCGACAGCCTTCACAGCCTTCCCTTGGTGCAGCGGCCTTCATCTCTGAAGCCGAATAAAGTATTGAAGCAGGCTCTCAAGCAATATCAAGCTACCGTAGCATACGGTGCTAACAGTTAAGGCCTGCGCTGATCTGGATCGCGCAAAAGGCACACGGTGTGCTGCACGGCGTTTCCAGTTCGGAAGCCATCCACGCGTCACACCCGCAACATCAATCACACACCACGCCGCCGCGGCCCACAACCTCGCCATCGGGGGAGGGCAGCGTGCATTGCGGCACGCGCTCTCACTGCCACCGCCTCCTGCCATGCCCGACACAAGACAACCCCTGAAGCAATAAAGAAACTGCACTGAAACTGGAAGCTACCTGCCGACCTACAGTACCTAAATTTGTGGCTACTACTTACCCCGTACTGGTGCGATTTAAAAGAAGCCCGACTTTTCACTGACTGACGTGTAAACTATCCTTGACTGACTGCGTGTTGACTACCTGATTCGCACGCCACGGCTGATGCTAAACACCCGCCAAGCCTGCCCGGCGCCCACGCCCACGCGGTCGCCCACGCCCACGCGCCCGCCGGCTTGGCCCCATTCCCACGGCCGCACGGTCGCGGGGGCCTCCCGCCGCCGCCTCCCGCCGAGGGCCACGTCGCCAGGGCCTTATCGCGGCGGCTCCCGGCCCCGACCGCTGCCGCGCCGCATCGAGCGTGTCCCGTGAACGTCGTGACCGGTGGCCGCGACCCTTACGCCGCGCCATCATCAGGCCGCGCAGTCGCAGGCGTAGGGCTTGCGGTTGGCGGCCTTGTTGCCGGTGCATGTGGTGATGCAGATGCCGCGGCCCTGCGTCTCGGCGAAGGCGCTGCAGCCGCGCTGCTTGGCGTATGAGGTGCCGAAATCCTGCGGGCGCGCGCGTTTGCGATAATTTATTGCGTGGTCGTTGTGGTCGTTGTGGTTGTTGTGGTTGTTGTGGTTGTGTTTGTATTGTACAGAACTCGGACCATATAAAACAGCAGTAAAAGAACAAATATCACAAACTCACATCGAAGCCGATGTTGTAGGAGTCGGAGCAGGCGCAGCCGGCGGGCAGGCCCGTGACGCCCTTGGCGCAGTCCTTGCGCAGGGGGTAGGGGGGCGCCGCGGCGGGGCTGGGGGTGGGGCTGGGGGCAGGGGTGGCGGAGCCGCCGCTACTGCCGCTACTGCCGCTACTGCCGCTACTGCCGGCGGGGTTGCAGGCGTCGGGGCAGTAGTCCCAGGAGGTACCGGAGGCGGTGGCCTGAGGTGGGGTGGGGTGGGAGGTGTGTTAGAGAGCACACGGAGAAACGACAACAAGAGACCTTGCGTGCGGTGCAGCAAATCGCGATGGAACGGTGGGAGGTGTGTGTATGTGTTAAACACAAAGGTGCATGTCGGAGGATATCACAAGTGTGGATTTGCACCTAACATTGGCCCCAGTGAATGCGACGTGTACGCACTGCTGGCACGTGAGGTGTATTTCTGAAGAAAATCGGCACCTGACAGTGGCCCAAGTAAATGTCAACAGAATGGTAGTAATGATGGCACGTGAGGCGTATTTTTGCTGCCCACTTGCGCACGCACGCACACGCACGCACCTGCCCCTTGGCCAGCGCGCACCACACGCCCTTGGGGTCGTTGGTTGGGTTGGCGCAGCCCGAGAAGGTCGTGGCCACGCCCCTGGACGAGAGGAGGAGTGGAGGTTGGGCGGTTGGTTGTGTGACCACCTTAAACACGTGGTTCTATGACGAAAACAATCCTCCGGCCTTAAAACGGCGTTCTCAAGAAGCGGGCTCAGCGGCCGTGCGCAAGAGGCCCATCAGGACATGGGTGCGGTGCGTGAAGTGCTTCCAAGCCGCGTGCATCACCACTCACTTGACGGCCCAGGACTTGGCGGTGCAGGTGAGGCCGCTCTTGGTGGTGGCGCCCGGCCCGCAGTTGGGCTTGGCGCCGCCGCCGCCGCCACCGGTGCCACTGCCGCTGGAGCCGCCACCACCGGTGCTGCTGCCGCCGCCGCCTGTGTTGGTGCCACTGCCGCCGCTGGAGCCGCCTGTGCTGCTGCCACCGCCGCTGGAGCCGCCGCTGCCGCTGCTACTGCCGCTGCTGCTGCCGCCGGCGCAGGCGGGCACGCACGTGTCCCACCACCCGTTGCGCGGGCCGGCGCAGTTGCCGTCCGACTTGTCCACAGCGCACCAGGCCCCGCGGCCCTCCTGCGGTGGGGCGGGGAGTTAGGGGGGTTGGGTTGGGGGTACGGCAGGTTGGGTTTGGAGCTCGGCGCAGCATTGCGGGCACTATTGAACGTATTGAAGCATCAAGCAGCATTGGAGTCTAGAGCAGCCGTGCCGACAGTGCCGTGCTGAAACATTGAAACATTTCAGCACTGGCGAACATGAGACCCTAGTCCTGATCCTGGTCCAGACGTACCACTGGGCGAGACAGCCACGCCCAGACTCACCACTCCACATGACAGGAAGTCAATGTGCACGGCCCCCACTTTACCCACCCGCTATGCACGCTCCAGGCCCCCGTGCCCCATCCGGCCGCTGCTGCCGCTCCTGCTGCTGTCGTTCCCCTACCTCCCCCGCCCACGCACACGCCACGCCGCGCACCTGTCCGGGCGTGATGACGCAGTCTGAGAAGGTGGCGCCGCCGCTCTTCCAGCTGGGAAGGCAGGTGCAGCCTGCGCGTCGTTGTGGCGTGCCGTACGGTGAGGTGTGTTGTGTTGTGGTTGTGGGTGATTGTGTTGTGGTTGTGTTAAGATGTGCTGCTGAGAGCACGTTTGGTTGGTTGGCGATGCGTGGTGGGGTAACGCCATCGCAGCGCAGCGGCACACACGTTGCAAAACACACACCGCAGGACGCAGCTTGGAACACCCCACATACACCCCACATGCACACGTGCGCCCATCCACTCACCCCGGCTGGTCTTGGAGGCGCAGGCGGAGGCGCTGGCCGACCGGGAAGCGATGCCTCCCGAGCCGTCGCCACCCGAGGTCGAGGTCGAGGCGGAAACCGCGGGCGCCACCGCAGACGCCACCGCCGCAGGGACCGGCGAGGGCGAGGGCGACGGCGACGGCGTGGCGACGGGCGGCGGCGGGGACGCCGGCGGCGGCGGCGAGGGCGGCGGCGGCGGCGGCGGGGAGGCGGCGGGCGGCGCGGGCGGGGGGAAGCGCGCGGCGGCGGGCGGGTTGAGGGCGTAGTATTGCGCCCACTGGTACATGGTGGGGTTGGCGTCGGCGCAGATCTTGTGCAGTGTGGCGACCTGGCTGCTGGTGAAGTGGCCCAGCGAGCTGCATACGGCGCGTGTGTGTGTGTGTGTGTGTGTGTGTGTGTGTGTTTTGGGCGTGTGCTGTTTAGTTTGGATCTGAGGGGGAGCGCGTGTTCCTCCCACCTTGGGCAGCCCCCCTAACACACCGGCACACTTCGCATGGGCGGCCCCCACCCCCTTGAGCCCCAACGCGCGCGCGATGCTGCTGGGCCGGCGCACCACGGTATGTTGCACCAACTCACACGTAGCAGATGGGGTAGGAGTAGGTGATGTAGTTGGCTGTCTCGTCGGAGCCGGGCCGGTCGGGGCAGGAGTCGAAGGCGGGCGTCTGGTCGCCGGGCGGGATGCCCAGCCGCACAGCCGCCTGCAAGCGGGGTGGGCGGAGGTTCGTGCAGGTTTGGTGAACTGGGTAGCGGGAGGTGCAAGTTCCCTCCACACACCCAAACTCCCACACACCGCACACCCCCACACCCGCACCACACAACCGCACATCCCACACCCGCACCTCACAACCGCACCTGCACCCCACCCCACACACTCCACCCCCACCCCACCCCACCCCACCCCCCACGCGCTCACCAGCTGGTCAGCCTTGTCGAAGCTGGAGCCGCTGGCGCGCTCCCACGAGTCCTGGCACGCCTGCAGCAGCGGCGGCAGGCGGAGAGGGGGCCCGTGAGCGGCGCGGTGCGTGGGTGAGCGCGAGCGGGGGAACGCAAGAGCGGACGTGCGGACGGGTAATGCGAGGGGACGGGTAATGCTGGGGGGTGCTGTCGCCCCTTCCCGCTGACACGCCACGCCAGCACGGCCCCCTCCCCACCTTGTAGGCGTTGAGGGACCAGGGCAGGCTCCACACGGGCTGTCACCCACAGCCCTCTGGCACGCGTGCCAAAACACACACGCCCCGCCCTTTCCCCTCCCCCCCCGTTTCCCCTCCCCCCCCACCTTGTAGGCGTTGAGGGACCAGGGCATGCTCCACACGGGTCCGGAGGCGGAGGGCGTGTCGCTCACGCCTGCGCATGAGGGGGCAGCCGGGCGTGTTTGGATGATGGAATCCATGTTAGGATGATGGGATCCACAATGTCTGGATCCACAGTGTCGGGGTGCGTGCTCAGATGCCGAGGCCGAGGCCGTGGCCGGGTGACCGGCGGCACCCCAAGCAACTGGGGCGCAGGCCGGCCCGCGCCGTGGCCCCCTTGCCCTCCCGCCGTGGTCCGGTCTGGCCTGGCCTGGTGCTGTCCACTCCCCCCCCAAACTGCCCCACTGCCCCCCCCCCAACAGGACCCACCCGTGGGCTGGTCGGCGTCGAAGCCGAGCTGGTGCGACCGCAGGTCTGACAACAGGACCCCGCCAGGCAGCTGAGCCCCCGCCATTGTTACTAGCCCTGCCTGCGGCATGTCCGCCCCGCCCCGCGCCCCGCCCCCGCGCTGGTCTGGCCAGGTCTGGTCTGGCCTCGTGCGCGCGGCCGCACGGTCTGGTCTGGTTTCACACACCCAACAGGACCCCCACCTGTGGGCTGGTCGGCGTCGAAGGAGCAGGAGCCGTCGGTGAAGGTGTGCACGATGCCCAGGTGGTGCGCCAGCTGCGGGGGGTGGGTGGGCAGGGGGCAGGGGGTTGCCATGCATGTTTAATTCTAAGAAGAAGCGTTGTAGACAGGTTGTTGGAGCATGGGCATATTTGTGGGTTAGATAACACGAGAGAGGGAACACGCAGACTGTGCATATTTGTGTGTGTATCGTGTGAGTGAGGGGTTGAGAACACCTGCCCAGGCTGCAACAAGGGGTGCCATAACGGCGGAGCGCTGGAGCCAGGGCCCGCCCGCCATCCGCCATCCGCCGCCCTTTGCACGCCCTCGCTCTCTGCCCCCTCCCCCTCCCGCTCCCAGCCCCAGCCACCTCTGCCCCCTTCCTCTCCGCAACACAGACGCACACACACACACGCCCGCACACACGCCCGCACCTCGTGGATGAAGGTGAAGGTGCCGCTCTCAAACGTGCCACGGTTGTTCTGAAGCTCTGGGGGGTTGCAGGGGCGATGGGGTGGGGGCGTGTACGCGTGAGTAAACAGCCTAAATCAAAAGCCCGAGCGTTGCCAGGATCAGAAGCTGCATCCCCTCCCGGGTTCCCTCGGTCGGCTGCTTTGGGTTCTGGAATAAATTACCCAAAACACACACGCACGCCCCCTCCCCCGGGACAACATCATCTCGTCCTAATTAGTCATGCACTGAACTCCCCCCCTGTACCGCTTTCCCACATCTTTGCAACCCCCCCCCCCCCCCGCCCCCCAGGGGCCACCCGCTCACCGGTGCTGAGGCTGCTCCAGCTCAGCCCCACGTGGCCGTAGAATGGGTCGTCGTCGGCGCCGGGCGCGAAGGCGTAGCCGGCCCAGCTTGTCACCGGCTCCTCGCCGATCACGTAGATGTTCACGGCTGTTCATGTGAGTGTGGGTTTGGGCATTGGTGTTGAGGTGTGGGCATTATTAGTTATCAGTGGTGTTGTGGTATTGGTGCTGTGGTGGGGGTTGCAAAGATGGTGCGCAGACGTGCGGTGCATGGAGGGCAAAGCAAAAGCACACACGCGGCGCGGCGTGGGGATGGACACGCACACAAACCCCAATCTTTCAACCCCCCGACACCCCCGACACCTCCACACCCCACATGCACTCCCCCCCCCCCCCCCCACACACACACGACCCCCAAGCCGCCAGCTCACCCCGGGGGTAGTCGGCGGCTGAGGCGCGGATGAGCGGCTCGCCGCACATGTCGTACATGAAGCCGCCCGACGTGCAGCCCAGCCAGGCCTCGCGCGAGTCGGACAGCAGGTAGCGGTAGCTGCGGCGGCAGCGGGCGGGGCGGGGTTGCAAGGATATGGAGGGCGGGGTGGGGGCGGCGGGTTGCAAAGATGGAGTTGGAAGGATGGTCAGCGAATTGCAGATCTGGGTGGACAGCAGCACAGACATCACACTCCGGCCGGCCGCGCCCGTCCGGACTGCCCTACCCGCCCCCCCCCCCCACCCGCATTGGTTTGGTTTGGTTAAGTTGGGGCTGTTGACAACACCCCCAACTGCGTGTTTGCGTGTTTGTTGCTGCTGTGCGCGAGCCGAGCCTGGGTGGCATTTCGTCGACGGCGCGCCGACCTCGCCCCGTCGACGCTCTACACCCCGAAACGCAAGAGTATACCGCCAACCTGTATTGCCGCAAACTGCACCTGCCTGTCCCTTGTCTAGTTTCGCTTGGGTTTAGATTGGGCTGGTGTTTACTACCCCCCCCCCCCCCAACACACACACACACCGTCACATGGACGGCTACCCGGCCCCCCTCCCCCCCACCTCCACACGCACCTGTCGGGGTTGTTGCGGCACTCGGAGATGAACAGCTGCATGCGCGCCGGCGCCAGGCGGGCGTTGGCCACCGCCACCATGCGAGCGGCCATGGCGCAGCCGGCCTCGGCCGCCAGCGGCGGGCCGTAGCCGCCGTCGGGCGTCCTGCGGGAGTTTGGGTGTGTTGGTTGGTGTTGGTGTTGGGGTTCCATGCGATGGTTGATAAGGGTGAGATAATGTTGACAGGGGTGTGGTTGCAACGACGGTGAGAGAAGTGCAGCAGGGCAGACGGCAGGGCGGCAGGGGCGCGTCGTCGGTGGGGTGGTTTGTGCGTTTAGTAATTTGTGGTTTGTGTACTTGCGTGTTGAATTTACGTCTGCTGTCGCCTGACAGGACCTCGCAAGCACAGCACAAGCCGCGCACATGCAATTAACGGGAAGCAAAAACAACGCCGATTAAAATCCTTAAATCAAAGCACTCACCTGTACATCATGATGTGCCACACCAGCGGGATGAGCAGGTCCGGCAGCGAGGTGGGCGGCGCGGGGTTGAAGCCAGCCGGCAGCGGGATGCGCAGCGAGCCCGGCTGTGCAGGGGGGGGGGAGGCGGCGGAGGATGGGCGGCGGCGGAGGATGGGGGCAAGGAGGTCAGTGGGCAGCGGCCGGTAGGGAGGGGCGCGCGCTTGGTGCAAAAGACATCGGTGCGGGGAAATCCGAGGAGCTCCGAGCGGCAAGGCTGCTCGGCTCGTGCCACCCAAGCAACAACGCTAACTGCACCCGACTAGCACCCGACAGCGCAAATCACACATACACGCTCACTCCCTGCCCGCGCACGCGACTCACGTAGTAGTCCAGCGCCTGCATCTGGCGGCGGCGGCGGCCGCCGGGCGTGGCGGCGGGCCGCGGCGGCGGCGCCAGCAGCTCGTCGCCCACCTCGCCCACCACCAGCGACACGTAGGGATCAACCGTCACCTGCGTGAATGCGTGTGCGTGCGTGCGCGTGCGTGTTAGAGGCCACCGCGTTTAGAGAGCACATGAGTATGTGCGCTGGACCCCCACGTCTGCCCGCCCTCTCGCGTAACACACGCGATCACGCACGCGCACAGACACGGGACCAAGCGCACGCAAACGCAAACGCACGCAACTGCAACTGCGCACTCGAACGCAACACCGCGCACCTTCACGAACCCGCCCCCTGCACGCACCCTGCACGCACGCACCTGGATGACGTCGCCGGCCGCCAGGCCCTGCACCGCGGCAATGGCGCGCGGCGGCGGCGAGCGGTCGGCGGCGTGGTGCGACTCCATCATCAGCGCGATGGAGTCCATGTTAGCGGCCACTCCGCGGATCTGGCGGCGGGCGGTGGTGGGAGCGGGGAGGAGGGGGAGGGGGCGGTGCGAGCAGGGGGGTTGCGGCGATGGTAAGGGAAGGCAGGCGGGTTCCATGCATGATTAAATGAAAGAGACTGGCCGGGATGAGACCGGCCGATGCTGCCCGACGCCCCGCTTCAGCTCGATGCTGCGTGCCATTCCGCCCTTCATCGTGCTCGCCATTTCGCGCCGGCAGTCACACAAACAATTGCTCGCCGGCTGGCGGCCACTGCCGCCACCAACCCCAAAACATATGCTCCGCCTCCGCCTCACCGCCATGAACGTGTCCTGTACCAGCTCCGCCAGCCCCTCGCGCCCGCCCGGCACCATGCCCGCCAGGAAGGCCGTGGCATTGGCCAGGGCCGGGCTGGCCAGCAGCTCCCGCATCTGGTCGTGGTCACATACGGTTGGCGTGTGTGCAGTTCGTGTTGATCAGGTGTGTTAGAGCACAAGGGGCTGTGTACCGTATGCGTTGTGGGTGTGTTAAAAACAAACAAACGGAACAAAGCCCGCCATGGCATGGCAAACAGCCCCACGCTCACAAAGGTGCGCACAAGCTGCATCGAGATGGGGACCGGCTGCAGCGCCGCCGCCGCCGCGCCCGAGGAGCCGGAGCCGGCGGACTGCAGCAGCCGCCGGTGGCCGGTGGTGGTGGTGGAGGTGGAGCCGGCGGCGGTGGTGGAGGAGCGGGCTGTGGAGGAGGTGTTGGTGCCGCCGATCTTGAACTGCACACACGGGGCGGCGACACGGGCGCGGGGTGAGCTTTCGTTCTCAAGCGAACAACGCGGTTTAGAGTGCTTTACAAGGTTTTCACACGAGCGGAAAAAAGCGATTCACACGACGCGTGGAAGTTACGGGCGGGGGGCAGGGCTGGCAGGGCGTTGGCCAACCGGATGGAGGGCCACGCCGGTTTCCAATACATGCACACGCCACCAACGCACCAGCTTCCCTACCTGTCTAATGCCCAACCCAGCACGCACCCGCTCACCCGCCTGCCTACCGCATATGCCCGATGTCACCCGCCTGCCTACCATACTCCTATGCCTTCTCTTCCCTGCCCCACCGCCTCGCAGCCTCGCAGCCACGCAGCCACGCAGCCTCGCAGCCACGCAGCCACGCAGCCTCGCAGCCACGCTCGCACCTGGTTCTCGCGCACCGCCGTGAACACCTGCCCCAGCGCCTCGCCCATCTCGGCCAGGACGTCGTACAGCTGTGGCGAGGCCGCCAGCCGCTGAGCCACGTTGTAGATGCGGGACAGCGTGTCCTGCGTGCGTGCGTGTTTTTGTGTGTGTGTGTGTGTGTGTGTGTGTGTGTGTGTGTGTGTGTGTGTGTGTGTGTGTGTGTGTGTGTGTGTGTGTGGTGGCATGTGCGTCGTCGTGTGTGTGTGTACGTGTGTGGTGGCGTGCGTGATGAAGTTTGTTTCCTGGTTTGTCCCATTCCCGCGTTCCCGGCCTCACGCCAACACATGTACCGCTTTTCTAAACATCCTTGCAACCCCACCCCACCCCACCCACCCACCCTCCAGCACCCACCACACCCAACCCCGCCACACCCACCCCACCTGGTTGTTGCGGTAGGTGTCCAGGATGTAGGAGCGCAGCACCACCGGGTCGGCGGTGGCGGTGGCGCCGCCCAGGGTGGTCACCACCACACTCAGCACGTGCATGGCGGGCAGCATGGTGGACAGCTGCGCGGTGCGGTGCGGGCGGGAGCAGCGGGAGTGTTTGCATTTGTGCGTTTGAGTTTGTGCGTCTGTGCCTGTTTTCGTGTGTGCGCGTGCGCGGTGTTGTCATGTGTGTGCACTTGCAAGACGTTGGCACCTCATCGATGCGTGAGCCCACCAGGCGTGCGCCCATCGGTTCACCAGCCTCCCCTGTCCCGCCCTGTCCCGCTAGCGCCACGCGCCTTCCACTCCCCCCTCCCCGGCGCGGCGGCTCTCACCAACCGCACAGACACCCTGCCTCGCTTGCGGTTGCTGTTACTGTGACCCATCCCGCCTTGACACACCCATTCCGCCGACACGCCGCGGCACCCCAGCAACATAGCAGCACAGCAGCACAGCAGCAGGACCCAGCACCCCAGCACCACGCACAGCCCCCCAGCAGCACAGCAGTACGCAGTACGACGTACACGACCGACGCACCTGGCCGTAGTACCGCTGTACCGCCTCGTTGTCGGCGGTTGACTCCCAATCGAACGGCACGTACGGCAGCAGCCTGTCGATGAGCAGTTGGGCCTCCGCCGAGGCGCCGCTGCCGTTGCCGGCGGCGCCGCCAATCAGGGTGGCGGAGGGGCCGCCGCGACCGGCGCCGTCCACCTGCGCGGGCCGCGGGCGTGGGGTTGCAAAGATATGAGAAAGCGGTACAGGATGCAGTGGGGTGTGTGAGGCGTGGGGTGTGAGGCGCGGCGTTGTGATGGAGGGCGCCCATGGAAAGGGCACGTGGAAAGGGGGAGGCCGTGCGTTGTGTGTGTACGCGTGGGTGGGTGCATGTGACGGTGGGTGCGTGGGCGGTGGTTTGGTGGCGGCGGGGTGGGATGCGGTGTGGTGTGGTGCAGGCAGACTAGAAAGACACGGTTGGAGGTTGCAAGGGGGAGGCGCGGGCGCCTCGGCTTGGGATGTGGGGCGGTGATCAATAGATATTCTAGTGTGACCTTCCTAACCGCTGCACGCCCAACCGCACTGACACTGAACCTCGCCATGCTTTTGCCGAAGGACCCAGGGCAGCAGGTGGACTCGCGCTTGCCGGGCGTTTGGCCATCACACGTGCCGATCTGGCGTTATTGGCCCCAGAAACGCGACACGCAGCCACGCAGCTGTGTATTGACCCGGCCGCGCTGTGCCCCACCGGCAGCGCCGGCACGAGCGCCGGTCCTCCTCCGCTGCGGTCACGCCCCCCGCCCCGTCCGTCCGTGTGCATACACCTCTCACCGTCACAGGTGTTACGCTGCTGGACGAGCTGTCACTGGGTTTGGCCGCCCAGCCGGCGCCAAAACCGCCCCCGAAGCCGACGAGGAGGATGAGACATGCGCATACGATGTAAAGGCCCCAGGGCGCCCTCCAATACCCAGGACCCGACGGATAGGTCTGGCCTTGCAAGGAGCCATCTCGCGATGGCTTTTGAGGCTGGATGCCAAACACGGCAGCCTGCGGCAGGAAGCGCGCGGGGAATTTGAGCAGGGCATTGCGACAGGTCCGGGGGGTTTCTGCGCCCAGGGACGTCACTGGCTAGAACAGCCCACCGACACTGCGCCATCTGAACTTGCCTGCGCGAGGTCCTCATCCGTCGCCTCCTCGCGGTAGAGCGCATTCCTATAGCTGCGGTTCCCCGAGGACGCCACTGACTCGGGTGAGCCAAAGTCTGGTAAAAGCTTCATCCGGCTTGTCGAGGGGCCCGCTTTCGGGGTGCTTTGAGCCGGAGAGTCCATGGTCGATGAGCCCAGCGCGCGCTCCCCTGAGAGCGGAAAAGCTCTGCGCACCTACTCAGTGCTTACGTATTGCACAATTCTACAGCCAGAGGCAGGTACGCCGAGGAAAAACACGGCGAGTCGTTTCCGCGGTGGTGTCCGCGTCGTTTTGCTCGGCGACTCGTTTTGCCCTGGCTAAAACTTGAATACCAAAACAAATGCAAACGCTGTGTTACCTAGCTCTGCCTAACTCAAGTCCCGCGGGCGCGGAAAAAAACCGCTGCAGGAAGCGAAGGGCGCGGCAATGCGGCACGACATCGAGGCGCTGGGCGACGGTGCCGCCCCGCACCTCAATTCTTACCGGTGTGCACCTTCATCCTTGCCTCCAATACCAGACCAAACTTACATATGGCGATGATAGCTGAAGCGGTTGGTCGCGGCAGTGGGGCTCAGCATTAGCACGACATGCCAGCACGACAATTGCCCGCTCCAAGGGGAAAGTCCGTGGGGAAAGTCCTTTCATTAATATTTGTGCACCACAACGAAGGACTCGCTTGTGCGAGGAGCTGTCCCGACACGTCGTTGGTCCCAACGCTTGGGCCCGCAGCACTCAATGAGCGTCAGCATGAATTCGGCACGACTGCCGTGTATCTCCAGTGCACATGCGCGACATAAGTGTCCAGTGGAGTTTCATATTCACTACATAGGAAATGTGATGGAAGACTTGGGCCTCGGGGACCAGGCGGGGGGAATTGGCGCACAACGAGGGAGGGATGTGCAGCACGCCACGCCACGCTCACGCTCGACGGCGCTGACAAGTCGTCAGCCCCCGCTGACACAATTTACCTTTGTCTCAATTTCAATTGTGTACACAACCCGAGCCATGCAGAGTCAATTCACCCTTTTATCGCGAAGCCACCGGCTCGCACCGGGCACATCGTCTTGCGCGCGTCGCTCAATTCCTGTCGAGCGGCAATTGCCTTGCATTATCCGCTCTGCGGCTGAGGATGCCGAGCCTCAGCCGGTAGCTTCCACAAGCGAGCCGGACGCAAGCGGGCTGCGCCTGCGGCGACGGCTTGTTCGGCCTCGCAAGCCCGCTGCGCAGCCTCAGCAAGCGGCTACAAAAACTCCGTCCAGCAAGGTCGACTCGGGGCTTGCTGCCGCCAGTAGCCCCGCGACGAAGCAGCGGAAGCCCTCCAAACCGAAGCAGCAAGCAGCGCCCGCGGAGGACGACGAGGAGGCGCTGTTCTACGCGGACAAGGAGAAATTCAGCAAGACAATTCTCGAGGAGACCAACCCCTTTTACCAGCCGGCGCTCACGGACGAGGACCTGGCGGAGGACCCGCCGGGCCACCGCTCCGGCTATGTCGCGGTCATCGGCAAGCCCAACGCGGGCAAGTCGACGCTCATCAACGCGTTCGTGGGCCAGAAGCTCTCCATCGTGACCTACAAGCCGCAAACCACGCGGCACCGCGTCATGGGCATCCTGTCGGAGCGCGACTACCAGATGATCCTGTTCGACACGCCCGGCGTCATCGAGAAGAAGCGCACCAAGCTGGAGGAGCGCATGATGGCGGCGGTGGTGCACTCCATAAAGGAGTCCGAGGCCATCATCGCGGTGGTGGACTCGGCCGACAAGCCCAAGGAGGCGCTGGCGATGTTCCAGCCCGGCGAGGGATGGACGGGCCCGCCCATGGCGGTGCTGCTCAACAAGGCCGACCTGCTGAGCGAGGAGCAGGTGGACGAGCTGCGGGACTGGTACAAGGAGCACTGCCGGGCAGAGGAGGTGGGGCGCACGCGGATGCGCGTGTGTATGGGGGGGATTTAGGCAGGAGGTGGGGGGTTCGGGAGGGGAGCGTGCCGGGTTCGTGCCGGCGTGTCACGTCATGGTCCTTGGTTCCGAGGCCACAGAGCTTGGACTGGCGCCGCGCACGCCGAGACAAACCAGCCTGCTGTAGCATGCAGCGGTACCAGTACTTGCATGCGGCCCTGCCAGCTGCTGTTACATCCTGCGCAGTCAGCCGCGTTGTCAGGATCCAGTCAAGAGCCAACGCCAAACCGGGCCACCTCTCCCCCCCCGCCTGCCCTCTTGCCCTGCACCCTTAGACTCTCTCACCCGCTCTCTCTTTCCGCCTCGCCCCCCACTCTTCTCGCGCCCCGCCCGGCCGCCAGGTGTTTGTGGGCAGCGCGGAGCACAAGGACGGCCTGGGCGCGCTCAAGGCGTGGGCGGTCAGCCGGCTGCCGGAGGGGCCCACGCTGTACTCCAAGGTGCGGCGGTGGCTGGCTGGGCGGCGCAACGTGGGCGGGCGGAGGGCTGACAGGATGGCTGGCTGGGCGGATGGATGGGCGGCGCGCCATGGGCGGATGGATGGCTGATTGGATGTGTGGGGTTGGGGGGATGGTTGGGCGGGGGGTTGAGCTCACGTCCGGCACCGGGCCCACGTGGCTTGACGGGGATGGGCGTGTGCGGCGCAGGGGCCGGGGGCGCGGGCGTGCAGCAACGACCGGTCCCACCCACTGTTCATGATTCACAGCACGCGTGCAACTGTAACCGCAACCGCACCCACCAACCGCACTCACCAACCACACCTCCGCAGTCCATCGTGTCGGAGCAGCCGGAGCGCTTCTTCGTGGCGGAGTGCGTGCGCGAGCAGGTGGGGTGGCGTGCGTGTGTTAATGACAGCAACAGCAGGACGTGTGGGTGTGTGGGTGGGTGTGGGTGGGTGCGTGTGGTGGCGTGGTGTGTGTGGGGTGGCGGGCGGCAGGAGCGGGCGGCAGGAGCGGGCGAGCAGCGGCAGGGGGGCAGCCGGGGCGGGGTGGCGGTGGGGTGGCGGTGGGGTGGCGGTGGGGTGGCGGTGGGGTGGCGGAATGTGCGCGGCGGGGCGCGCTTTGGGAGCGCCGGCTCGGCCTGGGGCTTGTCGGGGTTTTCAAAGGGTTGTATCCACGCGTCAAGGGACTGTGTCCCTCGAACCGCCACCTCCGCCCGCTACCGCCACCGCCGTCTGGCCAGACCGCGCCGGACCTTCCCCGGATCCCCGCCCCCTTCTCAACCTTGCAATTGCCCACTGGTAAACACAACTTCCCCCCTTGCCCCGCCCCAGGTGTTCCTGCACTGCGAGCAGGAGGTGCCGTACTGCTCCCAGGTGGGCAGCGGGGTCCGAGCCGTACGCATGTGTGTTTTGTTTTTTTGGGGGGGGCGTGTGATTTGGGCATGTGGAGTGTGAAGGGGGAGGAGCTATTAGGGTAGGTCGCCAGGTGGAGGCACGTGAGGTGGGGAGAGTTTTCTCCCATTCCCAAATCAACCATTGTGGGGGCAGGCGGGGGCGGATGCGGCACACAGCAGGGCAGGCGGGGAACGCCGGGGAGGCCAGTGAGGTGGACAGCGGGGGCCGCCAGGGGAGGGCCGCCACAGTCGGGTCACTGGCTGCGCGTCACTTGGGGCCACGTGGGGCCAGGAAGGCAGGGCGGTGGTAGGGCCCTGTGCGCACGTTGAGGGGCCGACATTGATGCTGCATGCGCGAAGCCCAGGGTCTGGGCGCGCAGACACGGCACGCCGTGCGCAGGCTGGTCCCTGCTCACCCACCCGCCTGGGCGCGGCCCCGCCCTGTCATCCATTTGCCCGCTCGCTCGCTGACGGGCTCACCCGCCCGCTCACCAGCCCGCCCGCTTACCCGCTCACCCACCCCACCCCACCCACGCCCCCCTGTGCCCCTCTCAGGTGCTGATCAAGGAGTTCACGGAGCGGCGCACGGCCAGCGGCCAGAAGGACTACATCAGCGCGGAAATCGTGGTGGAGAAGGAGAGCCAGGTGCGAGGGTGGGCGGGGGTTGAGAGGGAGGGGGATTGAGAGGGAGAGAGGGAGGGAGAGGGGCGAGGGTGGAGGAACGAGAGGCGGGGGGCGAGGAAGGAGAGGCGGGGGGCGAGGGGCGAGGGGGGAGGTAGGAGAGGCAGGGGCCGAGAGGGAGGCGCAGGAGGTGGCGGAAGGGGTGAAGGCATTGGGGGTGCGCGCGAGCTGTGGTCTCAGGGAATGCAGGGCTAGGGGAGGAGGTGCACTGGAGGAGGGTGGCGATTGGCGCGGTGGCGGGTGGAACAGACACACACACACACACGTGTAGTGCCACGAGGGACGCGGGCCAACGACACAACAAAACAAAACATGTCCGGTATCAGCCCCCTCGTGCACACCCCTGCTGTCTACGTTGCTACACTTCCATGCACCATCATTGCAACCCCTCCACCCCTCCACCTCCTTGCAGCGCTGATGCTTCTTTACCGAACTGGCTCTCAGTTACCCCCATCCACACACCCCTTCACAACCCCCCCCCCTCCCCCCTCCTCCTCACCCACTCTCTCCGCGATGGCTCCTTACGGTTCCTTACGGCACTGGTTCAGAGCTACCCCCACCCCACCCCTCCTCCTCCTCCTCCTCCTCCTCCTACCCCCTCTCCGCCCCCCGCAGAAGGGCATCCTCATCGGCGCGGGCGGCTCCATGCTGCGGCGCATCGGCGGCGCTGCGCGGCGGGAGATCGAGACCTTCCTGGGCCGCGGCGTGTACCTGGAGCTGTCGGTGCAGGTGCGCGGGCGGTGGTGGCGGGGGTGTGGGGGCGGGGTGGGGCGGGGGTGTGGGGGCGGGGGTGTGGGGGCGGGGTGGGGCGATGGTGGTGTGGGGGCGGGTGGTGGGGTGGGTGGTGGACGGGCGGGCGGTGTGGGCGGGTGTCGCCCAACCCAACCTAATCAAACGGTGTGGCGGCAGGAGCTTGGTGTTGGGCCGGCGGTGCAGGCCGGCGGGTGGGCGTGGGGGTGGGGGTGGGGTGGGGGTCAGTGGGAGCTATTGGGGCAAGTGTGGTCGGGCAGGCGGGCGGGCAGACGGGGGGGGAGGGGGGGCCGGCAGGTGGACGGGCGGTCTTGGTTCATTCCGTGGGCTGCAGGGGGGTTGCAAGGCGGCTTGGAACAGCGGTACAGGATGCACTGAAGACCAGCAGCAGAGGGCTTGTTGTGTCCTAACCCAGTCTACACCGAACGTGGGGGCCGGAGCTTGGTATGGGGTGTAGCAAGGGGCCCGGTGGTCCAACCTCAGGGGGCCGGCAGTGGAAAGGCACGCGCGTGAAGAGCGGGTGGCCGTTGCTGTGCACGTGTGTACGTGTGGCACGTCACCGATAGGTGCCCTGCTCCATCTCGCGCCCCCGCCCTCCTCACACACACGGTGCACTGATACGCACGCGCGCGCGCAGGTGGACAAGGACTGGCGCGACGACAAGGAGGCGCTGTCCAAGTACGGCTACTTCAACCCCATGATCATCTGAGAGGAATAGCCACGGAGCAAGGGAAGGTTACTTCAACCCCATGATTGTCTAAAGGAAGCCGTTGGAAGCCGATGGAAGCCGAAATGACCCTCTGGGACACTCTGCCTGCTAACGACAACAACTGAATCTGGCGCCATGTGTGTTCACGTTCGCGTTTAGCGAGCACTCGTTTGACAGTGGCTGTTTAGGTCAGGTTCTCAGTGGGTCTTCCAGCCGTGGATCTTCCAGCAAGGCTGTAACAGGCCTCCGTACATGCCTCAACAGGCAGCTTTGCAATGGCTGGCAATGGGCCGATGCCTTCGAAGTAAGAAGTAAGTAGCGTTTACTTTGGCCCTTGCTTCCACTACTAGCAGAATTCGGCACACACAAAGCGTCAAATCAACCCAGTAGCCATAACCCTTGCTTCGCACGCTACGCCGCGACCTAGCTAGGCATGGGTCACAAGGCCAATCACCGCGAACCGTGCCTGGGAGAGGCCAATCACCGCGGCATGGGTCACATCACCGCGGCATGGGTCACAAGGCCAATCACCGCGAACCGTGCCTGGGAGAGGCCTAGGGAGGAGAGGACGTGCCCACTGTGTACGGCCAATGAGGTGGAGGATGAGCACCACGTCCTGATGCAATGTGCTGCCTACACCGAGTTACGAGCGTGCAGTGGCCTAGACTTTAGCCTAAACATGCGCGAAGTGATGCTGAAATCTGAGCCTGTCAAGTTAGCTGCATTACTCAGCTCCATCTGGGAGCATAGAAGTAGGGAAGTCCCCCTTGCAAGGGGAGAACAATAAATAGGACAATCATGCACTGGCGTTATAAGGGTCACCCCGGCCCGGGCCTCCGGTTTACACGCAGCAGGAAGGCACGCAAGAACGTGCGCACCACTCTGTAACCACACACACACACAAGGACCTTGAGGCTGGCGATATGGCCGATTTTCCCTGCAGAGGCATGGGAAACGTGCGCCTCTTTCTTTCGAATCCCTCGAGCAAGCGGGCCACCGTGCTGGTCGTGCCGGTGTGTAAGAGGCAAGGCTACAACTGGTGCAGGTCCCAAGATGGCAAATCGCACGTGGTGGAGCCTGGCAGGCAGTTCTGGCTGCCTATGAACGACGGATACGACTTCTACGCCGTCACAAACAACACAGACGGCACCGTGGTGCGGTGCTGGAAGTCGTAGCGACGCTTGGTGCTTTCCACTTGCTTGGTGCTTTACGTGGTGCTCAAGCCCAAAGCTGCTGATATGCGTAGACGTTTGCGGGAGCAAGACGTTTTCCACTCTTCAGTTCATTCATTCACCACTAGGATTCAAGCCCCGCCCCACTCGGAGTCGGCACTTGAGTTTTGACTTTAAGATGTGCACACTGCTGAAACCAATTGGTGACCTGACCTGGCTCGGTACTTGAACTGGACCTCGTGAGCGGTTGATGTGGCAGTTATCAGCCGACTGTAAAGTAGAACACTGAATTTCATGAATCTCTGTCATTTCCTGGGGTGGCAGGGTTGTGATGTTTGCAATTGCAAATTCCGTTGCAGCGGCGCCAACCCATCTCGTGGCGTACCAGATGCACCAGCACCAGCACCAGCAGGCCAGGTCTAGCAGCGCACCAAAGCCAACATGCGCCCACCAGATTTCGACTCAGCAGCCCACAAACTCAACCGCAGCCTCAACAGGCGCGGCACGCCCTGCAACACAAGGCCGGGGCCGCCCAGCAAGCACAGAGCCCAGCTTGCAGCACCAAGCCTCACGTCTTTGCCCTTCGCCCTTCCTGAACATCGCACGCTGCTAGCTGATTCCCATGCCGTCCACGTACCTCAAAATCGCCCCCACTCCTGCCACTACCGCCAACTCACTGATGGCTCCTGCCACACGCTACTGCTGTTGCTGCTGCTGCCGCTGCTACTGCGGCGCCCGCGTGAGCACCAGCGTCAGACGCTTCTTGGCCTTGCTCCACCTGGCGTGCGAGGTGTCGTCCAGCACCGGGCAGGGCAGCGGCAGCTGCACAAAAAGTGGAGGGCGCCGGGGCGGGCGGATGGCGGGGAGGAGGGAGCTGGGGTTGGGTCACGCGTTGAGGCATCGGGAGTCACATACAAGCGCGATTCCACCAGCGGCCTTGCCCTTCGCCTGCTTCGCTCCCGCGGGCTTGCTCTTTTCTCCGCACAACCCTTGCCTCCCTGCTTCCGCTACTTCCCATGCATCAGCTCTGCTTGCTTGAGCAAGTAAAAAATTCCCCATTCACACCTCGTCTTGCTATTCATACTCCAAGCATAGCCCATTCCTGTTCCTCCCAACCCTGCGAGCATGAGTGGGCACACACACATGTGTTATGCAGCGATTGGGGCGGGGGTGCCTCCCCCCCGCCTCCGCCCCCGCCCCCGCCTCTGCATCTGTTGCGCATGTTCGCAGCTAGCGTTGCGGCGCAAGTGGGGCCTGCCGCTACCGCAGGACCGCACCCCCAGCGTCTTCCCTGCCGGCGACCGCCGCCCCTCCCCGCCGCGCCACCGCCCTCACCGCCTCTGTGCGTGTGCCCCAGCCCGCCCCCGTCCACACAGCGCCTCCCAAGACATCAGACGCCTTATGCTATCCGCCTCGTGGCGGGGCTGCACGACTGACGGCGGTGCCAGCTTTGGTGCTCGCTGCTGCTTGCTGGTCAACGCGAGGGGAGCCGTACCAGATGGAAGCCGGTGGCGGGTCTGGCACTGGTCGCCATGTCTTCACATGTTAAACAACATCATTCAAGAACCTTGCCCATGTGCCCAAAATTCAAGCTCACATCCGAGCCAGCTTTGCAAGCAGCAGCGCTCCTCTGCACTCGGCCGCACGCGGGAAATTGCAATTGCACGTAGACCTTCTGTTGCAACCTGCCTAAGACCTTCTACAGTTTCAACCTGCTTAAGAACGCTCAGCGTAAATGTCCTCGCGCTCTGGACGACTGGGATCTACATAAGGCGAGGGCGACTAATAAGGCAGGCGAAGTCTCCTGGTACCCAGGGCATATGCTATTAACTAAGTTGTGACCTGCTCTCTCTGAACACTCTCTGAACAGGGACGCCCAGGGCGTCCTCAGTTCTTTTCCATCGGCAGCGTCCAATCCAGCAGGACGACCTAGCGCGTAGGCTTGACAGGAATACATCAACATGAGTGCAGGTGAGGCCATATGGCAGGCGTTCCTTCTCGCTCAACGAAGAAGAAATGAACCAACAGTCTGCTTTGCCTTACAGCGTTCTGGTCTCCTGGTCCAGACTGTTGGTTTTGCGCCCAGTGCGTGTGTCAAAGCAGTTCACCCGGCCCGCCGGTTCCCAGGAAGCCAACCGTTCGACTTGGAGAACATTGCGCCGAAGATTCGACTGCAGCGGGAGTGGACGGACAAGGATCGCAAATCGACTGAGCAAGTCTGGGAGATCAGCTTTCCTGATGACCGCCCGGCCGAAATCTACCTGGATGCGAGCACCGGTCACGCCGTGCGCGGCATCCGGTCATGGGTGGCAAAGCGCTGCCGACTTGCCGACCGCAAAACGCAACGCAGCGCTCTCCCGACCCTCGTGGTGTCGGGACTCATCAAGGTGTGTCTACAGCATATGCGTGTTCGGAAGGTGATTCAAGGGCAGGGGGTGCGTGTCCTGTGATGACCTACAAGCAGGTGGTATGGGCGTGTCGGATTGCGCTTTGCCCCAGCCGGGCGCAGAGAAGGTGAGGACTGGCGAGCAGCAACCTGTCAGCCTACCTACCAGCGGGCCTCATTAGTGTCCATCTTTGCGGGTCAAGTCAGGGGAAATCGCCACACGCTAACGGGGCGTGTTGATGGGGTGTTTGAAAGCTGAATTCGCCGGTTGATCCTGAAACCGGCGCAGTCCCCAAGCCTCAACATTTGCCCCTCAACATTTGCCCCTCAACATTTGCCCCTCAACGTTTGCCCCTCAACATTTGCCCCTCAACATTTGCCCCTCAACATTTGCCCGGCACAACCTGCGCGCCGCAGACCGGCAAGTCGTTCACGCTGAACGAGGTGGTGCCGGCCGCGCTGGCGGCGGCGCTGGCCAGGGAGCCGCTCGAGCACCCGCTCAAGGGCATACAGGTGCTGCGGCTGAACTGCATGGATCTGAAGCGCACGGTGAGTATGGGACCATTGGTGTGCTTCTGATGTGCAGGTGTGCTCAGCTGTACAGCTCAGATGCAAGGAGCGTGTATTTACAAGGGTGTGTGTGTGTGTGTATGATCGAAGGTGCTGGCAGGGGTAGCACGCACCATAAGTGTGTACATGTGTTCCCTAACATGTTTCACTTCATCGCGCCCACGCGTCCATTGCAGAGCGGCGCCGGCGCGCTACTGTATGACCTGCTGAGCGTGGTGGTGGAGTGGGCGGCGGAGGCGGACGTGCGGGTCAATGACGTGGAGTGGCGCAAGGCGCAGGCGGTCCTGGCCGACAGCCCCAACAGCATCAACATGGATACGCGCGCCGGCCGCGCCGTGATGGGCCTGTTCGAGCGCGGCTTCCAGACGCCCGTGCTGGTGTTGATGGGTACGTAGGGGTATGGTTTGGCACCAGCTGGACGAATGGGCATTGGCGTTGCACAAATCAATCCAGGTGCATTGCTAAAACTGTTGAATCTTATGTGTAAGCTGTGTACGCATCCTCCTCTTCCCCCCGCTCTCTCGCACACTATATCACCGCTCACTCACCATACCGCATGCATCTTTCTCTTTACCATATCAAACCTTCCCACTTCTTCTCTTTCGTTAGCTTAGGGGGCTGGGTTGGGCTGGGCTGCGTGTTCCTGCTTGTTGCCTTTGCTCGCCGCCCTCGCGATCCATCCTCGCCGCTGACACTGACCTGTGCCTTCCAATCTTGTGCCCTCCTATTTCCTTCTCGGCTCGTAGGTGAGTCTGGCAGCGATCAGCGGATGGGGCTACGGGATTAGGAGTGCCGGGGCCTCACGGTACCGTGAGCATACGCATGGACCTGCACCCTTGGGATCGTGTGGACAAATTCCCACCCAAGGTTAGGTAGATTGGTGTAACAGGTAAGTATGGTGTTCGGCTCGGCAGGTTGGTCGCCGCGGTTGGTCGCATGCACAGTCTCCAGTCGTTTTTCTTTGTGCTCTCTAACACACACCATGTATTGTTTCACGCCCGTGGACACAGACGAGCTGCAGGCGCTGCTGCAGCCCACTACCTCTGACGGTGGTCTGCAGGAGCAGCTGCTCCGGGGGGACGTCGACTTCATCCGCGACGTCGTGCTGCGCCGGATCCTGATCAACTCTCCGCCGCACGTGCTGTGGGCGGTCACGGGCAGCAGTATGGCGCTGGTGTGGATGTCGCTGGCGTCCATGCCCGTGAACGGCACGGCGCCGCTGAACCAGATTAAGACGGTAAGCGGCTGGGCATGAGAAGACGAGAGTCTGATGAGTAAAGGGATGGGCAGGACCGCAGGAGGGATTGCGGCAGCCGAGCGCAAGCGACAAAGCAAGGATGGATGACATGCGCAGTGACGATAGCAGCAACAGGCACCAAGCAACGATGCCGTTCCGCCAGTAAATATTTTCCGGCGTAATTACTGAACCTAGCTGAAACCATCAGTCCAGAGCCTACAGCTAACACCCCCACACCCGTACCAGCGCACGGACCCCGCGCAGCACGTACCCCCGCGCTCCACCTCCCGTGTTCCACCTCCACCCCCCCCCGCTCCTCGAATTCTCCTGAAGCTGATAAAGCTTTTTCGGCTGAGTCCCCCCAGCGCAGCGTTCCAGGGGGAGGGCGGTTCGTGGCTGCGTACGGGCGTGCGTACGGCGTGCGTGCGTCGGCAAAACATAGCATACCACGCACAAACCGCGACTGCTACGTATTAGGATTTGTTAATGCCTATTGCACGTAAATAGGCGGCAGGGAAAATTCGGGCGGAGCGAGAAGTGCCTGCGCGCTTCCATTGACAATTGACTTTCGCGAGTTCGCGAGGAAAGCATCCGGTGCCCGCTGACATGCAGTCTATAAGGCAAACTATGGTGTCGGCAAGTAAATCGGGGAAGTATATCGAAAGCTTTGAGCGACTTGCCGAGCCTGCCGACGCGCTAGTATGCCGAGAAGCCCCGAGGTCGCCCCCACCCAGCGCCTAGCCCTTTGAGCGTGGGGCGCCGGAGGGGTGTTGCCTATGGCAGGAGGCTCGAGAAAGGCTTGGGGTGTTTGGTTGCGTGCCAAGGCACGCACATGGATGGCGGGTGTCCCTAGCCACGCGCCTGTGCTTCGTAGGGGCATGGAGGCTCTGGGGCCGTTACGTGCCTACTAGCTCCCAAGCAAGGTGTGTGTGTGTGTGTGTGTTAATGACAGCAACAGCATGACGGACATCAGAGCCCGCCGATCACGCGCGCGCAGTTACGTACCAATACCTACGCCGGTTACCGAGCTCCGCGTTGGCGATGTTGCCCTCGTTGTCTACCTTTGCCTACTTACCCGCCAAAAAGAAGCCTGGAACCCCCTACCCGGGCGTTGGCATTTCAGCCTCGTCCACGAGGTGCACACCTGTACTGCCCCCCCCCGTCCATGGCCGCGCCATCGACGTCGCTAAGAAACGTTTGCCCGGCACTCCTAATTCCTGGTTACCGCCGCGTGTGGTGTGTTGTGTGTGGTTGTGTGTGTGTGTGTGTGTGTTTGTGTGTGTGTGTGTGTGTGTGTGTGTTTTGTTTGTGTGTGATTTGTTTGTGGTTTGTGTTGTGGTGTGTGTGGTTGTGTGTGTGTGTGTGTGTGGTGTGTTGTGTGTGTGTGTGTGTGTGTGTGGTGGTTTTGTGTTGTGTGTGTGTTGTGTGTGTGTTGGTGTGTGTGTGTGTGTGTGTGGTGTGTGTGTGTGTGTGTGTGTGTGTGTGTGTGTGTGTGTGTGTGTGTGTGTGTGTGG